>CM044002.1:18217906-18749151 GCA_024085815.1 Flaveria linearis
AACAATCTTGAAAAAAGAGACAACATCGAATATACATATAAAAACAAAAATGATTAAAAAAAGGTTAAAACGGATTTGATGAAACAGCTAGTTTCAACTTCAAAAGTCATCACTTGACACGTACACATAACATAATAGAACAAATGAAGCAAAATGCCAACATTTATTAGCAAAATCAACTTAAGCTAAATCTTCACCGTGGAAAAATTGAACATTTGTATTATGAAGATATTGAATAGAATGACAAAGAAGCTGGCTAAAACAATGGAACATAAGTAGTCGCGATCTCATGCTAATATTACTTATACATTATTAACATATAAATTTATGTTTAATATTTGTAAACACATATTTAGCATCATCTTCCATTTCTCTTCCCTTCAAAAACAAATTAACATCACAAAAAAGCTCCCATCCTTCACATAACCAAAAAATGATGTTTTATATAAAATCATATAGCATAAGATTATTTAGTGTCTTTCTTATCAATCTAAATAATCGTTAAAAATACCAGCTTATAAATAGTAAAAAAGGTAAAATCAAGTGTAGTTAACTAATAAAATATTTCTGTTAGTAGGGAACAAAAGTGGTGGAAATTAAAACCTCGCTTTCCTTCTATTAGGTTCTCTAATCTATCTATTATAACAAAAGAATGTTTTAGTTAAACACTTGTCAAAATTCAAAAGCTCTTAATTTTAGTTTTTCCGTCTATCTCTCCTATTAAATAACCACCTTAATTACAAATGATATAATTTAGTTCTTTTTTAGATTAACTGTTTTTTTAATAATTTAAAAAGAGTTCTTTTAAATATGTAATTTCTAAGGAAACATTTGTTAAGATAAGAATTTTTTTCTAAAACATCAAAATCCTTTAAAAATATGAAATATTTAAAAATTAGTGTTTTAAATAATATAATTTATAATATAATTTATATAAATATTTAAAAATTAGTGTTTTAAATAATATTTAAAAATTAGTGTTTTAAATAATATAATTTATATAAATGTTTTAAATAATATAATTTATAATTACAAATGACATTTATGGTTCCATCCAGCCAAGGATCGTTTTTGAGGTGACAGGATTGGAGAAGACGACTGCTGCGGAGGTGACTTCGGCAGCTTTGTTGATTACTTTTGGTTGGTATTGATTTCATAAAGTTAAAAACTATAATGCAGCAAGGTATGGGCACAGTGAAGAAGTAGATGTCATTTCGGATATACATGTAAAAGCGAGACTTGTCAATAAAATAATTTCTTTGTTTAAAAAAAATTCAAACATTTTGTTCCAAAATAAACCATTAAAAAAATGTGTCCTTTCTAAAAAAAATCTCATTATAACTCTGAATTTTAATTATTTTGGTTTATATAAATTATATTATTTAAAACACTAATTTTTAAATATTTCATATTTTTAAAGGATTTTGATGTTTTAGAAAAAATTCTTATCTTAACAAATGTTTCCTTAGAAATTACATATTTAAAAGAACTTTATTGAAGATGTAAACATACCTTGTGTTTCTTGTAAAGGTAATACTATAATTCAAACTTATTGTGGAGTCTAAACCTCAAGCACCCAATATAAACTCAAACCTCACATATTTTGTGTTTAATCATGTATTTCTAATTAGAGAATGAATATTTGAACCTCTTATATGAATATGTAAACCTTCATGCACCTAATATAACCTCAAATCTAACATAATAAATCGAGCCAGATTACACGCAACATGATAATAGCTAGACCATTAACAATAATTAACAACATCCATTAAAGTAACTTTGACATCAAAAGGGATGTGCATGTGTATCAAACCAAAATAACAGGTAATCTTAACTCAATCAGCGACGTGTTGGGGTATCGAGCTAAAATAACATCTAATCTTACCTTAGTCTTCATCACAAATCACCTAGCAAGCCTTCATCCATAACCAAATACTATCTCAGACGTCTAGAACTCGATTAGATCAAAACTCGTAAAACATTCAAATGTAAGCTATATTTATAAATTCGAACCTTTCTAGCAACAAGGATGGAGATCGAGGTTAATTGTTTTCAGATAGATGAAGATAAACAAAGATAGAGATTTATTTTATGGGAGAGATTTGAGTTTTGAAATTTAAAATTTGAGCCATTTCTCTGGTCTTGTGTGGTTATTTCTTCCGTGATAGCTAGCTTCAGCAACGACCAAATCAAATAAAAGATCCCTACTTGTTTTGGGGTTGTTCAGATTGAGGGATTTCGAAGATACTTGGTGTTTTGTGGAAGAAAAGAAGAACTTTTTTCTTTTAAGGGTTTAGTAAATTACAAAATTACCCTTATACCTTACTTTGCTTGAATAAGTTGCACCATGTGCTTCTTAACATGTAAAACTCTTAAATTAAGAGATTTTGACAAATTACCATGCTGCCCTTTTAATCTCTATATTAATATAGTATAAATTTTCACAATAGTTTGTTTCTTAAACTAAAAACCATAACCTTCATATCACATGACAACAGTTGTAATGTTCACATGTCAAAACACAAATCAATCGCCCTAAAACGAAATTGTTGATGAACACTAAACTCCAATTTTTTTGGTTTTTCACTTTTCAAATTTCAAAATAACATTATTGCTATTTAGAACAACCCGACCCGAAAAAAAAACAAACCGAACTTTTCAGCCGACGTCACTCGCAATGAATGCGTCTCTCCTTTAAAAAATATAAAATAGAAAAGAAAAACGTGAACAAATAAAGACCAGCTGTGAACTAAAAGAGTAAAGCCGATCACAAAATTTGAAATCAAAATCAAAATCAAAATCGACATCAAAATCCACAAAGAATCGTCAACGAATCGATCTCATTGTCGATTTGAGGTTTCATCGAATGGCGAGTCCTCAATCGGGACGATTTACAGCTACACCAGCATCAGCGAACAATTCACCTAGGGTTTTGAGTTTGAAAAGCCCTTTGAGCGATGAAACCATATGGAAGCGTCTCCGTGACGCAGGGTTTGATGAAGAATCAATCAAGCGAAGGGATAAAGGCTCGCTCATCGCTCATATTGCTAAACTTGAAGCTGAGGTCGATTCCCTTTTCCCCTTCTGTTCAATAACTATCTTCTTGGCTTTCGTTGTACAGATTACTTGATTTTATATCATGTTGGTTGTTGGTTTTTCTCTTTTGGGATGGATTACATTAATGTATGGTGATTATGGCGTTTTTAATTTTCATTCCGTTTATACAAATCGGATGTTTTGATGATTTTAGGGTAGTGAAGAACGTGTTATGCATAAAGAACCCAACAGAAAATGAAATAATGATTTCTTTGTAATTGATTTCTTGTGTTTGTGTGAGTCTTAACTCTTTTGATTATCCTTTTCAAACCCTTAAGTTTGAGGCATAGTGACGTGTTAATACATTCTTAGTTTTAAAACTAGGGTGTTTGTGAATATGATCCTATGGTATTTTCTTTATTGTTAGCATTGTATGAAATATCAATGGATTGTTCCATTTGGTAAAAGATTTAGGCATTTATGCTTTAATATCAAGATCTTACTCTGTATCCATTTTTGTGTGTTTAATGTAGATATACAATCTTCAAAACCAAATGGGCATTTTGATCATTGAGAAAAAGGAGTGGGTTGCCAATTATGAGCAGATGAAGTCCACTGCGGAAATGGCTGAATTGACGCTAAAACGGGACCATTCTGCGCATATGTCTGCTCTAGCTGAAGCAAAGATAAGGGAAGAAAAACTGAAGAAGGCTCTTGGAATTGAAAAGGAATGTGTTGCCAATGTAAGCATGAATTTCGTTGTAAAATTATCTTTAATATAATTGTTATAAATTTCACTTTTGTTACTGAAGTAACTATACTATGATCTTTGTAGATTGAGAAGGCATTGCATGAGATGCGTGCTGAATGTGCAGAGGCAAAGGTCGCAGCTGAAGTTAAATTAGCTGATGCACGAACTATGATGGATGATGCCATAAAGAAGATGACTGAAGCCAATTCAAAGATGCAAACTGCTGAATCATTGGAAGCAGAAGCTAGTAGGTCGCGCCGTGCTGCTGAAAGAAAATTACATGAAGTTGAAGCACGTGAAGATGATCTTAGAAGGCAGATAAACTCATTCAAATCTGAGTGCGTCTTTCTATTGATCACTTGATACCTCATGATTTTATTTTCATTGATGGTTCAGCAATTGTTATACAAATGGCTGCTCCATAGTCCATTTAGATGGAAGATAGTCATTCCCTTCACCCTTTTTACCATAATAAGCACTGAACTCAATCTCATTACATTGATGATTTTCATTAACTTTTGGTAACTTATGAGTTTTTGGTCTTCTGAATATGTTAGGTGTGATGCAAAAGAAAAAGAAATCCTTCTTGAAAGACAATCTTTGTCTGAAAGGCAAAAATCTCTTCAACAGTCGCAAGAAAGATTACTTGATAGCCAGGCTTTGTTAAATCAACGAGAGGATTACATTTTAAGCAGGACTCAGGAAATAAGTCGCCTTGAGAAAGAGTTGCAAGCTTCAAGATTAAACCTTGAGGAGGAGAGTAAAGCCCTTACAGATGAAAAATACAATTTGGAGTTGAAAGCAGCTTCCTTGGATGCGAGATATGAGGTTCATTATAATATTTCAGTTATTTTGTGTTATTTAATACATGTTACTATATATTTATGTTATGAGTGTTAACAGGATATTGCCAGGAAGGAAAACGATTTAGAAAAGAAGTATGAAGAGTTGTGTAAACAGCAAGAGGAAATCGCATGCAAGGAATCTGTGAGTCACCATTTCTCTAATTGATGTTTTTTTATGTTTGAATTCAGATGCTAGATAAATCAAGCTTATGATATTATCTTATACTTTTGCAGGAGCGAATTAAACTGGCATTGGCTAATCATGAAGCTGCTTTGAAAGAAAAAGGTTCTCAATTCGATGCTGAGTTGGAAACAAAACTCAAGTTAATGGAGGACAAGATAGAGAGCAAGAGGCGGGCTGCTGAGTTAAGGGAAGTGGAGCTGAGTCAGCGTGAAGATATAATGTCAGAGAAAGAACATGACTTGGAGGTCAAGGCAAGTGCTATTAGTGATAAAGAAAAGGATCTTTTAGAAAAACTAAATGCAGTCGAGGAGAAGGAGAAAAGTGTAACTTCTGCGCAAAAAGAGGTAGAGTTACAGAAAATTATATTGCATAAAGAAAAAGAGGAGGTGAATCACTTGAAAAATGACATTCAGGAGTCACTGAGATTATTAGATGAAAAAAGAGAGGAGATCTCTCATGCAGAGGAGAAAGTTGAGGCTATGAGAAGTGAAACCAATGAATTAATGATTTTGGAAGCCAAATTAAAAGAAGAAATTGATTTGATAAGAGCTCAAAAACATGAACTTGAAGCTGAAGCAGACCGTTTAAAAACAGCAAAAGCAGAATTTGAAGCAGAATGGGAAACAATTGATGAAAAAAGAGAAGAATTAAGACTAGAAGCAGAACGTATTGCAGAGGAGAGAGTTGTAATTTCAAAGTTTTTAAAAGACGAACGTGATGTTTTGAAATTGGAAAAAGATTTATTTCGTGAACAATATAAAAAAGACTCGGAAGCACTTTCACGTGATCGAGAAACCTTCATGAGAGAAATTGAACAAGAACGATCTGAGTGGTTCAGTAAAATTCAGAAAGAGCGCACTGATTTTCTGTTAGATATTGAGTTGCAGAAAAAGGAGGTCGAGAATTGTATTGAGAAAAAGCGTGAAGAAATGGAATTATATTTAAGAGAGAAAGAACAAGCTTTTGAGGAAGAAAAGAAGAAAGAACTTGAATATATTTCAGCCTTAAAAGAAATTGCTGCAAAAGAAGCAGAACAGGTTAAAATTGAGATGCAAAGGCTTGAAGTTGAGAGAAAAGAAATTAACATTGGCCATGAAAGGCGTGACAAAGAATGGGCAGAGTTAAATCATTCCATACAAGAACTCAAAATTCAAAGGGAAAAATTAGAAAAACAGAGGGAACTTTTGCATGGTGATAGAGAAGTGATTATTGGTCAGATTGAGGAGCTGAAGAAATTAGAAGATGTGAAAGTTGTTCCTTACCGTATTGCTGCAAATGAGATTGAAGAATGCGATCCAAATCTTAATAGACACTCAAAAAGATATGTGGTGAAGAATCGGACTACTAAGTTGAATTCTGGACGTGATGAAATGGATTCCTCTGCTAAAAAGGAAACAAGTAACGCTGGGTCCCCTCCTCTCTCTGCTCCTTTTGGGTGGCTTAAAAGATGTGCTAGTAGCTTGTTGGAACAAACGCAAAGCAACAAGAAGAGAAAGCATCAAAAGGAAGTAAAACAATCTGAGGAAACTATTAACCCACGGTAAAGTAAATCTAATTTCGTGTTTATATATATTTTCATTTCTTTTTCGAGTGAATATGTTTTCTTTATTTTATGTGTAGTGGTTTATCTTCATTATTGAACGATGTGGACAATGATAATGGAACGAGCATAGTAGGTGGTACCAAAGAAACAACAGTATACATAGACAAGATGATCACAGTTCGAGAAGTAACATCTGTTGCTACTGAAAATGCTGTTGCAAATACTCCGGTAAACATATTTTTGATATAATTTTATTTTAATAAATGAAAATTACCATTTTCATTTTGTAATTTTTTTAACTTGGTATATATTCTTTGTTGAATAACAGGGTCAACAGGAACTCAAACATAAAGATAATTTGGTGAGCCAAAAGCTGAAGGGTCCAGTTGAAATGTGAAGTTGTGATTTGTGATGTTTTGCATGCATATGTATAAAACAAATATATCTTAGGTTTGTAGGTACTAATGTTTTTTTCTCCTTAGTGTGGTTGGTGTTCTGAGATGTTTGATGATATATTAAGGTAGATGCATATACCTATAGGGTTTAGAGGAGGGTTTCTCTTAACCTCGTTTTCGGGTGTTGATTTCTTTCGAATAGTCAGTCGTATTAACCACTTAAGCATGTATATCATCTTAAGGTTTTTGGTTGGGAGTTGTAAATTGTTTGCTAATGATATGCTCAGCTGGTCACTGATGCTGTTTGTTTTAACTATGTTTGTGTAAGACGGATGACATTTTTTGGTTTTATACTTATAATATTTTTGTTTTCTTTTTCTTGTCAATTGATTCACAATCTTTTGGACATTGGAATTTATAGGTGTGATGTTGATTTGGTTATTTGGATATTCTTCTACGCATGAATACTCAAGGCATTTTACTGTTTGTTGGTTTACCGCAGGGTACTGGCAAATTAACAATTATAACCAAAAATATCCTAGGGCTAAAAAATAAAAATTACCATAGCCCAACTATCGGTAGTAAGCTAGTTTAATTGGTTCAGGTGAGTCATTACTTGAAAAACTACTACTAGTCACTTTCTCAGTAGAACAAAATACTTGATTTATGTGTATTTATATAAGTATACATGTAGTCTTGAAATAAAAATACATATACACTCTGTGGTAGTATGCTAGATGTATCGTTATAATTGGGAGTGGTAGTATGCTAGACTTATCATATTTATTGGTTAGAGTGAAAAAAGAGAGCTGAAATTGTTATAATTGGTTAGAGGAAAAAAAGAGAAATGAACCTATAAGTTGAATGTTTTTTTAACGGTAAATTTATTATACTTTTACACTACATCAAATTACATCATTGTTTGTGTTTGAATCCAGACCTCTCCTACAAGTTGAATGTACTTTTAAATGTGTTTGAATCCAGACCTCTCCTACAAGTTGAATGTACTTTTAAATCTGTAAAAGTGAAGAAAAGAATTGAAATTGTTATAATTGGTTAGACTAAAAAAAGAGAGAGAATTGAGCCAATAAGTTGAATGTACTTTTACTATAGACTCGATTATATAGATGTGTAATAAGAATTATTAAAAAAGTTAATGGAACATCATAAGTTGGATGCATAGTGACAAGGGGTTGGAAAAACACTTATAGTGAATCACATGTATTACAAGAGTTAAATAAAACTTTTAAAAGTTAGACATACTGGATTGTTGAACACATAACAGTATTACATCAATTCAAATCTATGAATTTTTATACCATTTACAACTACTCTTTTTAGATGTAGTCATTAATGTTTCAGCGCACCATTGCAATCAATATAACATTGCATTACATGGTAAAAAAAACTTAATTTTGTTTAAAGATTTTATACAACGAGAAAAAAATATAAAAATTTGTATTTTATGGTATAATTTTCTTTTAGCAAACTGAAGTATGTTGATGATATTTTAGATAATAAAGCTAGTGTAACCGCTTACTTTCATATTTGCCTTTCCCCCTCATATTTTAACTTCATATTTTTTTTTTCAAATTTAAAAGAAAGTAATGCATATAACTCAATTGTTTATTTTCAGGTTTCTTGTTATGCCCTTCCATACCTATTTTAAATTCCTCTTTATTATGCGCGGTAACACGTTCTATTTAAATCCTTACTATGTTTTCTTAAAATTGTTTTATAGTGACCTTATATTTGATTTTTCATTCTTGTGAATTTGACATGGGATTTAAAGATTTTGTATCCTTAAAATTAAATGGACATATGGTTATTTCAAATATGGTTTAAATCTTTATAAAACAACAACAGATTTGGACAAATATAACTATAAAAGTGAGTTTTCTCTAGGGTCTCTTATATGATACTTAAAAATAATATGAAAGTAAGGGCTGTTTGACGGCCTCTTAATGGTTCAGATGTCTGAATGGTTTAGCACTTAATGGTTCAGACTGTTTGTTTCGCGAGCAAATGTCTGAATGGTTAAGACATTTGACTCTGAATGGTTAAGCATTATACTAATGCTGAATGGTTAAGAGGTCTAATGTTAAATGGTTAAAACATCTTATCTGAATTGGTCAGACATTTGCCTTTGAATAGTTAGGCGATATACTATCTCTTAATAGTTCAGATCTCTTAATGATTTAGCACTTAATGATTCAGACCTCTTATTGGTTCAGCACTTAATCATTCAGATATTATCAAACAGCCCCTAAAGCTAAAAAAGAAACAATAATAGCGAGTGCACTAAAAATTTTTAGTTTGCCAACAAAGATTAGTCTTTTAATTTGAAGGAGACAGAATTATCGGTAATTATATGAAAATGAATGATCTAACATATATTAATGGACCCCATTAGCCATTAGCACATTTTAAGTTTGGGCATGTGTTTGTGTTCCCTTGCATGTGATGCCCATGTCACACCTCTCATGCATCACTCTTTCGACCTATTCACATCATTTATATATCTATTTATTCATTATCGTTATTACTTATGATTTAAATTATATCATTAAGACCATTCCTGGTGGGGGATGATAGTTCTAAGTGACACTTCTATCACGTCTTTAAACCATCTCTCAAGGCGTGATGGGACGTTTTCAGATAGCTACAACAGACATGAAGCTAATCTTTTAATATTTATTCATTATTTCTTATACTAATTATAACACTACAACTCATCATATTTTTTTTTAAATTAAACATCACATATAACAATAACACCATTACACGCCTAAAATGTAATAATCACCATTGTACATGTAACGCCTAGGTGGCGTCACATTTTCATCACTTGTCCATACAGATAGTCTAAGGTGTATAATTTGAGTTGCTTATTCTAAGTTGTCTTGTTAAAAGCTCAAATCAAGTTTAAACGAGTACAAACCTAATTTAGAGCTTATTAATAAACAAGCACGAGCCCGAGCTTCACATATCAAGATTGACGAATTTCATGACCTTAAATCAAACCAAGTTTAAATGCGTTCAAACCTAACTTGAAGCTCATCTTAAAAAAGGAGCTCCGGCAGTTAGACATGAGTTTCACATATCAAGATTGACGAAGCCTGTGATCTTAAATTTTATGTATTAAATATAGTTTTTGTTTTATTATAATAAATATAAGATTACATAACAAGCATTATTATGCATAAAGTTATGATACATATAACTAAATAAATTATAATTTATTATTATATATATTAAAATTGTAAAAATGCATAATTATTGTATAAAAGGGTTTAAATATTTGTTTAATAACATACGAGTTGAGTCCAAACCCAGCTTAAGCCCAAGCTTAAACAGGCCATGCTTTAGTCATTTAAACACTCATTATGTATGGTTCTTTTGACTTTCTTTTAATCGTTTCCATTAATAAAACAACTTCCAAAATGTATTGATATTTTCTTTCAATCTCATAGTAAGTAATAACATAGTCATGAACCCTAAACTCTGCAACATCATATTCAAATTAAACACAAATTTAGATAAGTTCAAAATATCTAACATACTGAATGCTTAATTTTGGGTTAGAACATTCGTTTTTAACATATTCAAAAAATCAACGAACTAAACCTGTCGGTAACCATCCTACCTTCATTGGTTTTATAATCCGTTGGTTCCATTTTTTTATTTTTTCTTAAATTGTTTTGGTTGGTTTTGTTGCTGAATAAGCGACGGATAATGTTCATCGATATATTATCGTTGGTGATACTTAATATTTTAATAGTGATACTTAATATATTATCGATATATTACGATTTGGTCTATCAACTTGTGTACAATTAAGTATCCTGTTGTAACAATCTTTTTCAGATCAATTAAATTTAATTTGAGTCTCTTTAGAAAGACAATATTTATAGCAATAACCTGATCGTCTGTATGGCAAATGTGCGGCTTGCTTCGCTTCATGTTAAAGTTAAGTGTAGAATTCAGTTTTAGTTAATTTATTGTTTATTGTAAACTCTTAATTCAAACAGTTATAAAATTCAAAAACCTTTCACCAGCTAAACATCAAAACTTGTGGAGGTTATCCATGCCAACATTATCAAAGAAATCAAATTCTTGGGATATCTTTGGATCAAATCTAGAGCTAACCTTCATAAATTTAATTGGAAAATCTGGGTTAATTTCTTATTTTAAACATCGTGATCTTTCATTTCCATGCAGCTTAGTCACTTGCTAAACAGTGGTTGTAATTTTCTGGGATTAATAATATTGTTGTTGCCAATTAGTACTAGATCAACTGGTTTAGAAGGAGACACCCTATGAGTTTCCAAAGTGGAGGTCATGGGTTGGAGTCTCACTAGGCGCAATACGCTCCAAGTGGGCCAAGGGTTTTACCACAGTGGACCTTTGGGTGGTGGGTTTCCCTTGGAATGGTGGGCGAGCCGGGTCACCAGCGCTGTCTGTGTTCGCGGGCGTGGGTGGCCTTTCGCCAATGGGTTTACCCGGGTGACTGTGTTTAAAAATTATTCGTTGACCGTGCAAAAAAAAAATATTGCTGTTAAAAAAAATTTCAATGCCAACATTAATATATTTACATAAAACTAATTAACTACACTAATAGGGACACTAATTACTATTCGATTTGTTTCAAATTTTAATAGAGGCCGGTGAAGTGATTTTTCTAACATATACAACTTTTATTATAAGATTTTGCATCATAAATATATTTTACAAAATAGTGATATTCTTGTAAAAGTGAAAAAAAAAAAGTTTAAAGAGGTAAATTGAAGGTTTTATATAAGTTTAGGATGTCGTGTATGGTCATTTAAAAAGTACTTAAAGTTACAAAAGTCTGGTCAAAGAGATTCGATTGCAACTTGCATAACGGTTTATATTGATATCATTCCTAACCGCTAAACTAGCTTATACTTAAAGTTTTCATTGATCATTCATTTATTATTTTTTGTCAAAATGTATAGGACAAGAAATATAAAAAAAGTTCAATCATGAGGTTTTGACTTGCGACCTCCACTCTTAAAGAACTTATATACCGAGCCAACAGGAAATTCATGTTAGATAATACCTTTTAAAACCAACAATTTTAAAACTTTTTATGCCGTGATGATAATTAAGAGATTTAAATCCTGCATGGTATTGGTAGTAGCCAGTAACACTACCAGGAAATGAACGTTTTGTTCGGTTGGTAAAGGTTCGATATTGATGCTGGTACCATATCGGTACTTGGTATAAAACGCTTATTCCTAAATGAGCATACTTTTATATATCCACAAACTTTCACTATAATCATTAGAAATTTTCACAACAAAAAAATTATTAATGTTTCGTAAATAAAATAAAATCAAAACTCGATTTTAGAAAGCACATTCTTTGCAACAAAACTTATGGATCACAAAATTATTTTCTTAAATGTTTCAGAGCTTGTAAACGTGTTCATACTATCTATAAAACAATGTAATCGCAAGTGTATAAGATTCCCATCTTCAAAGAGTGAAATAGTGTGCATAATATCACGACCAACCTAATTATTATAAAGGTTTTTAGATTCAAGAACCTTTTAGGTTGTTCATTAAAGGTGAAGAAAGACAATAAGGTAAACTCTAGATCACTCCCTCGGGATCTACACTCAATTTTTTTTTAACGGCCAACGAATAATTTTTAAGCCCGGTCACCCGGGTAAACCCATTGGCGAAATGGTAGCTTTCGTGTTTTTACGACTTTTGTGGATCTCTCTCAGTTCTACTTAACTTATTACCTTATACTTAAATGATTGTTTCCTATTTGAATACTACTTTTGAAAAGTGATTTTCATGCTGATCTTATTGTCTATTCATGAGTTAGATAGATCTTTAATCTGCAGATTTTAGTTTAAACCCGCGGTGTAAATACATGATATGTGAAACAGGTGCTCAACATGTTATGTTGTTGGGTGGAGGATCCAAAATCACCTGTAAATAAACTACATCTATCTAGAGTAAAAGACTACATCTGGATAGCTGAAGATGGTATGA
Source organism: Flaveria linearis (assembly GCA_024085815.1). Classification (NCBI taxonomy): domain Eukaryota; kingdom Viridiplantae; phylum Streptophyta; class Magnoliopsida; order Asterales; family Asteraceae; genus Flaveria; species Flaveria linearis. The sequence continues at coordinate 18,230,693 of CM044002.1, forward strand.
AGATGCAGGTTATTTTGAGTCCCTTCGCGATCATTATGTTGTTAAATATTGTCATTCTGTTGATTCAAAAAACAAAAAAACTTTGCACACTATATCTTAATTTATGTTCTCTCAGGGGTACAATGGATCACAATTGTGGGATGCTGTTTTTGCCGTTCAAGCAATATTAGCAACCAATTTAGAGGATGAATATGGTTCAATGCTTCGAAAAGCACACAGTTTCATTAAGAATTCACAAGTATATCGGTTTTACTTCATTGAAATCTTATAATGTATTTGAGCTATATAAATGGTGATCATTGTTGTATTTTTATTTGTTTGTATTAAAATCTTTGTATTTCGGAGGTCAAAGACAGAGCGTTGGTTTATCTCACTATTTGAGCTCATTTCTAATTTTTTTCGGCCTCTTTTGTTGCAGTTCCCACCTTTTTTCAAGACATGATCGTTTTTGCACAGGTATGCTTCCTTTTTTGCTTCGTCTCTATTGCTGCATAGGCTACTTTTGCAGCCTGTTCATCTTCAATTTGCTTTTGGATTTAACTTTGGCCTAATTTTTGGATTATTGTCTCTTTGTCTTGAATATGTTACGTGTGTGTGTCTTGATTAATAAACCAAGAAATCAAATTCTAACTTGAGCAATAGTTAGTTGGGCTAGCAAATTAAAGGTCCATGTTTCACTAGCAAAATCCAAAGTGTATATAAAGTGATGTTAGAGATTTGTCTTACTGATAAGTCATAAACCAAGAAGCCCACTTCAAATTTGAATAATAGTAGACATAAAAATATATACTTTAACAAATACTTTACTCCTAATGGTCCATTATATTGCTAAAACATTTACTTATTATAACTGATTTTGCATCTTCAAATCCTTTTAGTGGATTAGTAAGCTCATACCAAATGCAGTGCAAGATATATAGTTAGCAGTTGTGGATAATGATGATTTTTAAGCTAAATAGTTACATATATCAGATGTAGAAATTGGTGATTTCATAAAATTGATGTTTCGTTTTGTTAAGTTACGTTGTTTAGTTGTTATTGATCTATTGAGTACCATTAGGGCCTATTGCGCAACTCGTGTTGAATAGTGATATTGCCTTCTCCTTTGAGATAGAGGTTGCCTTACAAAAGTATTAGCTGATGATAATAGCAGGGAGATCCATGGAAGCAATGGAATACCATGGTTCATTTAAAACAATTGTTGAAATACCTTCAATTGAACCTTTTTAATTAGGGATATACGTGTAATTTTACATGATCTTACTATTGTTGCTGCTTCAGTTTCTTGCTATCAAAATAATGATTGAAGAAGTACCCTTTTAGGTCATCCTTTTTTAAGGTTAGGTGATGGTTATCATTCTAAGTTAATTAAGCTCGACTGATTATTTTTATCTATTTAAATTGCATAACATGTGTGGTTAATAATGGGTATTTCATGAACAAGATTAAACAAGCAAACATAAGTATCTACCTCTATTCTAAATTTGCAGTTGAGCTTTATTGAATTAAAAAATCCAGAGTGGTGTGATTTCATTTATTTACTTAAGATCAGTTGGTGAAATGTATATTTTGTCACATAATTCATGTAGTCATAATTTTAGAGGTGGTTTTCTTTGTAACTTTAAGACGTCTAAGCATCCCTTACTTAGTTTTGTTATTTATCTTGCAACCAGAGAGATAAATCTCCCTTGATGTTAGGTGATAGTTTACTAAAACAATTTAGAGCGTTTTGCTTGATTAGGTATATTGCTACATTTATATATAGGATTGCATCAAGTGTTTTTCCCCGTAGACTAGGATTAATAGTTACATACATGTTGTATCAGCGTTTGTGTTGCTTAGAGTTGTGTTTAACTGACCTGCATCACATTCTTAAGATAATAGCTGCTGGCAATACAAGAACTATATGTCATCATCGGCTTGGTCTCTTGGAACAGGTAGATGCTCTTGTCTTCAATCTCTTTTTTACTGACTCACTGTAGTTTTAGTTTTTGATGAGTTTTCCTTTCATGTTTATCAAGAAATTCAGCCTCCGAATTCCTAGATCAGAAAAGTGCACCGCACCGTGACTTTTATAATGTTCGTAAAGTTGACACTCATGTTCATCACTCTGCATGCATGAATCAGAAGCATCTTTTAAGATTCATAAAGTCCAAGTTAAGAAAAGAACCTGACGAGGTAATGCTTTTAATTTCTTTCTGATTATGTAAAGTGATGTAATCGAAACATTTTCTCTAACTTATGAATCATGTTTAAATAAATCGGCGGTCTGTTAATTTTCTTTTTCCTATTTGTTCAGGTTGTAATATTTCGTGACGGTACATATTTGACTTTAAAAGAGGTTTTTGAAAGCTTGGATTTAACTGGGTAACCTAATTATTTATTTATTTTCTTTTACTTTTTTTGAATATATTATCTTGCTTTGGTGACAAGTTGACAAATAGCTGATGGAAGTTGTTCATGCAGGTATGACCTGAATGTTGATTTATTAGATGTGCATGCCGACAAGAGCACTTCTCATCGTTTTGATAAATTCAATCTGAAGTACAATCCCTATGGTCAGAGTAGGCTACGGGAGATTTTCTTAAAACAAGATAATCTGATTCATGGTAATCTTTACTAACTTAAATTTGAATGGGTCTGTGCCTTATGTATTAACTATTGACTCATCACTCATGCTTACTATTTTTTTCAGGTCGTTTCCTTACTGAGCTAACAAAACAAGTGTTTGCAGATCTTGATGCAAGTAAATATCAAGTGAGTTTTGACATGATCTTTGAGAAAAAAAGGTTCTGAAACATTTAACGGGTCTGCGTATGAGGATGATTCTGTATTATTGCATGTTATTTCATTCCTTTTGTAAGGGACAAAACATATGGATTACAATATCGTTATCGCGTGAACGAACAAAGAGATTGAGGTTTGTATTCAAAACATGCCATGCATGCGACAACATGCATGCATGATACAGTTCGCATCGCGCGACAATGAAGAAAATATTATATACATGCGAATGAAAGAAAATCACGCGAGTCGCATATGCATGCGGAAGTTTGAGACTAGATCTCCATGCGAGAGAAGTACAAATAGCATGCATGCGACAAACAATATGCAAAATGGATAGTGGAATCGACGTGGGCGAAAATTCCATTTGGAATAAATTGAAGCATGCGACAAGCATGCAATGCGAAAACAATTAGTGGATCTGACAACTTATGCATGCGAAATGTTCTATGGATATATATATATGTGCATGCGAACTCAATTTGGTATGTGCCATTTAATATCAAAAACCGAGAGCAACAATTTATTTGTGTGTTTTTCGCTCAAGTCGAGCAGATCACAGTTTTGTGATTTTCCAACTTCGGGTGAGATGATATTATATCGATTATCATTGTAATCTTTCGACACATGTTATATATATTTGAATTACAATGATTTTGTGCTTAATTTCCTGTTCTCTCGGTTGATTCATTCAAATCACGCACCCGTCTTCGCGTATTATCAAGTGCAACAATTCAAACGAAGTGAGATCGATCGCTTTGAAGGACTTTACATTTGGTATCAGAGCAAGGTGTTGCTCTTGATACAACGGATCATTATTCCGCGATCTTCCGTTCGAGGACGTTAAACAAGTTCAAATTTTATCCGGTTTCATCAAAGTTCTATGAGAAACCGAGAACACACAAGAATTCAAATCGAGTTGGATGATTTTATGAAGATTTGAAGCTTACAAGTTGCGTCCAATTCGATATCCGCTTATGCGAGAACCTTCCTTGCGAAAGGTTTTATTGAAGATTGAAGTTGTAGACCGCACACCAAGTGTTTGTGAAAATGCTCAAGTGACAAAAACGATATCATAATCCAAGGGGGAGATTGTAAGGGACAAAACATATGGATTACAATATCGTTATCGCGTGAACGAACAAAGAGATTGAGGTTTAAATTCAAAACATGCCATGCATGCGACAACATGCATGCATGACACAGTTCGCATCGCGCGACAATGAAGAAAATATTATATACATGCGAATGAAAGAAAATCACGCGAGTCGCATATGCATGCGAAAGTTTGAGACTAGATCTCCATGCGAGAGAAGTACAAATAGCATGCATGCGACAAACAATATGCAAAATGGATAGTGGAATCCACGTGGGCGAAAATTCCATTTGGAATAAATTGAAGCATGCGACAAGCATGCAATGCGAAAACAATTAGTAGATCTGACAACTTATGCATGCGAAATGTTCTATGGATATATATATGTGCATGCGAACTCAATTTGGTATGTGCCATTTAATATCAAAAACCGAGAGCTACAATTTATTTGTGTGTTTTTCGCTCAAGTCGAGCAGATCACAGTTTTGTGATTTTCCAACTTCGGGTGAGATCGATATTATATCGATTATCATTGTAATCTTTCGACACATGTTATATATATTTGAATTACAATGATTTTGTGCTTAATTTCCTGTTCTCTCGGTTGATTCATTCAAATCGCGCACCCGTCTTCGCGTATTATCAAGTGCAACAATTCAAACGAAGTGAGATCGATCGCTTTTAAGGACTTTACACCTTTTCTGTTTAAATTTTGTTTTCCTTTCATTTCTAAAAGATACAATGGTGCTAATGCAATAACACCGTCGTTTCCTTACATCTAAGTTTATTGACAAAGCTGGCACATCTTTTATCCTGCTACAAAGTGATTATCTTAACTTATATTCCTTAATAGATGGCTACGTACAGAATATCTATATATGGAAGGAAGCAAAGTGAGTGGGACAATTTGGCAAGTTGGATCGTGAATAATGAATTGTACAGTGAGAATGCCGTCTGGTTGATTCAGGTACTTAAGTTTAACCATTCCCGTTAGTTATGAGATATACATTGAACAGCCGGTAACATCTATGGGTCGATGATGATGGACGAGGATCCGTCTGAGACCGCCCTTTTTTTACATGTCGATGATGACGGATCAAGATTCGTCTCATACGATGTTGCTATGGTTATTCATGTTGCTATTTAGTTGGTCTGGTTTGTGTAGGTGGCGGCGATATAGCTGTCACCACGCCCTCTCGGTGGCGATGGTTTGTTTTCCCCTTTGTGGATTCACTATGGGCCGGTAACATCTATGGGTCGATGATGATGGATGAGGACGAGTAATTGTATCAAGCTCCCGCGGCAACGCGCGGGAGAAATAACTAGTTATTATAAAGGTTTTTAGATTCAAGAACCTTTTAGGTTGTTCATTAAAGGTGAAGAAAGACAATAAGGTAAACTCTAGATCACTCCTCGAGATCTACACTCAATTTTTTTTTAACGGCCAACGAATAATTTTTAAGCCCGGTCACCCGGGTAAACCCATTGGCGAAAGGCCACCCACACCCGCGAACACAGACAGCGCTGGTGACCCGGCTCGCCCACCATTTCAAGGGAAACCCACCACCCAAAGGCCCACTGTGGTAAAACCCTTGGCCCACTTGGAGCATATTGCACCTAGTGAGACTCCAACCCATGACCTCCAATTTGGAAAGTCATAGGGTGCCTCCTCCTAAACCAGTTAATCTAGGACTCATTGGCAGATCTACACTCAAATATGTTGAAAGAAGGTTATGGAGAAGTCATGAAAGGGATTTGAGATATTAGGATGGTCACATGTAAATGTCTTAGAGTAATATGGATAAATCTAGATATTGAAGTTTAAAATTAGACTAGTAAAGTAGGATTAGTAGTATAAACACACTATGGTCCGAAGCATTTTTGTAATGTTCTCATAAGCAATACAAATTGTTTTTTTTTCAATACACTAATCGGGTAGAACCGTAGAAGTGTTAAGTTGGCTTAGAACACATCTAAGTGTCATATGGCATATGTAAGGTTACAAATTAATTACTTTGTGTTTTTATTGTATTATAACAAGATTCAAGCAACGGTAACCATGTGGCAACAATGAGTGCTATGACTAGTGGCGGAGTTTGAACCACACTATAGGGGGCGGGGGCGGAAGTAAATTATTTTAAGAGAGCGAACTCTCTATATATATGAAAAAAGGTGCACCACCGGGCCGAATTTTACAATACCGAGCTGAAAATTAAAACTAATGACGAAAAAGGAAGGGGGGGGGTCCTCCCCACCCTTAATAAGCTCGCCCATGGCTATGGCGAAACAAGCTTACCATGTTGGGTACAAGGAACAATTAAAATTTTCAACAGATCCAATGAGGACCGATTTTAAGCTTTCTAGTAAAGACTTTTGAACCTGTTTACTTCAACAAACTTAATTGATTCCTAAAAAAAATATAGACCGCTAAAGCTTTGATCTATTTTTCTAATTAAGTGGTGTGTCCGACGAGAGGTGGCAAAAACATGAGTGTAGTAACGTTTTGTTTCAACTTTAGATACCGAAACTTGTGTTTATAAAGAAAGAAAAAAGCAAATTGTACATGGATTAACGTTCAATCCTCGAGCTATTGATTAAGGGAACAAAGGTCCAACCACTCCACCAATAATCACTTTTTATTTCATTCTCAACTAATTAGTTATCAGGGCATCGAGAAAACAATAGGGTCACTTGAGTTATCCTTGCATGATTGCTTATGTAAAGATAAAAATTTTATGGTGTCACTTGACCCATTCGGGCCTTAGTAGGTTATTGGATTTCTTTTTGAATGGCAACTATAGTTTAGATAATTGTGCTTAAGTGATACAAATAAAAGAATCAGAGAAAAGAATTATGTATTCTTGAACTAAATTTTAAATTATGAATATATATACATTCATCTATTTATATGTGATCATGACTTCTTGGTCTAGTAATATGATGATTATTCTCACCAAATTGTATGGGATTTGAGTCTCATAAAATGCTCAATATGTGGATTTTCATAATTAATTAAGTAGGATTTTAATTAGGGGATGTGTTTGTGCTTAAAAAAAATATCTGTTTATACACTCATATAAACTAACTACGATCCAACTTTTACTAGCTTCGGTTAACCAACTTAATTAACTAATCAACTTTACCGAAGATATTCAACACTAGTTTATTATAGTACTATTTGTCCATCGATCTAATGCTGGAATATTGGAAGGCTAGAACATGTGACAAGATTTTGATGTTTACAAATGTCTACAGCTAATTCGACAACAATGAAATATTATAAAAAAAACACTTAGGTCCAAGTATCCTGAAGTGTGAACATATTTCTCATTGCAATTATGAAAAAAGATTTGTTTGGTTTAATTATTATACTAGGTTTGATTTGAAAAACTAAAACCAATGGCACCCCACTGCCTCATGCTCCCTTGTCTTAAAAATAAGAAAAAAAATGGTCGGTTTGAAGAAAACATTTAAAATTAGTTTGAATAAGAAATTAAGGGGTGGCCGACGTCGGCAGTTTGAGTAATAACGCCGGTGGGATCGCCGAAAATACCGCAGCTGCCATTTTTACATATACTCGATCCTACTAATTATGGTAAAGTATATATGATGTTCTTCAATTGATCATTGGAGGTCTATTCTTCCAAAATCACTCCACCGGATTAATAATAATAGTTTAATTTAGTGCTCTTCAGCTAGTATCTGATTCTGATTTTATTCTATGAACTATGCTAGGGTAAAGATCATGAGTTCAATGTTTGAAGTATCTTTTGATCTAACTATATTTTTTTAATTGTTAAATACCATAATCTTGTACTAAGATCTATTGCTAAATAGTAAACACTAATATGACGTTTGTTTATTAACTGAATTAGTACCGGAATCACTAGAATTAAAATTTTAGTTTCAGTTTTAGTTGTATCTTTGATTAATAGAATTCGTTATATAAATATATATATATAATATATATATATATACATATATATATATATATATATTATAATAGATATTAAATCTCAACTTCAGTTTGGAAGAGAGAAGTATTTTAGTTAGCGATACTCCTCTATATGTGTGCTTTTTTCAGCGGCAGAACCAATAAAAACTTTTTTGGGGGGTAAAATTGTATAATTTGAGGATGCGTCGAGATTTTCACATACATATAACACTAAAAAAAGTTATAACCCCTCACAGACGAAAGCTTCTATTCCACCTCCATATTGCATCCACTTCAGCTTTGTAGGTTTTAAAGAGAAAATGATGTTTTATCTCTCTAAATTTTATAAGACCACGCAATCTTTCAATTTATCGAAGCAGCTTGTTTAATTAATCAAATAAACGTTTGGTTGGAGATGGTTTAGGGATGAAAGTAATTTGCTCAAGTTCCTTCAAATAAGGAATATCATCTCTTTTAAAAAGTAAGAGGTTGTTGGTAGTATCGTAATGATTTCATTAAAGGACTACATTTGAATCGAGAGTAAGAATTAGTTGTGTTTGATTTACTTAAAAGACATATTATAAAATTTTTTAAAGTTGTATAATGGATAAGTTTTGAAAACATACTAACCGGTGTATAGACTACCTCTTATTCGATCACTCATGTTAATAGCTCAACACAAGATTGTCAAACAACCTCAAAATGAATTTAAAATAACCATCGTTGTGCTCCACAACTATCACAATTGTTGCCACCATCGCTACCCTCGACCCCAATGCCATCGCTATTGCCGCCACTACCGCCGTCATTACCACATTCCAACTCATTTTAATGAATTTACATATATAATTACAAACCAAACATGATTATTTCTCTCACACAACTCTATCCAGAATTTAAGTTCAATTGACAATGTTAATGACTATATGGTGAGGATAACTATGAGATTAAAATAAAATGGTGAATTGATACGAAAAGTATCTAACTGTTTTTGGAAAAGTAAATTAAATTATGTTTTCTATGAAAAGGACACATTTTCACCAGATATGTTAACACGAATACAATACTTTTGCAATAGAGTTCAATTGACAGAAAACCTCAAGAGGACAAAGACTTTTGCAAGAACATCTTTGTCTCACCTTTATAAACTTCTCATTAAGCTTTAGTTTCTATTGAACTCTCACACAAAAGTCTTGTGTTCATATGAAGATATGAATATTATAAGTCCTTTTCAAACACTTAGTAGCCCAACTGTAACAATTTAAAGACAGTTTGTTCGAATATCATAATTTAACTTAATTATATTTCAATAGAATGGCTACTCACGCAACATCTATTTAAGCTTATAAACAACACCAACAACTTCTGTTTAATATCATTATTTGATAAATTATGTTAGCCTAGTAAGAACATATATAGCAACTATACATTCCCTAATAAGATTTCCTCTAGTTCCAAAGAAGATGGTCAAAATTATAAAATAGACACTTGTACTGGCATGCAATTAACCATAGTTAGTTTGTGACACTAATCAAAGTCCTAAGCTAGTTAACACATGTGATATTAATTAATCAAGTAATTAATCAATTTAATACTATCATCAATTAATCATAACTTTTAAACAATCCAAAAAGATAACATAAAAAATACTCAATGGGTTTACCAAGCAATTAAAGAAGCATATGCCACTCCTAATCCGTAGGGATCGAGTGCAAATTTCTATACACTATAATCCCCCAAGAAAAATAGTATTAATCCAAAATATACATCAAGTCAAAAAAAAATAAAAATAAAAATAAAAATTGAAACTAATTAATAATTTGATCAGCTAACGTAGTTCCCCGACTTCTAGTTGATTGCACGAAAGCGAAAAAACCCATTTGGGTAACGACTTCGTTCTCCTAGCGTGATTAAGCCGAATCTGTTCGTGTCGAGACTGATTATTACTTTTCTTCGGCATCGATTCCACAAAAGACTTGACGCGTTGCATGGCAAACTGTAGGGTTTGCTCTGACATATTAGCAAAGCAAACCCTAAACCAACCCGGTTCATTACAATGACATGATGAACCAGGTGAGATGTTCAACCGAACATCGTACACAATCTTTTTCCAGAGCTCAATTTCCCCTTGAAAGGTTTTTGAGCTCAGAAGATGTCTCATATCCACCCAACAAAATAATCCGGAGTTGCTTTTCAGGCATCGGATTCCGACCTTTTGAAGCCCTTTAACGAGGGCTTCCTGTCGGAGCTTCAGCCTCCGGCGATTCTCTAACAGGTAGGTTTTCGTAAATTTTCTGTCGGATAGCATTTCCGATAGTAAGTATTGAGTTTGCGATGAAATTAACCCAAAGCTTGACATCTTTGTCGCTGCGGAGACCACATCCTCATTGCCGGAGTAAATTGCACCAACTCGGAACCCCGGTAGACCGAGATCTTTTGAGAGACTACATACGATGTGAACTCGCTTCGAAACCTCGGTGTTAATGAGGTTTCTGTTCTTTAAAACCTCCATGATGCTAATGAAACTCGGGGAAGCGAAGACCGTGCCCGAGTACACCTCGTCGCTGATGATGTGAATGTTCTTGGTGGAGATGAAGTTAACAAGCACGTCGAGCTCATGCGAGCTTAACGACGTGCCTAAAGGATTCGAAGGGTTTGTGATCAAAATACCCTTCACTTTAAGGTCTTGTTTTTGTGCTTGTTGGTACGCATCCTCGAGCGCGGATTTGGTAATCCGGAAGCTGTTGGAGCTCGAGCAGTGAACCGGGACGATCTCTGCCCCGGTTCGCCACTTGAGATCTCTGTCAAATCTGTGTAACGTAAGAAAGAGACAAGATCAGAATCACAAGTGGGTACTTGAGAAGCAAGTAAAGCACACAAAATAATGTTAATGTGAACATACGTACGTACCCTGGATAATATGGCGTGGGAACGAGGAAAGCGTCACCGGGATTAGCGATGCAAAACATTAAAGTTTCGTTAGCAGATGTAGCGCCTGCGGTGAGTACAAGCTTGTTTGGATCGAACGTAACACTGTTTCCTCTTATCTCTGACATGAAGTTAACTAGTGCCTGTAAACATGAACATCAAATGAAACGACGTATTAAAATAAGGTATTGTTGTTTAAAAATGAAACGATTAAATGTTAAATTAATCACCTAAAATTATTCTATTTTTATATAAATTGTTAGGTGGGAGTGGTTTTCCAAGGTGTTTTTTATATTTATTAGTATTTATTATAGAAAGGGATTGAATGAATTAATAAATAATGCTTACGTTTTTGAAAGAAGGAAGACCATTGTAGTCTTGGAAGAGGGCGAGCTCTTTAAACAACGATCGACCATTTTTCTTGAAGCCGGTTGCATCGGGGTTGTTGTCGAGCCACGACTGGAGGATATCAAACGACAGCTGGTTTTCAGCGAGGCCCATTTGGATTATACCACTGGGATTGTCGACATCATCATAGGGATTCTTCTCGTATTCCTCCCAACCAATAAAGTACGAGGAATCCTGCCCGTGAGCGTTACAATCAGTAACCTTTTTGGACAACATTGTTGCGAATCGCGTGTTCGGGTGGTTAAAAACCTTAGTTTTAGATGAAAAAAGTGTAGAAACGAGTGGAATGAATGGAATTAGATTTTGCTATAAATATGGTTTTGTGGGTTGAAGTGATTTGGAGAAAGTGGAGACACATTTTGTGGTGGGTGTTTGTAAGGTATATATATAGAGTGTAAGGGTATAGTTGACATTGACAAATGAGTTTTACTTAATTTCCACGTCAGATTGTTTGACCTTGAAGTTGCTTTTAATTAGTTTGATCATTGATGTTGCACTCTCATTCCACGCGCATTCGTAATTTCGTATACACACTCACTCCATCAATGTTATCACGTGTATCGCACGTGTAGGGCCAAGTATCATCCTTTGCTAGTAATTTAGCATACATCATGTATGTAACTACGTATGCTCTTCACTAACATTATATTATCACACTTCTTCGTCTTTCACCCTTCTTTAAATTAAGAAAATCGTTGTTATTCTAAGACTATTTTATTAGTGTTATAAAATATTTTAAAGAAAATATTTGTTTTTGTCTAATTTTAATCATCAAAACCCCACATAGACATAAAATTTATGATTGTTTAGCTAAATATTTTGGTTGATTTTTGGAATTATGATTTTTGATGTCAATTTCTTGTGATTAGTTGAAAATCATTGAATTGAAGCAAACTTAGAACGGATTTCTAATCGAATTGCCTTTCTCTATAATAAATTGTTGAAGAAAAGAGCTTTTATAGTCAAAACTGATTAATTATGAAAAATCAACAAGTAAAATATCAGCGGTTTTTTTGTTTTAACCTATAATTAAATCGAATTAATTCATGATCGGCATGTACCAATTTAATAGAAGGGGACAAGAATCTTAAACGAAACTAGCTTTGATAAATTTTAGAGTAAATTACAAATTATGTCCTTTATTAATATATAAATTATATGGTATGTAGTCCTTTAGTTTTAATAATTACATCCAATATTCTTTTTTAAAAATATATGCACATATATTATCCTTTACACAAACTTTCGGTTAAATGTACTGTTAACTTATTTATGTATCTTTCAAATGAGGTGCATTGTTGTAAATTTTTTAACATCTAATATATTAAACAAATAAAAATTAATTATTTTATATGAAAAATAAAATTAAAAGATGTCGGATCGTTGGGTAAGTCAGTGAACCCGCGTACCCCTTATGTTCAATACCATTAAATCTATTATCTCCCTCTATTTGATAGCCCAATATCGGTCATATTCATCGCCACCTACAACATCTCACACACCATTAAAATCTTTTGAAGTCGAACAAACAACGATGGTAAAAAAATTAAGATCCCTAATTCACTTTTTGTTTTTTTGAATTTCTGGCTTTTGTTATTGTGTGATTAACAAGCAACTCATAATTTATTTTCTTGCTTTTGCAATTATATAAGCAAATCAAATAATCACAGGTAATCTTCAAATTTGTGTTTCTTATTTATTTTTCATTAATTATTATTGTGAGTAGTTTATAAAATATTTATGAGTATTTTTTTTGGTGTTTATTGTTAATTCCACGATCTTTTAAATGATTTATGACTTTAAATTCTTACTTTAGTAAATATTATTGGAGGCTGTTGTCATTAAAAGTTTGACGATTAGTCGAATGAACACACACCATGAGTGATTTCATCAACTTACCTAACGGTCCGATATCTTTTAATTTCTTTTTTCTTCTAAAATTTTATTTTTTATAATTTTATAATATATTAGACGTGAAAAAAATGATAAAAATACCCTCATGTGAGGTGACACGTAACTGAGTTAACTGTATGTTAGATGATAGTTAGTGTAAAGACCAATATATGTGCAAATCTTTTAATAAAAGCACATTATATGTAATTATTAAAATTAAAGGACATATCATGTAATTTTATATATTAATAATAAAAGACATGATTTGTAGTTTACTCTAAATTTTAAATAGAAGATAAATAATTTCAATCAATCATTTACATAAAGTATAAGAAATAATTGAAATAGCTAATTTATCAATTTAGAGATTGAGCTACGATGTAAAAGTAAAGATGAATATGAAAATGGACAAATGATTAAAACATTAGTTGAACTTTAAATGAACTAATTTATTTTTAGATTGAGAAAAGCATCTTCTAATCATTTTTTATTGGTTGTTATATTTACTTAATAAGTATTTTTGTTATCTCATTATAATATTTCCAAAACAAATCGAGGCTTTTTCTCTAACAACACGAAAAAACTATTTTCTTATAAAACGATAAAAAGAAATTATTCATTCAAACAAAAGTGTAATTGTACAAGCCTAACAAGGGTACATTAACCACCAAGGGTTCAAAATTTTCACTCAAGTATTTATATAGTTTTCTATAAAACTATTTAGAAAACACGTCTATTAACAAAAACGTCTTTAAAATTTTCAATATACTATTACACTTTCACATCGTATAATTTTAACTCTAAACTATTTGATTACGTAGAATACCATTTAGCACCTAGCCATTCTCTTGACAACATATCATTATATATCAGTTTTCTTTTTGGGGTTTCAATTTGAGATACATGTTACATAGAATAGTTCTAAAATTTTATTCATTTGAATTTAAAAGAAAATGGTTAGGTACGTTTCGTGTATATTATTATCATCCTAAAAAAAGCAAGGAAATCATGAGTCGTATACTTGAAAAGCACGGAGTCACAAGCTGGAATAACTGGATTCAAGTAGATCTACCATAGTACTTTATCATCATCACTAACTTTATCACCAACTTTCTAGATTCACATAAAAATTGCCCAATTACTTTTTGTTTATTATTTATATTTACTTTTTATAAATCAATATATTTATATAGTAGTAAAACAATTTATTCTAGATATTGAAATAAATTATTACTTTTTATTTATTTTAAAATGACTAGAATAATTTTAAATTTTTATTTTTATATATTAAACAAAGTTTATAACTTTTAAACAAAACTAATGAACTTATAATTGTCATACTCTAACTCTAATTATTAGAAAGGCATGAATAATAATAATAATAATAATAATAATAATAATAATAATAATAATAATAGTAATAATAATAATAATAATAATAACAACAATAATAATAATATTAATATAATAATAATAAATATTGTTGTTATTATTGTTATTATTATTTATATCATATTTATTTAAAATAACATTTTTAATCTTTTTTTATGCAAGAGCGTTGGGATTTAACTGGACCTACAACCACGACCCATTGATGTGACGACCAAAATAAACTGACCCGGCTAGGCCAGATGCGGATCCGAACTAAGCAGTGTGAATACGGATCAAGATATAGGATGGATCGAGTTGGACGAGTATTTATTTGAATTGAATTATATGGCATTTGAACTCATGGTAACCTAGTTGGCTTGTTCTTGATTTATTTTATTTTTTTATTCTTATCTGCGTTTTGTTAGGCTTTTAATTATGTTAGGATTTTTGGCACATTTGATTTTAATAACTTTTAAGTTATCATTCTCTTCAGCCTTGGGGATATAAACTTCTAAATCTCTCATTGTTCCGGACCATTTGATTGTTATATATATTCATATCATTTGATATCAGAGTTTTTGGTTATCTAATGGTTGTTTGTGCGAAAGATATTGACTTTCTATTCTTAGATCACTCGACCAAGGTAGTGATGAAGTCTATCTCAACCCATGAGATCTAAAGATAAAGCGACTCCAACTAAGGATCCAAGATCTTAAAGGTGGTTCTAAGATCAAGTAGCTTTGAAAGAGGAACTGATAATTTGGGTTCCGGCACGATAAGATATGCACATCAAAGAAACCGAGTGGTGGGAAAACTAAATTCTTATACACATGTAAATTTCAAAAAAAAAAAAAAAAAAAACAATAGTCACACAGTCCGACAAATGTCCTACTTGCCTGACATTAATTTGATCTGATTCTGATCTCCCAATTAACCCTTTAATTATCTGAAAAGACATTATCTGAAAATGATGCCGAGGCCCTTGTTACTCCATTCTCTCTGACGGAGATTAAACAAGCGGTATGGGATTGTGGTGGGGAGAAGGCTCCGGGTCCGGATGGTTTCAACATCACTTTCATTAAACATTTTTGGGATCTTTTGCATAAAGACTTTGAAAACATTTTTCAGGAGTTTTTCCTGTCGGGCTCTATTAGTGATTCTTGCTGTTCTTCCTTTATCGCATTAATCCCTAAAGTAAAGGACCCAAATGGATTGGATGAGTTTCGACCGATCTCTCTTATTGGATGTATATCCAAGGTTATTTCGAAGGTTCTAGCTAACCGAATCAAAAGAGTCTTGGACTCGGTTATATCGGTAACTCAATCGGGGTTCATGGCTAATCGGTCCATTCTTGATGGGCCGCTAATGGTTAACGAAACTATTTCGTGGCTGAAAAAGTTGAATAAGCAGGCTATGATATTCAAAATTGATTTTAATAAAGCTTTCGATTCACTGTCGTGGGATTTTCTGGACTCGGTTCTTGAACAACTTCACTTTCCGGCTAAATGGAGGCTATGGACTAGGGGTGTTTTAAGTTCGGCTAAAGCTTCTATACTCATAAATGGTTCTCCGACCAAGGAATTCAGATATACACGTGGTGTTCGACAGGGGGACCCTCTTTCACCCTTCATATTTTTGATAGCAATGGAATCTCTAAACTGGATGTTCAACCGGGCCATTAAAATGGGTGTGTTTAGGGGAATACAACTTCCTAATGGGGGCCCGAATATTTCACATTTTCTTTTTGCGGATGATGCTATTGTATTGGGGGAATGGTCCAAAAATAATATTAAAAATCTTAAGAGAATAATGAGGATATTTTATTTGGTGTCGGGGCTGGAAATAAACAATAAGAAGTGCAGTTTAGTTGGGATAAATGTAGAGCAGGAGGAGGCACAAGGAATGGTGGCTACAGTGGGATTCACTAGGGGCACTTTACCCTTCAAATACCTGGGATTGACGGTGGGAGCAAACATGAACAGGAGAAAAAATTGGGAACCGGTAATAGACACATTTCGGTCACGCCTTTCTATTTGGAAGGCTAGGCATTTGTCGTTTGGGGGAAGGCTAATACTAGTTCAATCTGTTCTTGATAGCTTGCCGGTCTACTATTTTTCACTATTCAAAGCCCCAGAGACAATCATCAATGAATTGGATAAAATTAGGAGAAGTTTTCTATGGGGTGGAGGCGAAAACCAAAGGAAAATTAATTGGGTAGCCTGGGACAAAGTATGCAAACGGAAACAAGATGGGGGTCTTGGTGTTGGGTCACTAAAAGATTTAAACTTGGGGCTGCTTACTAAATGGAGATGGAGGTTTCTAAATAATACGAATGGACTATGGAGGGAAGTGATCATGGCATTGCACCACAACCCAAAAAAACCGAGTCTTATACCATGGAAATCCCAGCTTCCGGGAACATGGAATAACATTGTAAAGATAGAAAATCATTTGCTGAAATATAACATTAATATACTCGATCTTATTGTATGGGATGTTACCCGTTGGTGTTGGAAGGGCGACTCAAATGGGATCTTCTCGGTGGGTTCGCTGAGAAGGCTGTTGTATAACGCTAGAGTGACAAAGGAGCCTGCAATGGAGTGGTGTAAATGGGTTCCAGCAAAAGTCAATATTCACGCGTGGAGAGCTAGCCTAGATAGGCTTCCTACTTGTAAAGCATTGGTCGTCCGTGGTGTTCCAATTCACTCCATTCTTTGTCCTTTATGCGGGGAATATGAGGAATCTGCTGATCATCTATTTATTTCGTGCAAATTTGCGGACATGGTGTGGTCATTCGTCGCATCTTGGTGCAAGACGCCCCCAATATTCGCCTTCTCGATAACGGATGTGCTTAACTTGCACTGTTTTTCGATGGTGGCAGAAAGAAATAGAAGGGCTTTTCATGCTATAGTTCTTGCTGCAATATGGTGCATTTGGTTGAGTAGAAACGAAGTATTATTTCATGATCGGGAGCCTTCTCTTAACAGGTTGTTAATCAACATTAAGTTCACCAGCTTTTTATGGGTTAAGGGTAGATCAACTTACAGGAACCTTAATTGGAATGATTGGTGTTACTTTAGGCTAGAGCCTCAAGAGGAATGATGGGGGATCAAAAATGTAGCTTTTATTTTCTTTTGATTGTACTTGTATCTTATTTTGTATCTCCTGGATAGAGCGTTAATAAAATTTCTTTGCCTTTCAAAAAAAAAAAAACCCTTTAATTACGTGGGGATTTCCAGTAAGTTTGGATGCTTGCATTTAATATACTTTGAGTAATTATTCACTCAAAGTTAAGGTTTGAAACTTTTATCGTTGAGTATTTTTACCATTTGGTCACTATAAGTTTATGCATCGGTTTTGTTATAAATTTCATACACTTTTTCGAAATTAAAATATAAAGAAATTAAGGCTTTTGAAACACATGTATAGATAGGTGTTTAACTTTTAGAACTTTATTCATTATTGAGCATTATAGAAGAAATCATTAATAGAAAAAATTATATAGCCATGTACATGATACAAAAATTAACAATTTAAGATTAATAATGCTGTAAAAAAGAGTATACAAATTGAAAATTTTAGCAACCAGAAAAGATATACTGCAAGATATTGATTAAAATAATAGGTTGGTTTTATGTCATTTTAAGGTCCCAAACAAATAACCACGTATTAGGCATTTAGGTGAACATCTAAAATTTTCAACAACAATCCAATAAAGTAATATTATAAAAAACTCGATTCTTATTCGAAAGTCATCAATAAGCAAATACAAACAAAGAAAAATATCCGTTTAAGATATCATACCTTAGTTTTCAATTAATTATCCAGAACATCTCATCACTTTTTTCAAGTGATGCAACATACTATGCTTAAATGTACATTAAAAAAAATGATGTTAGATATTTAATTTTCAAAATTATTATATAACACAAACTGAAAATATTAATAAATATAATAATATTAATATCTTTACACAAATCTAAGTTCAACCTCTATGTCATGAAGAACAAATAAACTATATCTATCAAATGGTTTTTGGACAAACGACAATCTCTTGATGTGTAGAATAATATCCTTTTTTTAGATTAAGATTCAAGTCCCGTAATAAAAAAATTATATAATATTAGAAGTAGATTAAATTGTCGTTAAGAAAAAACGTATAAAATCAACCTCTATGTTATGAAGAATAAATAAACTATATCTAAAATCAACCTCTATGTTATGAACGAACACGAGTAGTCACGTAACCATACAACATATATTTCGATTCCATTTCACATTCCCTACTCACACGTGTCACGTAACCACACAAACCGGTCTTCAAGACAATAACTAATTAATTCATGAAGCTTCACGTCATAAAATTTAACTTTCTAAAGTTTAGAATAGTTTATAATTTTAATCCCATCGAATCACTTTAAGTCATCATCACAGTAAACTTTAGTTGTCATTTATACGTACTCACGTTTGACAAGTTGTATGCCTTTGTAGTCACCACATGGCTTCGTTTTGACCGTCCATTTAAACTAGAGTAGATTACGTGTAGCTTTCAAACTATAACATCTCCTCACGCATCAATTTGTACAATACTATTAAGCCAGTATACCAAGTTACCAGCACGATGAAAACATATATAGTACGTGTTATATATACATACGCTTATTTATTTCAGAACCAATACTATTAAGTTGGTATACCCAGTTACCAACATGATGAAAACATAGTACGTGTTATATATATATCAACTTATTATTTCAGAACCAATACTATTAAGTTGGTATACCCAGTTACCAACACGATGAAAACATAGTAATCCACTTATTTATTTCAGAACCAATTTAATTTACATTGAAAACCATAAGAATCCGTAACTCCATAAGCCCTTATGCATTATGCTTCAATGAATATGATAAAAACAATATAGATTCTATGTTTTCGATTTTATTCCATCTCTATTAAAATGTTTGTAAAAAAGTTATAAGAATGTGCACATATGCATTTAGTGTACACAAATATGTATGTAGTGTATATGCACATTGCATTCACATGTGCATATAGGCAAAGTTTTATCAGTATCATTTCTTAAAAAATCGTACGAACGTATTGAAATCATACACATTTTGTTCATGTGGGCAGGGTTTGAAGCAACTTATAATTATGAAATTGTTGTTTTGTGACCTCGAGGTTATGGTCTAAGTCGTGACAATAGCCTCCGGCACATGTATGGTAAAGTTGGATGCATCAAATTTAGCGATCCAGCCTCTCACAAGACCCTGCGAAATTGAAAGCTAAGTCAATTATCAGGTACGTTCCACGCCAATAATCATTTGTATGATAGACAATATTTTGTTAAAATAGTTCTCAGATGTATTATGTATTCTAAAATAACCCCCTCTATGAAGGTTTAAATTTGTTAATCAAGAATGCTAAAAAGCTTGACAAAAATTTATAAGTAATAAGCTTTTGCTTAAAAAACAAAAGCTTAGATTAAAGTGTTCATATATGAATGACATTCTCATACGTGGATTAAATTAAATATTATTCATGGGCTTTTCAATTCTTCTCGTTCTTACACACCCAGACACACACACATAAACAAAACACTATAATAGCATCAAATGTTATAACTATTTTTATTTGAATACTGACCTTTTATATATATATTGCTAGCATGTCCTGAATAATAATTAAAGGATGTAGGGTGGGTGAAAAAGAACTATCAAACCTAAAGTTGGTAATATAAAAATTTTAATTGTTTAACCCAAAAACACCAAACAATCAAACCGCCATTAGTATTTGCCAGTTGATTTTAGAGTGGATTACCAAAAACTAAATATGGTATTTTTGAAGTTATCATGTTTATTTTAAAGTTAGTTGGAGTGTTGGACTTGATTTTTTTTATGATGTTGAAGCGTGAGTAGTTGGGATTTTTCTAAGATAACGGATAACCTAAACACTCTTAAGTATACATAAATATATTGTAACTAGGTATCATTATGAGTTATGACATTATAATTTATATGATTATTGGATTTTAATAATCTCAACTTTTATTTATTGATCGGGAATAATCCAACTCAAAAAATATTTATAGGCATTTCTAACTTAAAATTATTTTCCTCCAGTGATCCTTTATTAACTGAGAGTTAACCATTGTTAGTTTTTTTAATGAAATGAGATAAACTTTGATCAATTTTTCAACTCCAGCACTGTCTAGTCTCAGTTAGGTCCGTTTTCCATTGTCTAACATCTATCATCACCTGAAATCTACCTCCAACGAGTTCGCTGGTTCAAATCAGGAGATGGAGATTGACGGGTTTTTGGGTGCAGAAGTTTCAAATTGACGGATTTGATGATAGAATTCAACTTTCAGTTTAGTATTTTGGCCACAAAAACAGTCCACGTCATCAAAAAACTAACGGGTTAACTCTCAGTTAGTAAGAGATTGTCGAATGAAAAATAAACTTAAAATTGGGAGTATATATAAACATTTACTGAATTGAGATTAATCTCGGCAAAAAATGAAACTTGGGATTAATTAAATCCAATAACCCTAATTTATATGGACTTGCGGAAATGTTTTAATTAACAGGTGGTAAGAATTTGTATTGTTGTGTTCGTCTAAATTTTTTTTAGTCTGAAAAATAAGGGGGTAAAAATAATATACATAGTGTTAATTAATTAGCTTTTGTCTTTGTCTTTATAAACCAGGAATTACTTGCAGATCGTGGAAATGTTTATTTATGAAATAATGCTTAATTTACTATGTAATTTAATTAGTGTTGGTGGCCGGAATGGTGGCCAACAGGATTGCTTTACATGATGCACAGGCCATAGTATTTGTAGATTAATGATGCTTAACTCTTTCAGTTTTATGATGTGTAGGTCTATGTTAGCTTTTGAAATCGTTATTATTTTATGTTTATTTGTTTTAATTATTGTTCTATGGGAACAGATAGAAAAGTACCCTTGATCCATATTAATTCTGAAAATATAATAATTATATGCGGTTGGTTTGGAAGAAATGAAATAATAGTTGGTTGCCACGGTTATATATATTGGTCTAGTGGAGGATCGATGACGATGGACCCTTGAGTGAGTTTGTATACACATAACCTGCTACCTATAAATTATAAGTTCTTTTGGAAGAACAACATGTTTAGTATTTTTGTGGTATTAGACTATTACTAATACATATTAATCCCTTATGTCGGTGGCTACAGTGCCACCAACCACCACACCTGCATTCAGTACAAATAAAACTCTAATCCCCTTACTCTCCTCCTCAAACCCTAATCTTGATTCTGGTAAAAATCAGTACTTGAAGCAGATTCACAAGCTATCTCACAAGATTTCCAAACCACCCATCAGAAAACCCTTTGAGTTCGATCATCATCTTCATCAAATCCACCAGTCGCCGCCGGTGGCGTTGGATGAATCTCAGCCGTCGAATCTCCACCACAACCACCAACAGGATACAGGTACCGGTGCCCTCCCTCCGCGCTCCTCTTCACCGACGCCCTCCCTCCGCCACTCCTCTTCACCGGTGCTCTCCCTCCGTTTGCTTTCCTCTCTGATTTGCAGGTTCGTGATGTTCGCTCTTTTGCTCTGTCTTTGCTGTTGGGTTGTCATAGTGTTTATGGCTCCGTGTTCTCCTCTGTTTGCGTTGGGTAATTCTTCTTTGGATCTGCATGTGATTTTTTTTGGTTTGTTTGTTGAATTTGGTACTATGGTCTCAAGCATTTGATAGCTCAGTTGTTGGGTTTCTTTTGTCTATTTGTAAGGGGATTTTGGGTTTGTGAGGTTAGGTTGAGAGTTCTGAGAGAAATGGATTTATTGATCGGTTCTGTAAACACAAGAAATTTGATGAAACAGGAGGAATTTTTTATCGAATGGAGCTTGAGGGTATTTCAACAAATGTCATTACCTACGACACTTTTTTATGGTCTTCGCAAGAACAGACGGGTCGAAGAGGCACCCATGCTTTTGGAGCAGATGATAATTAAAGGATTAAAACCCGATAGGCAGGCATTTCGTTTAGGCGTTTTATCAAACATGTGGTGTGCATGACTGCGCCAACCAAACATGTAAAGATTTTTCATTTGAATAGATACCCAGGTTTAGAATCTATTAACAGCAAGATGTAATTTAGTTCTACAACAAAATTCAAGGAATTTAAAACCAAATTTGTATACTGTAAAATGCAAAAAATGTTTGTAGATTTGCCTTAGGAATTGACAGCAATCATTTTGCAATATTTTGGAGCCTGATGCAGAGCTAATTTTTTAGATACTGGAACTGTAGTCAGAGAGATCTATACAAGTAGAAGAGAGAGTTCATGATGGTGATTAGTAATTTTGGTTATATTATGAAGTTGGGTGTTTTAGGTTGGTTGATAATGTCTGTCGATGCTGACTCGGTCCCATGGGGGTCAACAGATTTCGTGATTATGAGCATATTGTTGAAACAATGTGTAAATAATCCCTGTTTTTTGAATGTTTATTATTGTTGCCTGTAGGAACAAGATTTCAATATAAACTACAATATGTGTTCGTTTGCCAAGTAGTTTGTTTAGGTTGTGTTGTTTCGCTATTATCGCAGATTACATGTTCATCTAGGTATGCGTTTGGAACATTAATATAAAGTCATCGCTTAGCTAGATTTTGGTGAGAAATGTGATGTGTTTTTTTTATATGTTTATTTAGTAGATACTGGAAGTATGTATATATTTTATGGAATTGCAGTAATACCTAAATGAATCCTGTTTGTCCCGTGAACTCTACATAAATTTGGATGCATTATATACTTGAATATTTTTGCTATTACTGGTGTTTGACAATGTGTGATCAATGTGTGGTCAGTTAAATACCAACTTAAAAAGTTTGGTATTACTAATATTGTGTTACTGGTTTACAGTTGAACAGAGCAGTGTTAGATCTTCGAGTTGTTCTTCAGTTGGGTTTGTATCGATGCCCCTTTCTTTCTTTATACGAATGATTACTTTTTATCAATGTTTTTCTCATTCTACATTTGGTCTTCTTTTAAGTATTGTTACTATGTATATCTTGGTTGGGTTTTTTTTGCCACTTTTATAATTCTTTTTGCTATGGGATGTAATTGTCATTACCCTTTTTATTATACTTAGTAATCATTTCTGTTCTGTTATTTTGTTGTCTTGCAGGGTTAACGTCTTCTCGCCTGGTAAGCATGTTATACTGTGTGCTGCTATTACATGCATGTATGTTTCAGGTTACTTATGTCTTTTGGAGTTTTATGTCATTCTAGCGTATGAGTTTTTTTAGTGTTATAGTTGGTTGTAGCATGCATTCTCTTATGCTTTTGTTATGTTATTGGTAAGGTAGGTTGTTTGATGCTCTGTATTATGTGTGGTGGTTGTATGTGTAGCCTGAAATCTTTTTTAATCTTTTTTCCTTATCATGTGTGCTGGCTTCTTTAGAATCCACGGGCGAAGCGTACACGTTGGGAATCTGTTCCTGCGAGTGTTGCTTCATCTTCCACTTCAGGTTGATGGTTTGTTTTCCCCTTTGTGGATTCACTATGGGCGGGTAACATCTATGGGTCGATGATGATGGATGAGGACGAGTAATTGTATCAAGCTCCGGCGACAACGCGCGGGAGAAATAACTAGTTAGTCTTTAATTTATCAACAGGATAAAGATGATGACATGTTATTTATTATTGACTGTTAATATAGAAATGACTTGCATGTTATTTTTGTTTTATGTAATATTTTGATGATGAATTTAAGTAATGTAGAATTTAAATTATTACTAGCTAGTTTAAATATTTTCACTACTATCGAATTGAAAGAAGTATTTGCCACCCTCAAATTAATCCATAGCGAAAAACATTTTGCTTACCTACTTGATAAATAATTGTTTTGTCGTTAATTACTTTTGCTACGACATTATATTTGCTACATATTTAACGCTAAAACAAGACATCACTATTTTAGTTACGGATCCTCCTATGTATCGATTTTACTGTGGATTCATTTGAAAATTTGTTACGGTTCTTTCTACTAATTTTGAATATAATTTTCTTGCTATGGAATTTAGCTACAAATTTTGTTCGATTATTGTTATGAAATTTTTTTAATTCTATTTAATTAATATATTTCTCCTGTAAAAAGCATATTCAAATTCCCATGTATGGTATAAATAAATATACCTCAACAAATATCCAAATACTGTAATTGCTTTTACAATTTTTTTTTAAATTGCTTTCTTCTTATTATTATTTTTTTGGATTTTGCTATGGATTTATTTATCTTTCTTGATCTTTTAGCATTTATTTTTCTATTATGTTATATTAAATTACTTTTACAATCTTTTTTTCAGTTTTGCTATTTATTTTATTTAATTATACTTAGTTAATTTTATAGCACTTATTTTCAGATCATGCTACCTTTTTGTTAAATTACTTTTATATTTATTATTACTTATTATTGCTATTCATTATTTGCGTTTTAAATATTTACTTCGGATTTTGCCACGAATTATAAAAAATATTTTTTTGAATAATTTATTTCTCGACGCACTAGTATAAAGGTTTGACGTGTTGCATATGTTTGATGCACCATTATAAACTTAGTGTTTCAAAACCAATTACAACACTTTGGTACTTGATTTATGTTCTTTTAGACTTGTCATATTAATTGGATTGGACTCACTACTATTTATAATAGTACATCATATCTGGGTTGGGTTCAAATAAAAAGCCCAATAAATTGTGAAAACTAATAAATCAAATCACACATTTGACGTATTACAACCAATAACTTATATTTTTTAATCTTTTGTACACGTGATCCAATAAGAATACAAGTTTTTTATGTTTTATTAAAAAAAATATAAGTCATTGGTTTTAATACATTAAATGTGAAGATTTGATTTATTTGTTTTTATAATTTCTCTTGTTTTTCATTTAAACCCATACTAAAAAAATAATTATTTTTAAAGATGACACAATGCGTCCTATATAACCATATGAGAAGTTACTAATGCCATGTAAACCCAAACACATACCCACGAACTTTTGGGCACTAACTTGATCTGTGTTCTTTTAGACTTGTATTAATTCGAATAGACACATTGTTGTTTACTATTGCGTTAGAGCATATAAAAAAAATGTAATATTTTCAAGAGATGACACTTGGTGGTGAGCAATATATCTCACATGGATGCGTGTTTTATAATTAATGAAATCTTGATGATAAGTTACTAACGTCATATAAACCCAAACACATACCCACGAACAGGTTAAAGGATAAAAGCCTCGAAGCGGGTTACATCTGATGTTTAAGAGTGTTTTTTTAATAATTATACTACGAGCTTATTTTCAACTGTATTATGGTCTTCAATACACCCTTTTCGATATGTAAAATACCATTTTGAAACAATAATTAGTTGGACTACTATAAAAATAAATCATCTACAAGTCTTCAGCTACATTTGTTATCCTTGAAACTTTTGAAACTATTCTTAAATAATTCATAAACGGAATGATAATTATTATAAAAAGAATTTATAAAATTTGAATTTTAAGTAAATGTCTTTTTTATTTCATATGACGCAAGCCTTAGATCGCTAACGAAAAGATATGATATTGTTTAACCTTAAACTTATATTATCGATCAATGTCTCAATCCAGTCCTAATGAAAATATATAATATTGTGGTCATATGTAACTTAGGAGACAAATACCTCTTTTTTCTCATTGCCCTTCGACAAACACCAACTTGATTGAGCAATTTGCTCCTATCTTTTAATACCCCGTAGGCCCCTTACAAGTTACATCCATATTCATAACTCATTGGTCCCCCATTAGGCCATTATATAATAAACCCATAAACTAAATAACAAATTTATATTATTTTCTCTTCAAAATGGGCCCAACCCATCAAGAATTGAGTAGACATTTTTCATTTGAGCATACAATGAAATAGCAAACACCCAATATTCTTGAAGTCCCATGGTGAACCCAACCCAAAGTCATACCTTAACATTTAATGCCCTTTCATGAACATGAAAATGAGTAAATTAATGTTGTATATTATCTATAACATATCCAATGCTCAAAAATTGAAAAGAAATCAACTAAGAAAACTAGTAACATTCATAATTGGTTTAAAGTTGCAAGGTGTGAATTTGAAATGAAAATAAAGTGTCACAACTTATATATTGTATAAATAAGAGCGATGTTGGATCTGTTTGATCCAAAATCGCACCAACAAAGGGATATAAAAGTTGTTCTACGTTTTAAACGAACAATTATACAACTATTGAGTTGGGTTCATAAAATTTCAATGAATTGGTATGAATAACAGGATAAGGGTGGTAATGCCATCAACAATTTCCACCAAAATGAACCAAGAACAATAAGAACTATATCTATATATGAGCCAGTCTTCTTTTTTGCTAAAATAATTATGAATAGTTAGAATCTCACCGTTAATGATAAGAATTCAAGTGGAAAACTTGGCATTTTGGCTTGTATGAACTCTTGGCAGCAGCCTGCTCAAACTTCTTAGCTGCCTTTTCGTTCTCTTCAAGGCTCGTCTGCACGAAAAACCGGGCCCACCAAGACGCGCTCCTCATTTTAGCCTTCACAAAAGTGGTTTTTAAATCGTTAATATTCAAATCACAAAGAACTAGCGAAGTATAAGTCATGTTAATCACAAGCGGGTTGAAAGACACTGTATATTGTTGTAATAATATTGTTCTTTTAATCATAGCTAACTCATATACTTGTATCAAATTTATTTTTAAAAAATGAAAAAACTTGACGGTGGGTCAACCAAACCCATAGGCCCTGCCCAGTTTCTTTAAACCGTACAAAAGTGAACACTTTCAACCCCAATCACAAAATTCAAGCAGGTGCTTACCGGGCGTCCAAATCTTGATGATTGCGGGAGTTTAGCTTTTGAATTACTAGGTTTACCTGAAAGTACACGAAGGTAACAAGATTAGAACTTACAAAATGTACCTGGATTTACTGTTGTTATTTATAGAAAGTTACCTGTGAATATAACAAGATTTTGAGCAGAAACTCTTGCCAAATCTGGAAGTGTTTTATTGAGGTACTTAGGAGATAAATAATCAACCGAATCAGAAACTATAACAAGAGAAAACGATTTAGCCCTGTACGGTAAAGGGAACTTAATATCAGCAACACGAACAAGACCCTTTCTCACAAGACTTCTGCAGGACACATCAGTTTCCTCAATATCATATGGTTCCACACCCCATGCTTCAGTGTCTTTTTCTTTTCTCAACTGAGATACAATTGCGCAAGTATCGGGTCCCACATGTAAGACACTGTGCATGCTATCACCGTACGTTTTCTTTAAAATAGGTATTGCTTTATGAACATCATAAGTGCAGCTAAAGTCGCCTGCAAATGTTAAAAGATTGCGAGTAATTCATAGAAGTATAATATAAAACTGTTGGGCTGTGTATGCATGAATTATTGTGTGTAATTGTTGGTTTTCTTAAGGAACATCTTACCTTCAAGCTTGCTAAATGCTTTATAGTCCCCAGAACCACCTGCATTTCAAGATTAAGTGTGGAGTTAATAACAAGAGTACAAGACCTTTAAGTGTTTAAAAAATATGACTAATTAGAAAATAATAGAAAAATAACCAAAAAAGACACTATGGTTATTTGTACACTGCCTCTTTTAGCCATGTGCAGAATCAAACTATAGGTTTTTGCCTGTTTTACCTTTCACCGACTAATGCTTTCTTTCACAACTATAAGGGTAAAATAGTCAAAAAGAACATATATAACTTGATGATTTGTGGCTAAAAGATTAGAAGAACTGGTGTTTGTAAAATGGAGTAAAAGCTTCTCAACTTGGTAAAATATGAGTAAATTAATAACTTTATCTTACCCTTTGATCACATTTTCTTGTCAATTACTGATTATTTAAACCCCTGAATAATCAAATAACTACACATGAAATCTGTTTATCCAATTACAGAAAACTGATTATAGTAAAATCAAGTTGCAATGATCGGATAATCAGTTCCAAAATAAAAATATAACACCATCTTAAGTGAATCTGTCATGAACAAAATGAACAAGAAATAGAGTGAGCATGTACACACTCAAGATTGTGGTTAACCAAATTAGTACAAACCTGAGCCTTTAAAAACATAGCCAATCACAGCAACTGTTCCCTGCATTGCAGATAACAATCGAATTAGTTCTAATACATATGCATTAAACAGAATAATATGAGAGTATTATGAACTTACTAGCAAGACAAGCACAATAGACAACAGAGGAGAAGCTTTTGACTTCGATTGAAAAATCCCCCCTAACGGATTGCTCCCGCTGCCCACGAATCGACGTGTGGGACCCGGCCTTCTTGACATGATTAATCGTTTAAATTATTAATCTAAAAAGACACCTACACTCTGCCAAAAAACACAGAACACGAACAATCAAGTTTTAAGTTTTTTAAAGATTCAGAATTGAAGAAACTTTTGGTTTTATCATCTCATTAAGATCATTCATTTAGGTTTCTTTGTGGTGTGAATTGACTGACTACATATATACAAAACAATTGGGTACGAATCAAGAATCAAACCCAAGAATTAAATCTAATCAAGATCAATATAAGCATTTTCAAATCACGTTGTTACTTGAAAGAGAGAAACTACTGCATTCAACTGACCCAAAAATGGCATCTTTTTTGCAGTTTGACTGTACATAGTTCATCATGATTGAATAAAGTCATAAGCAACTTTCCCCAAATAGAAAGACAGACAAAAACTGTAATTTGTACATGAACCATATAGATCCAAAAGTCAAATACAGATTCAAGATTATCAAAACCCATTAACATACATCGATCAGACGATCACAGAACATGATATGCAGCAGAATTGATGATGAAATTTAAGGAATAAAAGTGCATCAAGAAACGTTTAATGTGGGGGGAGAAAATAGTAATGGAGTGTAAAGTACAAACCTTTAAATGGATCTGTTAATGGGAAGAAGTCATGTTTTGGATCTAAATATTGTGGATCTTGGATCTGTTGAAGAAGAAGATGATTTGCGAGTGTGAAAGATCGACGGAATTAAAGGGACCGACGAGATGGGTGAATCGGATGGTTACGCGGGTCGTGGGTCACGTTAGAATGATTTGGATCTTGTTGTTTTGTTCCCAAACGTGTCGGCACCGCTAGTTAAACCTTTTACCTTTTCTTTTATTATTTTTTAAATTTTAATTTTATAACAAGTTTAAGCATTAATAAAAATTGACGTCCAGGATGAAGTTGTTGAAGTATCAAGTTAAAAAGTGAAATAGTTAAGAGTTAATTACAAATAGTTAAAGAGTTAATTACACATTATGGTCCCGGTGATATTTCCATGTTGCAAGATTGTTTCTAGTTTTTGAGAAATTAAATCACCTGTTCTAACTGTTTGTCTAATCGTAGCACGGTTGGCCTCTGACACTAACTTTTGTTAAGTTTTTTAATAAAGTGAATATGAAAAGACCAAAATACTCATTAAGAAAAAAATAAAATATATAAAATACATATAATAAATGTGGACCCACTTTTTGTTAATATATATACACACTAATATATTTATATGTGTCTCTCTATCTTTCTAGATAGAGGAAATACTTGCCACCATATACCCCTCCCAGACCCTGCTCTTCAGCGGGAGACACTGGGTATGTTTGTTTGTTTGTTTACTAATATATGTATATGTATATATATCACATAACAGCATCATCTTCCGACCAACACCACCGTTTCATCTCCACAACCACCACCGTCAGTCCGTCAGACCAGTGACCATCAGTCCATCACCATCGTGTCATCTCCAACACCGACTGGCCACCACCCCCTCCCCCTCCCCGTCGTCCTCTTCCACTTCCGGCACACAACGTCGGCGCAATCCCGCCGACCACCACCACCACGTCCGGCAACGCCACCAGTATTATCACCATCAACACCTCGAACACCATCATCGCTGCCGCCTTCTAGCTTTTCTCGTAAGCCACCACATCGATCATCTCAGATGAAACCACCACCGCCGCCACTCCACCACCTTCGTCGGCATCTCCACCAGCAGCAATCAATCAACCTTTTGATTTGGGGTATTAATTTGTGTGATTGATTGTGAGGCGGTTTGAGGTGATGACAGTGGTTACAACCGCCGCAGGTAGCAAACAGTTACGAAGGGAGGGGTGGTGGTCGGACGGTGTTGGAGATGAAGGGCATTCAAAACACGATGGCGGTGGAGGGCAGGAGGTGATGGTGTGCTGGCAGTGACGTGGTGCGCCGGCGATGATGATGCACTGGTGGTGTTGCGCCAAGAATAAATCGAAGGGAAGGGGATGGGGGTGGGTTGGGACAAATGATTTTTTTAATATATTTAAAATTTTATATTATAAGTGTCAAGGACCCATAATGTTATGATAAGATAAACAGTAGGGACCGATAATATAATTTCTTAGAAATTATGACCAGTAATGCAATATGTGTATACCACAGGGACCAATTATGTAATTAACTTAATAGTTAATAATTGTTTAATTTAACCAGTTACTAAAGCAAATTATGTAGTAAATTGTTTAAAATACTGTTCAACTAAACGGAAACTTAACGACGGTTAGTCTTAGTACTCAAACTTGTTATAAAATTGTAAGTTAGTACTTTACTCAACTTACACAAAACCATCAGGCTAATTAACTCAAATGCTATTTGTGAATTTACAATAATACCCTCCTGGTATGTGGAGTATTTTGTTATAAATTGAAGAGTAAATTACCATTTGCATACCTAAGGTTTGGTGATTTTGACCATTTGCATCCGTACAGTTTAAAAATTCTCATATACTCCCAAACGTTTCATTTTTGTTCCCATTTGAATCCAAAACACTAACACTGTTAACTTATTCTATTAACTTTTTATAAAAAGACTAAATTGTCCTTTCTCTTTTTATCTATTTCTCTCTCTATCTCTTAACCCTTAACCCACAACCCCCACCTACTCCATCACCACAACCACCGTCACCACTTCCACCGCCATCACCACCGTCATCCACCACCACCGTCACCACCGTCAATCACCAGTCCGAATACCAAAAGATTCACGGGAACCCGAATGAGAACCGGATCAAAGACACGGTTTTTACAGGGGGTTTAACTCAGAAACACGAGCTCACGCCAGGAGGATGAAATCGGTAGAAGAAATGGTGGTTCCGAAGTCGAAATCGCTCTGTCAAGTCGACGGTTGCGACGAGAAGCTGCTAGAGAAATCGTCGAAATCGCAGTGCGAATGCGGGTTCAGAATCTGTGACGATTGTTACGTCGATTACTGTTCGAATGGAGCTGGGGTTTGCCCAGGGTGTAAGGAACCGTTTCAATAAACCTGTGAAGAAGACGATGATGGTGACGATTTACAGCCCATGATGTCTGAAGAAAAAGATACAGTAAACCCCTTGAGAAGAAACCGTAAAGGGATTAAATTGGAGAACAATTTCTCACTGGTGCGATCGTTTAAAGCCCCAAATCAAGACTTTGATCACACTCGATGGCTGTTTGAGACTAATGGAACTTATGGATTTGGGAATGCTGTGTGGCCCAGAGAAGGCTGTCACCGTACCACCGGTGACAATTATGAACATCCACCGGTGTTCAATGACCGAAGAATTTTTGCTCCGAATTGCAGGTTGCTGATTGTAATCCGCTTAGCTGCACTCGGGTTATTCCTAACATGGCGAATTTCGCACCCGAACCATGATGCAGTATGGCTATGGCTGATGTCTGTAATCTGTGAGGTCTGGTTCGCGTTTTCATGGCTTCTTGATCAGCTCCCGAAGCTCTGTCCCGTTACGCGATCAACCGATCTCGCGGTTTTGAAAGAACGGTTCGATAACAACCCGAAGGGGCTATCGGATCTCCCCGGGATCGATATCTTCATATCAACTGCTGATGCGGAAAAAGAACCACCGTTGGTCACTGCCAACACAATATTATCGATTCTTGCAGTTGATTATCCGGTGGATAAGATCGCTTGTTACTTATCTGATGATGGTGGTTTGTTGGTGACATTTGAAGCTCTAGCTGAAGCTGCTAGTTTCGCTCGAACATGGGTTCCGTTTTGCAGGAAACACGACATCGAACCGTGAAATCAGGAGGCGTATTTCGCGCAGAAAGGGTATCCGGACTGGTGATTGACGGTGGTGACGGTGGTGGTGGATGACGGTGGTGACGGCAGTGGAAGTGGTGACGGCGGTGGAAGTGGTGACGGTGGTTGTGGTGGTGGAGTGGGTGGGGGTTGTGGGTTAAGGGTTAAGAGATAGAGAGAGAAATAGATAAAGAGAGAAAGTGCAATTTAGTCTTTTTACAAAAAGTTAACAGAATAAGTTAACGGTGTTAGTGTTTTGGATTCAAATGGGAACAAAAATGAAACGTTAGGGGGTATATGAGGATTTTTAAACTGTAGGGATGCAAATGGTCAAAATCACCAAACCTCAAGAATGCAAATGGTAATTTACTCTAAATTGAATTTTTGTTAAACCTAATATCTTATGATGTTATAAATTTAAAGAGTAAATTACCATTTGCATCTCTGACGTTTATTCATTTTAACCATTTATATCCCTATAGTTCTAAAATTGCCAATGACCCCCTAATATTTATTTTTGTGTCCATTTGTATCCAAAACCCTAACACCGTTAGTTATTCCGTTATTACTTTTATAAAATAACTAAAATGCCCCTAAGAATTAAAAATAATAATAAAAAATTATGGGATCACCTACATCATCTTCTTCTTTTTTAACAACCATAAACACACACCTGCTTCCACCACCACCCATGGACACCACCACCCACCACCCATCGACACTACCACCCACCACCCACCACCCACCGACAATACCACCCACCACCCACCGACGCCACCACCCAAACCTTCATCTTCCACGAAGACATCATCCAGTCCTAGATCTTGACCTTAACCTAACACGTGGCCCTCAACCCGACACCACCCAAACCTTCTTCTTCCACCTACATCCACCACCCATCAACACCCTCTGGTCTGACACCTGCTCCTCCACGTGGCCCTCAACCCAACACCCTCGTGTCCAACAATCCATTCGCAGCTTCACCTCCGGCCACCGGAGCTTCTTCTCTGACGCCTTCCCACCGCCTCCTACCGCTGAGAACCAGATCTGTAAGTGATGCCGACAACATTCCGATCAAATTAGTGTTGATTCCAGTAACCGGAGTTTTTTGGGGGAAAAAGAAGAGCGGTGGCGGTGGCGGTGGTTCTAGACAGGATTTGTGGTGGAAACAAGACAAGATTGGCTCACTACCACAGATCCATTCTCGTCAGAACAAGACATCGGTGTCTCCTCCGATGCACCTCGGAAGAAGCAAAAGAAGAAATTAGAAACAATGAGGTGGTAGGCGACAGTGACGTGGTGTGGGTTGCAGAGGTCGGCGGGAGTGGAGGTGGTGGGGGTGTGAGATCGCTGAAGCAATGAGTGAGTTCAACAATGGTGCAATGAGATTTAGGGTTTGTGAGTATGGTAGGTGTGAGATCGTGAAGCAGACAGCGACACCGACCTAGTGGAGAACTCCGGGCGACGGAGATGGAGACCTTGGTCTACTCACAGGGAGAAATGTGATCAAATCTGAGAATAATAATAATAAGAGTAAATTACCGGTGGTGGTGGTGGGGACTACGGCGGTGGTGGTGGGGACTACGGTGGTGGTGATGGGGCTGCGGTAGTAGTGATGGGGCTACGGTGGTGGTGATAGTGGCTACGGTGGTGGTGTTGGGCGGTTGTCATGGAGTCATGGTGATGACTTGGTGGATGTGGTGGTGGTGATGGGGGTGGTTGTGGGGGTGGTGATTTAAAGAAGATGATGTTGATGGATGGGACCCACAAGGGTTTTATGTTATTATTTAATTTTAATGGTAGTTTCGTCTTTCTAATAATAATTTGAGTAAATTTCGGTTTTGGTCCCTGTGGTTTAACCATTTTAACCATTTCAGTCTAAAAAGGAATCTTTGATCATATCATGCCCTGTGGTTTCATTTTTGTAACAGTTTTGGTCCCTGACGCTAACTCTGTTAGTTTTTACAGTTAAATGTGAGGGTACTTTGGTCATTTTACATTTGAAGGGCTAATTATGTAAATTTTATTAGATTAGGATAATTGTTGTAATTTTTTAAAACAATAAAAAATAAAAAAATAAAAAACTTATATCTAATCCAACCCAAACCCCAACACTCCCACCATTCTAAAATCGGAACCCTAACCCCCACAACCCCTTCCTCCCCTTGCACCACTGCCTGCACTACCTCCACTGTCACCTCCACCGCCACCTCCACCGCCTACTATAGAAACTCCAACCAAGTATAATCCAGGGAAAACATTCTGCAATATCAACAACATGAAGCATAGATAACAATTCAATCATACAGATGAAGAATCAAATCAAACCTAAAGCATCAACAACATACATCGAGTTGTTTCTGTGCAATTTTGCTCCTCTTCTTAGGTCTTCGAGAAGGTCTCGAAGCAGTGAATGCATATATATCTTCTTCAATCTCCTCCTTCGACAACGAGATCCATAACCTCCTTTTCTTCATCTTCTTCCCGTGCTCCTCCTCCTCCGTCACCGTCGCAGCTCCACCTCTCACCGCCCGCCCTCCCTTCACACTCGCCACCCAGCCGTCACAGCGCCACCGTTAACCGCATCGATCACGAACCTCCTCGGCTTCAGGTTCCACGGCTTCACGTCTTCGTTAGCCGCCGAGGCCACATCAACCTAGATTAATTTCCCGCTGTCGTCGTTAACCACCACGCCACCGCAATCTCTGTCGGTCGTGGCGTCGTCGCGGTAGCGGTGAGGCGGTCGGAGGTTGTTGAGGTCGGAGTCGGAGGCGTTGGCGAGTAGAGAGGTGCGGTGGTGCCGGCGGCAGTGGTTGTTGTTGCTCTGGCCCCACTTTAGGAAGGGGAGGGAGAAGTTATGCAGTGGTTGGTGGTGCTTTGACGGCACTGTTGCCATGGTAGGTGGTTTACGGTGGTGGTGTTGACGGAGAGGTTGTTGTTCCGGTGAGATGGAGGTAGTGTAGGCAGTGGTGCAAGGGGAGGAAGGGGGTGTGGGGGTTAGGGTTCCGATTTTAGGATGGTGGGAGTGTTGGGGTTGGGTTTAGGTTGGATTTGATTTAGGTTTTTTATTTTTTTTTATTTTTTATTGTTTTAAAAAATTACAACAATTATCCTAATCTAATATAATTTACATAACTAGCCCTTCAAATGTAAAATGACCAAAGTACCCTCACATTTAACTGTAAAAACTAACAGAGTTAGCGTCAGGGACCAAAACCATTACAAAAATGAAACCACAGGGCATGATATGATCAAAGATTCCTTTTTGGACTGAAATGATTAAAATGGTTAAACCACAGGGACCAAAACCGAAATTACTCTAATAATTTTAACAGAAACATTAACAGTGTTAGTTATTTGAACTCAAATAAAGATAAAAATAAAACATATAGACTCAAATGAAGACCACATGAAACGTCAGGGCAGATGACAATTTTAAAACCGCATAAATGCAACTGGTTAAAATAAACAAAGATCATGAATGCAAATGATAATTTACTCAAATTTAAAACTTCAAAGTCTTCTATAATAAGAAGTTCCTCAAACTTGTACCTTTCCCTGAATCCCAAAGAGTGTTCGTGTGATTAACACAAAGATACGATAACACATGGAACCACACTTTATTAGCATTGTTGTTTGTCTTATTACCCTTTACATATCTTTTTAACACATTATATACATTCTTTATATTTTGATTAAAAATATAATTATTTATATAATTTTTTTAACCAACAAAAATATCATTAGAACTAGCGAGAAGTTAAAAAGAGTACAAAAAGAAATAATAAAAAAATAAATCTACATCAATTATATTAATCCAGGTTACCAATTTACTCCCATTTTTGAACAACAAGAATGACATGAAATTTATCTCTCCAATTATATAGTTTAGAGTAAATCTCGGTTTTGGTCCCTGTGTTTTTCAAATTGACTCCACTTGAGTACCAACTTTTATTTTGTCTCCCTTTGAGTACCAAAGATTGAAAAAGTTCTCTGTTTCAGTCCAATTTTACAACGCCGTTTGAATGTGCCGTTAAATAGGAGGCACGCGCGCTGCACATGAGGGTATTTCGGTCATTTCATGTGTAATTGGTCTCTGTGTTCGCATATGATCAAATTGAAACTAGGTCAAATCTCTTACTCATCCCCCACGTTTTTCACTTCTCTGATTTCACTCCTCGTCAATTCGTCATGTGGCATTTGCGTGCTGTCACTGAAGTAGAGTATGATACTCTAGAAATATACGGTAAGTGCATTCAATCTTTGCCAACGAATTTTGATTTCTGTTTTGCAATGTCTGATTTGCATTGTTAATGCAGGTCAAGAACCAAACTTGTTTTCTTTAAAAATCAATCACGGTGGAGAGTTTGTGGGCTTCCCACTTAGAAGATACGTGCATGGCAAGGTAAATTTTGTGGACCTAGTTGATCAAGATGTGTTCTCTGCCCATGTGATTGATGCAATTATCAAAGCTTTAGGCTATCCTGAAGATGAGGTAATTTACTATCACTTCAAGATTCCAGGGCAAGATTTAGATTTCGGTCTACGAGCTCTTGGAAATGATAAGGATGTACTAAACATGTTGCAATATGTATCTGTTCTTAAGTTGATAGAGATTTATACAGAGCATGGTAAAACTAAGCTAAACACATACTTTCAATCACCTGACAGTGGTTCTAAAGTAGTGATTGAGGAGATTGTTGATGTTGGGCCTTATAATTGTAAACGACAATTAGCACTTGAGTGGCATAATGATAACCCATGGTCTAGTGATGAAGATGTTAGTGAGACTGTTGGTGAAGGTCAAGTAGAGAATGTTAGTGAGGCTGTTGGTGAAGGTCAAGTAGAGAATGTTAGTAAGGCTGTTGGTGAAGGCCAAGTGGAGAATGTTAGTGAGGCTGTTGGTGAAGGTGATGTGAATGTTAGTGAGACTGTTGGTGAAGGTGATGTGAATGTTAGTGAGACTGTTGGTGAAGGTGATGTGAATGTTAGTGAGACTGTAGGAGAGAATGTTAGTGAGGCTGTTTTTGAAGGTCATGTGAATGTCATGGATGATAATACATTTATAGCCCAGTTTATGAATGAGTATGACTTTGAAAGGGA
Organism: Flaveria linearis; assembly: GCA_024085815.1. NCBI lineage: Eukaryota > Viridiplantae > Streptophyta > Magnoliopsida > Asterales > Asteraceae > Flaveria > Flaveria linearis. The sequence continues at coordinate 18,268,385 of CM044002.1, forward strand.
TAATAATGACTTTGAGAGGGATAACAATGACTGGGAAAGGGATAACATGGCTGAGGGTGAAGTTAATGATGAAGATGAAAGGGATAACATGGCTGAGGGTGAAGTTAACATGGCTGAAATGGATAGTAGTGCAGATGGGGATTCTGATTTTATTGTTGATGAAGATAACATGGTAGAGGATGTGGAGGTGGACATGAATGAATTTAGAGCAGCTGTTGATATGGATGTAGAAGATGAGATGGAAATAGATAATGATGTTGATGAGGAGACTGCACAAATAGATCTGGATGACTTTGACAGTTTAAGTGAAGATGAGGATACTCTATTTAACAAAAGATTAAAACAGTTGAGAAAGGAAAAAAACTGGAAAGCAGTTGCATCAGCCCCTTTTTATGTTGGTCAAACTATAGGTGACAAAGAACAAATCAAGTTGGCAGTTAAGAAAAATGCTATTGAGACTAGAAGGCAACTTCGTATTGTGAAAAATGACAACCGTAGATTTAGGGTTGTTTGTGAAGGGCATAATCCAAGTTTTGTTTGCAATGAGGGGCAAAATAGAGATGTTCTAAAAGATGGTGGGTCCCAGCAGTGTGGGGAATCTTCAAAAGCTGGTGGTTCAACTGCATTAAATAAAAAAGCAAGGAAAAAGAATCCAAAGCCCACTTGCCCTTGGACTTTGCATATATCTAGAACCAATAAAGAAGATGTGTGGCTTGTGAAGACTTTCATTGAGCAACATGAGTGTTTACAGACAAGAGAGTTCTCCCAGCTGCTAATGAGCAACATGCAATAGTAGAGTCTGAAACCACCAACTCATGGACTTGGTTCTTGGAACTACTTGCTAATGATCTAGATCTATCTGTTAATTCAAATTTCACTTTCATCACTGATAGGCAAAAGGTACTTATCCTTTTAAGTTCACTGTACTTATCAATCATTACTTTCATTAATGTTTTAAATAAAAACTGTTATAGGGATTAATACCTGCATTGAAGAAAGTTCTCCCAGCTGCTGAGCACAGGTATTGCTTGAGACACATACATGAGAATATGAAATCTAAATGGAGAGGGCATATGTACAAGGACCTATTGTGGAAGTGTGCAAGTGCAACAACAGTCCCTCAATTTGAAAAGGCAATGGCAGCAGTAAGAAAACAAGATGGTTCTTTGCATGATTGGTTAAAAGAAATCCCCCACAACACTGGAGCAGAGCTTATTTTAGTGGTAATATATGTTCTTATTTGGTTAAAACTAAATAATTAGTGCTATTTTATAATAACTAACTTGTTCTTTATGGTGTAATAACTACAGGAAGAGCAGTGTGTGATATACTGCTTAATAATGTTTGTGAGGTCTTTAACAGACAATTGGTAGGAGGTAGAGATAGGCCTATAATTAGTTTCTTAGAATACATAAGGGGGTACATGATGAAAAGGATTGTTGGAGTCCACAAGTTGATTGCCAAGTGTGAAGGACCTTTAACACCATATGCAACTAAGATCTTTAATTCAATAAAATCTGAGGCTGCAGAGTACAATGTCATCATGGCTGGAGTAAACAAATATCAGGTTAGTGGGCCTTGGTTAGATCAAGTGATGGTTGACTTGGGGAAGAAAACTTGTTCATGTAGGAAATGGGAGCTCACTGGTATGCCTTGTAAGCATGCAGTGGCAGCCATATGGGATCTTTCAAAGGGGGATGAGGAGGCTACAATTCCAGAGTCATGGGTTTCTAGAGTTTATTGGCTTCAAACTTGGAAAGATGTTTACCAGTACACCATTGACCCAATCAATGGGAGAGACTTGTGGACTCCATCAGCATGCCCAACAATTCTAACAGCCCCAAAACATCATAGTCAGGTGGGTAGGCCAAGAAAAAAAAGGAAGAAAAGTGCAGAGGAATTGAGTGAAATCAATGATAGGGGCAAGATTGTTAAGAAGGGATATTCTACTACATGTTCAAAGTGTAACAAGAAGGGCCATAACAAAGATCCTGCACTGGTCAAGGGGGGTCACAACAAGCTCCACAAGCAACACAAGATGTTTAGTTGTTGTTTTATCAGTTTTTGTTGAACAATGATGTATTTTGTACTGTCTTATGTTTGTTAAACAATGATGTATTTTGTTGAACATTATGGTTATGGTTATGGCATGTTCTATTTTGTTAAACAATGATGTATTTTGTTGAACATTATGGTTATGGTTATGGCATGTTCTATTTTGTTAAACAATGATGTATTTTGTTGAACAAAGATCCTGCACTGGTCAAGGGCCATAACAAGTTGTTGTTTTAGCAGTGCATGTAGTGTACCATTACAGGGTTCTTTTACATATTTTGAACACCAAATGCAATTACCAAAACCCACTGCCATTGCAACCAAAATGCACTGCCATTACAGGGTTCTTTTACATATTTTGAACACCAAATGCAATTACCAAAACCCACTGCCATTGCAACCAAAATGCACTGCCATTAGTTGGGTTATTTTACATATTTTGAACACCAAATGCAATTACCAAAACCCACTGCCATTGCAACCAAAATGCACTGCCATTAGTTGGGTTCTTTTACATATTTTGAACACCAAATGCAATTACCAAAACCCACTAGCATTGCAAGCAAAATCCACTGCCATTACAGGGGTCTATTACATCATTTGAACACCAAATACATAAACCAAAACCCACTAGCATTGCAAGCAAAATCCACTGCCATTACAGGGTTCTTTTACATAATTTGAACACCAAATACATAAACCAAAGCCCTACCATTGCAAGTTCTATTACATCATTTAAACACCAAATACATAACAAAGAACAACCAACTTAAACCTAATACAAATCTGAGTTTCTTCACTTGAAATGCTAAGCTCTTACAATCAGCTTGTAATTTGTTATTGGATTTCAACAATCCGGATATAATTCGAGTGGCCTTTGCACACAGAGGAGGGTCAACCCAACTCACAAACCCACAACTCGTAACCTGCGCATACAGGAGGGTCAACACAACTCACAAACATACAATAATCTTGAAACCTAACAATTTAGGTCTTACCGTGTTAGCACAACAATGAAAGCGACGTCCCGGGTTTGCTGAGGTCCAAGACGTGATTATTCTTGTTGGAGATCCACATGAACATATCACCATTTTCATCAACTGCAAGAAACACACAGCGAGAAAGAGAGAGAGATAGAGACGGAGATATGAGTGTATATATACGAGTGCAGAACAAACACAACAAAAGAGACCGTTTACACATGAAATGACCAAAATACCCTCATGTGCAGCGCGCGTGCCTCCTATTTAACGGCACATTCAAACGGCGTTGTAAAATTGGACTGAAACAGAGAACTTTTTCAATCTTTGGTACTCAAAGGGAGACAAAATAAAAGTTGGTACTCAAGTGGAGTCAATTTGAAAAACACAGGGACCAAAACCGAGATTTACTCTATAGTTTAATATTTGTTTAACCTTTTTCATAATAATATATTTATAAAAATCTAATTATAATTAATGGTTGCCTTGATTCATCCTCTATAATTATTTATTAATTTATTGAGGTTTAAAAATATTTTAACTTTTATTTTTGATCACGCAGCGTAGAGCGTGAACTTTGTGCGTGAGAGGTGAGGTGACACCCCATTCACGCATGAACACCACGCCGGCTGTTGAGTGAGGGTCGCATGATCAATGTTGCACTAATTTTCTACGCTAGTGAAAACACTAATGGTGTATCATCTATCTCATTGATCACAACAAGATAAAATGTGAAACATGTTAATTTTATTATTATTATCATTTATAATATATCCATTTATCCTTCAATTCATTTTTTTTTCTAATAACTTATACTCGTTAGTTTTTGAGAAAATCAAAATACACATCCTTGTTTTTGTTGTTTTTTTCCGAAATTCCACTAAATTTTAATGTTTTCAGGCCGTAAATATATTAAGACACGTGTTTGGATCTATATTTCAGAGATAATAAAATGGGTTTCCGTCTCATACTCAAAATAAGTTTTAACAAAAACCAAGTATTGTTATGTTTTTTAGTATATTTTATTATCTAATATTTTTTATGTTATGTTTCAATGTATTAATAATAGCTTTAGAATAATAAATACAAATTACATTAAAATTAGAAATTAGGAATGATATCTTATTTACATTAAAATTAGAAAGTAGGAATAATAAATACAAATTACATTAAAATTAAAATTAGAAAGTAGGATCAAACATAGCATTATAAGAAGTCTCCTATTTCCAGATAATATAATTGAATTGAGGTCGATCACAGTATTTTGGTTGGAAATCGAACATGAAACTACGGTTGGGAAATAAATGTGTACATGTCAAACTTTTGGTCCCAAAAATATTTATAGTGACAAAGACTAAAGAATACGCCCTATACAATAAAGTCTATTAACTCTTAGACGCTTCTTTATTATTTTAATTTAAGTAAATGTTTTGTCTAATTTTAATGATAACAAAGAGAAATTTATAATTATGATATTGTAATTCTTTGTTTTATCCCGGCAAGCTTCATGCTAGTCGGTTTTTTTACAAATCAGGCCGTTCAAGAAAGAAAAAAGAGACAATTTTAAGGATAAAATGTAACAATACAAAAACATAGGTATTGTTTTATTTATGCTACATATAAAATTATCAAATTAATAAAGATCTACTTGTTGATAGCACATTGATTCATCAAATACACAACATCACCTTCTATCTTTAGCGAGCTTATGTATAGATCTTAAAGTTGCATAATACCCACAACAACAAACTAATAATGTTATTTCGATTGTCAATTTTGTTTTTCTATTTTATGTTTGCTCTAGTATCATGACTTTAACCGGGTTTTTTCAAATTGTGTGTATCCACAACAAAAATCATTTTGTAGTTTTGTTAGTTTGGTGTTTCTGAATGGCCTTTCGAATGGTGTCAATCACTTTTAGTTTAAGTTATTACGGTGGTACTCTGTAGTCTTAAATCAGAGTATCATACTAGACAAAAGGTTTCAATAATTTTGTATAAAAATCATACTCAAATTGTATGAAATTGATTTTTGAAAACTAAAAAGTTGTATCCTTTATATGGGTTTGCCTTGTAATGATTAGAAGAAGTGGTGAAGAAGTGAAGAACCATTGCAACGTTCAACAGGGGAATAAATATACAGTGGTTGTAGCTACTAATTGATGGTAGTTACATCTATTAACAGATAACACTTAGGTCAGTAGAAGCTACCGCTACTAAGTATCATTTTGTTGATACCAATTATCATTTAATACTCATCATCACTTGCTACTAATACCCAAACTTATCATCAAAGCATAAAGTTACTACCAATTCACGAAGTTGCTACAAATCAACATTAAGTTTCTACTGATTAATCGGAGATAAATTTCTATGCAACTTTCATCATCCATGCAATCATATCAGGACCAATTTTCATATTCATCACCCCAACCAAGGGCTCTACAACCCGTTAAAGGGGCAATGCCCATTTAAGTGATTTCGCCTCTTACAACCATGAGGTTCTTAAGTGCTTGGAATTATAACACTTATAAACAAACGTGCACTCCACGTTCCCCAACTCGTTTAATATTTAATTATATTTCTCATTTGGTCGGTAAGTAAACCCTATTTACCTAAACTAGTCAGATGACATTAGTAATAATTCTCGAAATAGATTTAAAAATAATTCTCGAAATAGATTCAAAACTGTGTGATTGTTTTTATTTTTTTCAGCAAATAATAACCACATGCCACCGAAACACTTTCGAGTACACATGAGGCACCTAGGTTTCATGGGAGCCGGATTTTTGAAGAATGAGAATCGAACACTTAATATGAACAAAATCAAACAGAAAAAAAGTTATTTGGTTCGCAAAAATCTAAGGGGTGACGTAGTGTAAATGCTCCCTCTAATAACTTTTTTTTTAAATTTGGCTTCAATAATTTTCTGTCTATAACCTGTTGAAGGTTCTTACCTCATCTTGCTAGCTCACAAAGTTTTTGTGACGTGCTTGAGTTTTTTTGGTAACGGATTCTTATGGTTAAGAAACGTAAAAGACTACAACAAGTTTAAAACAAAAACGGGTAAGAGCATTCAACTAGGTTAAAGAATAGAAACATCTAAATTAATACTCTAATTTTCCATCTTACTTTTAGCATTAATCTTTAGATAATCACCTGAAATATAAACATTTAAATCAATACTCTTATCACTTAAACTTTTGAATGTCTAAATTAATGTTTTTTAATTGAAAATAAATAAATCCTATGATTGCTTTGTGCCCATACAACTCAACTTAACCTGTACATAATGTCAAAGCATCAAAATCGGCCAACAAAGTTTTTGTTATTCCAAATAGTTGAATGTTACTAAAAGACAGAATTAAAACCAAATGACAAAAGCGGCACACTGTCTTTGATGAAAAAGAGTGATGTTCATTGGAATATGCTCAACAAAATGCATTCACTTTTATTTTGCAACCTTATATGAAAACCTTTGGCCCTTTTCCTCACAATATTTGTAGCATAAATGTGAAGTATCAGGGTTGTAGGTTGTGAAATTGGAATGAAGTACTTACCATGTTGCAGTCTAGACTTCTTCTTTCACATCGCAGTGATCACCATGATCGTTTTGTTCGCTGGAATGATGTCTGGGCTCACGCTCGGGCTCATGTCTATGAGTCTTGTTGACCTTGAAGTTCTTGCTGCATCAGGAAAGCCCCTGGACCGTCTTCGTGCATGTATGCTTAATCTTTTTCTGCACATTTGCTGAAAACTTGTTGGATTTCTTGAGTTAATCAAAAAATAAACTTGTGTTAATGCAGCAAAGATTTTATCAGTTGTGAAGAGGCATCATTTAGTACTTTGTACACTCTTGATCAGCAATGCAACTGCCATGGAGGTATACTATGTATATGTACCATAATTATTCACTAATTATATACCTTTAAACGTGTTTAAACACTCGTTATTATTCATTGTCGCAGGCACTTCCTATATTCTTGAACAAGTTGGTCCCCGAAATGGGTGCTATTATCATTTCAGTGACGTTAATACTTCTCGTCGGTGAGGTTAGAATCCTAAGTTTCTAACATAAACCTTTGAAACAAAATAAATGTAAAAAAAGGCAACTGAACCTGAACCTTTTAACTTTGAGCAGATAATACCACAGTCTATTTGTACACGTTACGGTCTTGTTATCGGTGCAGCTGTGACTCCACTTGTTCACGTTCTCGTTTGGATTTGGTTTCCTGTAGCTTACCCAATAAGCAAGGTGAGTTTTATTATACTTTTTTGTATACTTTTTTGGAAAAAGATAACATAAACAACCTTCAACTGTGTCTGATTCTTGAATTAATCACCATTAGGTGCTAGATTTCATATTAGGTAAAGGGCATGTTAGTCTCTATCGTCGAGCTGAGTTGAAGACATTAGTAGATTTCATGGTAATAAGGTACAGTATTAGCCTTGTTAACCCATTAAATCTTTAGAAAAGTATTCCAATAATAAGATTCATAACTTACATACATGATGTATGATGAAGGCTGGGAAAGGTGGAAGCTTGTCACTTCATGAAACAACAATCATAGGAGGAGCACTTGAACTTACATCAAAAACAGCACGCGACGCCATGACTCCTCTATCTGAAACATTTTCAGTCGATATTAATGCCAAACTAGATAGAAATTTGATGAATTTAATCATTGAAAAGGGTTACAGCAGGGTACCAGTATACTATGATCAACCAGGAAACATAATAGGAGCTCTTCTGGTAAGCATCTAAAGAAAAGACAGTTATTCAAATCTAAATAACATTCTTATAACAATCTTACTGATTTTAAACAACACAACTTAACAGGTGAAAAATCTAATAACCATCAATCCAGCAGATTCTGTTCCTATAAAGAACATCACTCTTCGACTGATACCGAGGTAAAATTCAACATAAAGTTCATTAATTTACAAAAAAAGAAAACATCACTCTTAGTTATATCATGTTTTTGTGATGGAATCATATACAGGGTTTCAGATACAATGCCATTATATGACATACTAAATGAGTTCCAAAAGGGTCTTAGTCACATGGCTGTGGTGATACAACATCCATGTCAAAGTCTAACAGCACAGCAGTCGATAGACAAGCGGTCAAGTGAAGTGAGAGTAGATATCTTGAATGAAAGCTCTAAAAGCATTGGGAATGGAGGTATAAGAAGCAGGAGGATGTTTAATAAGTTCAAGTCGGTTTCTGGAAGTGGGAATGTGTCGCGTGCAGAGTCCTCAAAGAGCAGAAGGTGGTCAGATAAATTCTTGCCAGACGTTCTTAATCTAACGGACAAACCATATTCGTCTTTCAGACAAGAAGGGGAAGTCATAGGTATCATAACAATGGAAGATGTTATGGAAGAGCTCATAAAGGTATGATAACTTCAATCTTTTCATTGATTAAAAGATGCATTTTTCAAGATTTCTTTTGTTGTAACTTGTTCCAATTGTGTTGATATCATGTAGAATGAAATATTTGATGAAATGGATCATCCTAATGAATAACTAGCTGGATAGAGGTCATATGCTTATGAGGATGAATAGTGAGAGGTTGAAGGATTGTGTTTATGTCTATTCTACACTAACATGCAGAGAGCTTTATACGTATTCTTGCAAATGTATAATAGTAGCTGCTCGTGAATCTTTTATTGCAATTGTATTCAGTTTGTATTTTTGTATACTGAATTGATGAATTGGTGAAGCAAGTAGTATTTGAATCACAACTTTTTGATCTCATCACAAAGAAAACGACGCAGATGAACTTTTAACACCCAATCACAATGCTTATAAACTCCCGTTCTATAAAATTGGAACTTTATAAAAAATGACTCTATGAGAATAAATCTGACGTTGTGTATTACCTTCTTTATAAACATTCAAGGTGTTCTTCAAGTATCAGTCTCGTCTATAACCATAATTGTGTGAATTTATACAGTTTACTCAAATCGAAATTAATAAACCGCAAACTAGTATTAGTAGCGTTTGCTGTTTATGCAGCAGCTGCATTGCAACATATATCGAAAATGTCATCTAAAGGAGCATGATCGCCTGTGCCTTCGTCCTTCCATGCATACAACAACTCCTTACCTTTAAACACAAACATCCCTCCCTACAAACCAACACATGATTATCTAAGTAAACATATTTTACTCAAAATGGTAATACAAGAACTAATGTAAATAAATGTATACATACACGTACGTGTGTACACATTTATTAACATTATTTGGGTCGTTTTAGATCAAACCTGTTGCAACACACTTGCTCTATCATCTGGTGTCGCTTCAATCGTGTAATTCTGTACAGCTTTTCTCAGAGCCTCAAATCTTGATCTTGATAACACCTTGGCCTGTCAATTCACAAGCTATTAGATACAATATATTAGTTAGGATCTAATAATAATTATTGTTATTATCTTTATCCCAATTAGTATACGTTTCTTTTGTGATTGTGCTCAATATGCTCATGTAAATAGTTGCTCAACAATGCATAATACCATACGGTGATATCATTATATAAGTTGCTTCTAAGAGATAAAAGAAAAAGAGCATTACACTGGCGGGGTTGAAAAATGTCCGGCCAATGCCATAATACAAACCCAAGAGATTATATGCCTGAGATACATTAAATAAAATGTGTTAATGACATGCATGAGACTGTAATTTAAAAAGATTAAAGACACGATATGACCAAAACACCTTTCTTTCAGGATCTGCATAGAGGCTATCCAATGGAAACGGTAACTGTGATCATAACAGAATAACTTGATCTTAGTGATTGAATTTGCAATAAAAGCAAAAAGAATAACAAATCAGATGTCATATGTCATTTAATCCTCTCAGTTTTTCTCCCAACTGAATGAACGTATACAAAAATTGAAATTATAAACTAAGGGGACGTTTGTTTCACTACTCGCTATAATTCAATGAATTCTATCCCAAACCTGTTTGGTTTGCAGACTAACAAACCAGATATGATTATTTTATTAACCAAAGCATCAAAAATTCTAAATCCATTAAAATATTTTAAATTCATATCCAATTCCTTGGAAGGATTCCAACTTCCAGTTCCTTTAGAAAAAATCCACAAACCTAACGCCCCTCAGGTAAATAAAAGAAGGAAATGAGTACCCTTTCGGCAAGCATGCGCGCTTTTTTAGGTTCACCAATACCAATAGCAATTAGCTTCACACCAGCAGATTCAAATCTTTCTTTAGATTCTTTAAGAGTCGAAGCGAGCTCCCAACTATATGTGTTTCAAAAAAAAAATTAAACATGGAAATATGATGTCACTTAACTTTAGTGTTTTCGAGAAGCATATTGTCTACTTATTAAATGAAAAAGAATCAAACTTTGAGCTCATTACCAGCAAGGGCATCCAAAATGCCTCAGAAGAGCAACAACAGCAATCCCCTAGAGAGTGGTAAAGAAAATGTTTACAAAATAATACAAATAAAACTGATAAGAAGATGAACGAACATTTGAAACAAAACGAACACAATTTTATGGAGCACAACCAGAATTATTATATCATCTTCAATGTCAATTTCAAGGTATTGATGATCCCTGCAAACACCAACATTACATTTGGTTCTCATGGATCCAATTTATGCATCAATGCAACTTCAAGCAAGGATTATGATGATGAACAGTTTAATTAGTCCCCAAATATGTCTTTGCTAAACCTACAGTTATCGAATTTCCACAATCGATCTATTCTGATACGCAATCAGTTCGAAAATATAAAACATATAGAGGCTCACTCGCATCATTTCATCTTCATCACTTTAATTTGGATAATTTTTGCTTCTAGAAGTTCACCGATTTTAGGGTTTAACGTTCATAGAACAAACCGATTAACCTAATACTAAAATTGGGAGGGGTTTGCATAATGCAAACAATAATATAATATAAAGTTATAAACCCTAGTCCCTAAATGATTAAAATTCAACATACAGATGCTCAATGATTGAAAGAACTACTGAATTAACTACCTCAGGTTGATCCCACAACTCGTTGAACGTGACGGAGTCTCCAGAAGCCGTGAAGATGCTAACGTCGCCGAGTACATCAGTGATTTCAGGGGAGAAAGTGGCGGTGGAAGAAGCTTTCGGGATAACAGTGGTTCGATAGCTTCTGTTTGGAGTGAACTTAAGGCAACGTATGGTGGTGGGGGAGAAGAGAGACAATGAAGATAGTGATGGGGGTGATTGAAAGGGAAGAGTTGAAGAAAACTGAGAGAATGATGGTGTGATTGTTGATGAAGATATGTGTATCGCCATTGTTATGGAGCTTCAAGAAATTTGTGAGAACAGAAGTAAGATCGAATCATGTGAATCGTAGAGTTCCAGTGGGAGAAAATATGTTGAAGAAGATGGGACACGTGTAACGATTATAATCACCAAAACGAAGAATTCCAGTGGTTTGGTGCGTTTTACGGAAATCTTCTTTTCCATTTCGAGATTAAATATAATAAACTCCTGTATTGTACGCTCAAATAAATAAAATATTAAATAAAATGTAAATTTATTATTTATAAAAGAGTAAATTACGCTTTTCGTCCCTGTGTTTTGATGGTTATAATCATTTTCATCCAATAGTTTAAAAACGCCCGATTTAACCACTAAGGTTTGAGATTTGTCACAATCGAGTCCAAACCGTTAACAGCCATCCATTTTTTCTGTTAAGTAGATGTAAAAAGACAAATATACCCCTAGGCTTCTATTGTTACTTTAATGTACAAATATATAAAAAAAATATCTATAAATCACAGTCTCTTTCTACTATCTCTTTCTACTACCCTTAACCCCACCACCACCCACCACCACTTGCACTTCAAGCCACCACCACCATCCACATACTCCATCTTTAAGCACCAGCCACCCAGCTACGGTGTTGTCGCCACCACCATTACCCCTGCTGCGGTGCTGCCGCCATCACCATAACCCCTACTGTTGCGGCGCTGCCACCGGTCACCACCACCATAACCCTGCTCCTGTTGCGCTACCACCACCACCAACATTCCCTCTGCTGCGGCGGGGCCGCCACCACCATCACGCCCGCTGTTGCGACGCTGCCGCCACCACCATCACCCCCGCTGATGCGGCGGTGCCGCCACCGCCATCACGCCCGCTGCTGCGACGCTGCCACCACCGCCATCACCCCCGCTGTTGCGGCGATGCCGCCACCACCATCACGCCCGCTGCTGCGACGCTGCCGCCACCACCATCACCCCGCTGCTAAAGAAATTATTCACCAATGATCTTAATTGAAGAGGATCTCTCTGAGCGTCGATTGGGAGTCAATGGCTGAAGAACAAAGTCCCTGTACTTCGAAGGCATTGTCGCATTAGCCCTCCTCTGCCTCTTCGTTTACAACTTCGATTTCGATTTGGATTTCGATCTCGATTTGGGTGTTAAATTGGAATTGGTGGTGATGATGAGATTGTTGAAATGGATCGGTCTTCTCCTTCTGGTTACGATTCTTCGTTGAATGTACGGAACACCGACGACGGATCCTGCTGTAACTTGATGGATTGCTTTCACAAGGAGATTAAGGCCGAAACAGCGAGAAGGGGAGGGGGATGATGAGGATTGAAGGGATGATGATGAATCTGTTAATGATGCGAGGTGGGAGTGAAGAGTGAGGGATGAGTGTGATGGTGAATTTGGTGACGATGATGATGAAGATGAAGTGTAATTGATTGAAGATGTTTGCATTTTTGATGGTGGTGAATCTGAATCTTCGATTGAAGAGAAGAAATCGGAGGAATTTGGAGATGAAATCTCTCTGGATTGGTGAATCGAGAGAGATTGGTTTGGGTGTTCGATGATGACGGTGTATGTATTATATTACTCCTGTGTGTGTATTTTATATAGTTGTTTAAGAATAACAATTTTAATCCAAGGGCATTATCGTCTTTATTAAAATATTTAACGGTGACATTGGATGGAGTTAACGGTTTGGACTTGATTGTGATAAATCTCAAACCATAGTGGTTAAATAGGGCGTTTTTAAACTATTGGATGAAAATGGTTATAACCATCAAACCACAGGGACGAAAAGCGTAATTTACTCTTTATAAAATATTTTCTAATATATAATATAATTGAAGTATGTACGAGTACTATAAATAATAAAACAACCATATTAATTTTTTACATTTTTTCTAAATAAACATTTTGTTTCAAAATAAACCTTTAAAATATAACTTTTTAGTTTTTTTTTTTTAATTTTAACTTCCAATTTTAATTTTTTTAGTTTATAAAAATCATACTTTTTTATAAACATCAATTTTAAAATATTTCGTATTTAAAGAAATTTGATGTTTTAGAAAATTTTCCTATATTATAAAAATTTATTTCTCTAGAAATAGCATTAATAAAGATCCCTTTTTTAATTTATTAAAAACTATTTGTAATCTAAAAAAACAATTAATAATATTATTAGTAATGACGTAATTATTTAATACGAAGAAGCGGAAAAATTTGATGATGAGGAATATGATTATAACACGTGTCACCCTTAGTTACTATTTTATTAGAGTAGAAAGATAACTGCATATATGATCCTCGTCATGTAAATCTACATTGTTATTTATTTCGTAAATCAAGCACTCAATCATTTAAACATTTAAAAACGAAGTTAAAGCAATGGATAACTAAAAATGGGTGGTAGTTATTTGAAATATTTTAAAAAAAACTTTTAAAAATGCTACCACTTGTGTAAGCGTTTGTTTTTTTATGTTTAATATTTTTAATATTTAAAGCCATTCAATATCATTTTAAAATCACCAAACAACCAATAAGATAATAAGCTCCTGATAATTATGTGTTTAGGTTTTGAAAACATCAAATAGTGTGTGAGATGTGGAATATTGTCCCAGTCACATCCCGAAACAAGACTATTATGGAAAACTTTTAAAGTTCCTTTTGGTTTAAATACATTCTACTATATGACGGATCGAATTCCACCAAGTAAATAGATCTTAATTGGAACAAAAATATATGGAATTCATATCACTAAAAATCTGTTTATAATCTTGATACATTCTATTATTTATCATGTACATAAATCTAAGAGCTTTTATAAAATTTTCAACAAATTTCACAGCAAACACGTCTTGCACTACTAAATTAATAATATGTACAACAGATTGAATATGGAAAAAAATTATTGTCACAAATCGAAGGATATTTTAATTTTAAATTTTCAAGCGTGGTTGTATTGTTTGATTTGAGGTTTATAGAATGCCATTGAAAACATTTTATTTTTTTCTAAATTAAATGTTGGTATCACATTATTCGATATTTGAAACAAAAATTCTTCCATATGTGGATATGGAAAAAGATCAAACGCAATTGTACATTTTATTATTTGTCACGAATTGTGATCTACCCGGTCGACGATAACATAAAGGTACTATACTGATAAACCTTGTGGAACCGATCAAACATTGCTTATTAAGTTCACACCATCTTTTAAATTTTTCAAAAAATTTCAATAAAATCATTTTTTACCCTTTTTCACAAACTTAACATAACATTGTTTACATGTAATACGACTTACGTGGGTGTAACGAGATTGAAGCATCACTCGAATGATGTTGTCAACCGAGGGTTGTCGAAGTGATAGAACGACAATGCTTCTTGAATCACGAACTTCGTCATTTGATCCCAAACCTTATAAACGTTGTAATGAAATATATTCATTCAACCAATCGTGTTTGTTGAGAATCTGGATTTTCTTTCAACACCATGAAAAATTTATTCATGTTGTATTTCTTTAAATGGTGTTCAAATCCTTTGCTAATAAAGTTGAACGAAACTTGCAACGATCCTTCGTCGACCCGCCATTCACCTCTACCAAATCCGAATTGCACCAAACTTTTGGGTTCTTATTATGCACAAGAACCCGCACAACAGTTGGGGCGGTGGAAGACCTTGTCTGATGAAAGATTGCAAGTGAGCCAATATTAAGTGTAGAACAAGATTAGAAAATGTAAAAGTGTAGACTGAAAATTAAACGAGTATTTTTTGCATTCGGTTTTGCGTTGGGAACTCAACCAACTTATCCTATAACTATTTATACTAACGTAGGTAGGGAAAAACAAAAAAAAGTCTAAATAGGTCTAACGGCTTTAAGCTATTAAGACAGCTATTTGTATAGGGTCCTGCTGGGGACACCGCAGGTGTTTTTGAAGAGAAACGGGTCAAAAGGTCACGGTTTAGCCAAACCGTGACACTTTGGGGAGAAACCGGACCAAAATGTCACGGTTTGGCCAAACCGTGATATTTTGAGATATTTTTTTGAATCAAAAGGTCACGGTTTGGCCAAAAGGTCACGGTTTGAGATATTTTTGAGATATTTTTTGAGTATTGAAATAAATTAAATGGTATTTCTTGATAATTGAAATACATTAAAAGTTATTTCTTAAAAACTAAAATACATTAATTCATATTTTTTGAAAATTAAAATACATTAAAAATTACTTCTTGAAAGTTAAAATACATTAATTCATATTTCTTAAAAATTAAAATACACTAAAAGTTACTTATTTAAAGCTAAAATACATTAATTCATATTTTTTATGAACTAGAATAAACTAAAATATTGTGCTTAATATTTACATAAATTAATTAAATTTTGGTTAACAAATCATGCATTATGTTATTGAATAAATCAATTTTTGAGAACTACGATTCATATACACTTAATAAAAATTGACGTTTATAAGTTAGTTTTTAAGTGTTAGTTTGTTTGTTATATATGTACGTAATACTAAAAATTTAATAAAAGAAAATTTGAATCCTATAAAAATATTATAAGTTACAAATTGAATAAAATATCTTATATTTTTATTATAAAAAAATTAAAAAAATTAAATATTATACCTAATATGTCACGGTTTGTTCAAACCGTGACATATACTAAAAATTTGAATCCTATAAAAATATTATAAGTTACAAATTACACAAAATATCTTACATTTTTATTATAAAAAATTAAAAAAATTAATATTATACCCAATATGTCACGGTTTGGTCAAACCGTGACATATACACCACCAAAACCAAGAAACCCACTCCCAATAATTAACCAAATCCCGAGGTGCCGAACTTTTTCTGAAGCCCAATATGTCACGGTTTGGCCAAACCGTGACCTTTAGGCTTCAATATGTCACAGTTTGGCCAATATGTCACGATTTGAATGAGTTTTTTTCAAATTTTCTACGGTGCGCCTAAAATTCCCCTTTGTATAAGGGCGGAAAACGGTCATAACGGGGTACTACCGGGGTGCATGACGTAATGCTTTCTTAATGGGCCGGTTGTAAATCCAATATAAGATTACTAAGCTATGAGTAAAGTGATCTATGGGCCCATACTGCTTAACAAAAAGCATTCCTGATTTCCGGTAACCTTTTTTTATAATGATTATATTCTATATCGTCAAGATTAAAACGAAAATCTTACACGCTATCATCAGATAAATATTATTTCCAAGGCTTTTTTCCTTTTTTACATTATTGAAATCTTAAGCATGGTCACACAATGATATGTATGGCATACCTTTCAAACGAATCCATAGAACTAGTAGGTGTAACAATAATATTGAATTGTTTTAGCTTTTTATAAAACGGTTAACTAAAACGTTCTCTAAACTTACTTTTAAATCTAGATTAATATTCATCACGAGACTAAAACCTTCAAGCATTTAAGAAGTAATAATTTTAGACAAAATTACAAAAAACGTCCTTTAAGTTTATATAAAATTACAATTATCGTCATTTATCTTTAAAATGTACTCTAAACGTCCTTTATGTTAATATTTTGTAACAGATATCGTCCTTTACACTAACTGCCGTTAAGTTTTTCCGTTAAGTCAAGGGCAATTTGGTCTTTTTGACTCTAAAAGACTATTAGTGTATTTTTTCCAAACATAAAGGATGTGTTCTGTCACTTTTTTTATCTTTTATTTAATTTATGTATTTTTATAAGAATACATATACATATGATTTTTATATAATGAATATATATATACATATAATTTAATTATTTTTATACACTTATTATATATAAATATAAATTATATAAATAATAAAATAATAAAACAGTGTTTAGAGTTAGATAAAATATATAATTTTATTTATATACGATAAATATATATTATTGTTTTGATCCATGTATTATATATACATATAAATTCATACATAATTAAATATATTAAATATTTTCATGCACTTATAGCTAATTAATTATATTCACTCACGTCATATATATATATATATATATATATATATATATATATATATATATATATATATATATATATATATATATATATATATATATATATATATATATATATATATATATATATATATATATATATATATATATATATATATATACTAGTGGGAATACCGCGCGTTGCTGCGGGTGTGACGTCTTTCAAGTTAGGGTTGCTTGGGTGACTTCCTTAATGAACATTTCCCCTAAACTATTCCGTCATGATGTCCACCTAACATTGATATTTGAAACATCAAGTTTCGTGGTATTTAGAATGTTGCTGGAGTTAAGATTCAATCAAGAGCAGGGGAATCACGATCGCAATGCCAAAATGACCAAATGCAGTTCCAATAACGTATTTGCCAACACCATAATCATAAGAGTATATTAGTCACATAAGAAAAGAATTTATATGTAACCGTATAAGAACTGTGAAAAATTGGTGTCGACATTCATGATAGTTAGACTTTTGTGCATTACAAACAGTAGTTCAAAGCAAGCTTAATATATGCAAGTTTAATCACAAAATAAGAATCTCCTGCTCCATATCCAAGAAACATATTCATGTATCTCTTTAGAGTGTCAAGCAAAAGCATTTAATAAACTTTTATACCAACACAAAATCATCCTCTCATCATCACAAACCAAAATAAAACACCATAACACGAGTATTTCTACATCGAAAAACATTACAAACACAACAATAGCCGGCAAAGACCTCACCTTTTGTAAGTTGGATCTGAATAATCTTACAACAAAAGCAAGAACAAACATACCCGAAAACCATACCAGGGTAGCCTAAAGGTAAGAAACTGTATTTAAATGGGTAATGTGGATCTGTATATAATATCACCGCACTCCATCAATACTAACTCTAATTCTCACATAAACATCATGAACAAAATCAATCAACCTAATGCCAACAGCAACATTTGAGTGAAAATTTGGCCTCAAGATGATGAATTTTGATCCATGTAAATTGGGTTCTTGTAAAGGTTTAAACTTTAACCTTTTGCCTGAAAAATGAACATGGTGGTAACAAAAAAAGGATTAAAGCTTTAAAGAAGTAACCAAAATACAGATATCCAGTACTTTGACCCATTATTTTTTACCATTCACACCCACTCATTCATCTATATCACAATAATCAACAAACTACAAGTTCAAGAATTCCGTAAACACTAATAATTAGCAGACTCAACATAGTTATAATCTTCCTTTGACAACAATAAATCAGCATGATAATTTCAAGTGGGTTGTTTGTGTTACGGTAAACTATAGACTCCTTAAATTGACAAAGGTTAGGATGCTATTCTAAATTGAAGCCAGTCGGATTAATTTAAAGCAAACGAAGTGTGATATGCATTAATCAAACTTGCAAACTATGAAACAATGTATTGGTTAGTTTCTACATAGGAGTATGGACTTGTTCATTGACCGTAAAAAGTCTTTTGTATGTTATTCTAATTTGAAATCAGCAGCAACTCATGAAGGCCACTGGAGCTTTAGAACTTCCAAAACTTTACAGTTTTATAAGATTAAATTTCATATTATAAACACTATTATCGGAACATAGAAAGTTATAAACATTATGATCACTTGTCATAATAATCATGCTTTAACAACAATAAAAATGGCATGATTAATTTAAATGGGTTGTTACCTGAAAAAGGAGAAACCAGGTGGTGACTATGGCTCGGTGATGTATTGAATAAAACAAAACTGCACAGAAGTGATTCACAATGACGGAGTTTAAAAGGCTTAAATCCAAAGTAAACAATATTGTGTTCACTTTCTACTATCAATTATCACTTTGTTAATGCTTTTACAAGTATGTTAAACTAATGTTATTAGAAACCCAAATCATAACATTCAAGATCAATATTGCAAGGTTAACAAACCTTAGAAACCCAAATCATAACATTCCAGATTCATAAAACTTAACAAAAAAATTCACATGTACTTACCACTGATAAAAGCTACTTTGGTCTGTGGGATTTGAACAAAAGGCACCTGCATGTAAGATAAGTGTGAGAAGGAAGATATGGATGGAAATTAGTTGATGCCCATTCATTACCTTCTTTACCAATCTTCAACCCACCAACCGGCTTTCCTGCTTGAAGCGCACCTTGAGTGGCAGCATCCATGAGCCCAGGTCCAGCCCCTGACCACATGTTTTAACATATCCTCTAATCAAAACTGGTGAATAAGTGAATATTCTGGGACTGAACTAAGACCATGTTTCAACAGTAAACGGATGAAGAATGTAGGTCTGAACTGACGTAATATTTCTTTAAAGTACGCATTTACTCACTTGATGCGAGCTTTGGCTTTTGGTTTGTTCCAAATTATACGAATCTTTTGGGGGGTTTTCAACTTGATAAGCGATGCTATTATATGACTCCTTATAACACTGAATTGAAAATCAACTACAATTAATTCCATTTCAGTTCACCTTCAGAAATACAATTCAGACAGATGGATTACTGCAGAAGATTATAAACTTTTTATGAAGGGGGCCCAGGTTTTAAATCATTAAATATAGCTAACCAAGTGATAGTTGTCTAAAATGTATCTATATAGCAAGTTTCACACATAGTTAAAAAACATCTTTTTCTACAGGGTGTATCTAGAGGGCTGGAGGCAACTGCATATGGTGAAATGAGAGAGAAATCTCAACCCACATCTTCAACCAAAGCAGCTTTTGTACATTTATCAAGTTTCCTGAATACAAAAACACTATGTAACAGATTCTAACTATGCAAAATAGTTCTTTGCATAGGTCTATCAGCATCTAGAAACAAGCAATTACAATCCAAGGAGTAAATTTTAAACTATTAACACAAAAGGCTTGCATCAACCACCACTTAACAACTTACACACACAATTACACAATTACGAAACAACACAAATTTAATACATCAAAATAACATCCAAACACCCTTGGATGTGAAGAAACTCAATAAACCCTTCAACACCACGAGTAATGTTCTTCCGAAAATGCTGGTATATAAAGAATTTGAAGTATTGAGTACATCAGAAACACATTGATTCTAGTTTGTTACACATAAGAAAAGAATTGAGCAATCTAAAACCTTCATAAGGAAAAAATATAAAGTTCATTTCCATTTCATGCATTTTGTCCTTCTCTTAACTGTAGTTAATATTTAGTTTTGGCAGGTTAACCCAACTCAATTTAATCAACTCTGCTTCGGTTAGTACCCACTCAACATAACAGAAAAATACCAAAATGAATCACAATTGGACATTCAAAAGAAGTACAATGTAACTTGAAAGATTTAATTGGCTTTTATTTGAGAGATATAACCTGGCCTACTTTGCATAAACAATAAGGGGATGACTAACTACTGCCTGAACATAAAATCTATTTAAAGTCGATCCATATACCCTATTGTTTTGAAATCTATTATAAAGTTTTTCATGCCTTTTAGTCCCATCTGTCCTCCTTCACGATTTTATTAAAATACTCAACAAGTGACTAATCAAAAGTTAGACAAAATTAACAAGCCAACAAATTAAATAGGTCATATAGAAATCCATGAGTATCATGGAAAGCTTTCTAACTGCTTGAAAGTTCAACAAAAACATAAAACAAAATCACCTTTTCAAACTTCTCTTGTAAAACAAGCCTTCTTAACCTTAAACTTAATAGCCTCCTAACATGGAGTTCACAAGCCTTCTTAACCTTAAACTTAATAGCCTCCTAACATAGAGCAACACAGAAGCATGCTACTGTTTAGTGTTGTTTCTTTGGCATACAGTGAGGTTATAGAAGCACAACCTAAGAAAGTAAATGATTAGGTTATACAATAAGAAAACAAACACACATATATAAACCAAATAAAACCGAAAACAGGGGCACCATTAAACTGATTTTTGTTACTTTCTAGCTTACTTTATGTGTGAATTCCTTTTGAGACCAGGCATCAAGTTATGCTAAAATGTGATATACGTACAAGTACATCTAAACATGAACAATCAACTTTTACAGGTTTAACATTTTCATACCTAAATCATCAAATTCATCCCCCCAACAATAATCAATCAGACATTCAATCATCACAAAACAAAAGCCCAAACCTTCTCCGATCATCTTTAACCTTTAATCTTCACGGAATCTTATTGAACCATCGCCACCAACTCCGATTCGATCTGTGGTTCTGTTCACACGTCGCCGGAGATTGGAGATTTCGCTTCCGGTATGGCCCAATCGCCGGCGAACACCCTGTTCGGTAAGTATGAGATCGGAAGACTCCTCGGGTGCATGAAAACCAGGAGGTGTAGCCGGAAGTAAGGGGTGAGTGGTGTGGTGGAAGTCGACTATGGTGCGGTGGCGTTGTTGATGTAGTTGAATCCGGCGGTGATGTAGCGGTGGTGAGGTGATAATGTTGTTAATGTGAGCTGACACCGACACCAGCATCGTCTAATCTCCATCTCTAGGTGATTCATTATCCTCAACACCCATTTCTATTTAAATCATTCTCTGTGAAACCGATGATAGAATTGAACCAATAATGGAATTGAAGTGATTGCCATTAAAGGGGGAGAGAATTGTGATAATTTAATGAAGACACGCATTTAGAAACATGAAAGACGATTCAGTGGAGTGGCGATGAATGAAGCTGAAACCGCCGAAGTATTTGAAGAGCTAATGAAGGGAGGAGGGGTCGGCGATTGATGCGGTGGGGAGGATAGGAAACCGAATGGGCGCGTCTTACAATTTTGGTGAATTTACAGTTCTGCCCACAGTTCCTGTATTATATAGGTAGTATAGATATATATATATATATATACACACATTATTTTTTTCATCTACGTATTTATAATATAAATAAATAAATAATATAAATTATACAATAGATATTTACAGATAATACGTGGATGAAAATAATTAAATAATATATATTATTTTATTTAAAAATAATATGTAGATGTATTATTGTAAAAATACATAAATTATGTAAAATAAAAGAGTTGCAGAAAACGTCCTTTACGTTTGGAAAAGTCTACATTAATAGTCATTTAAAGGTAAAAAGACCAAATTACCCTTGACTTAACTGAAAAAGTTAACGACAGTTAGTCTAAAGAACGAATTCTGTTACAAAATGTTAACATAAAGGATGTTTAGAGTATATTTTAAAGATAAAGGACGATACCTGCAACTTTATATAAACTTAAAGAATGTTTTATGTAATTTTGTCATAATTTTATGACAATATCATGATATTACTAGATTACAAACCCTATGCTAGTAAATCGTTAAAAAGTAAAATTAAGAGGTAGAAATTAAACAAGTGATGTCACAAGTTATTAAAGGGGAGTTAATTATCCACCAACTTTGGGGAGCATGTTAGTTGGTAGGAGTTTGTTCCCTTTAAATGAGCACAATCTTTGAGTATCATATTCAAGATGCTTGATGGTTGATGGTGATGGGAATGGAACCTCACCTACACTCCATCCAATACCCATTATGATTCATACCCCACCCATACCCATATCCAAACCCACTCTTCTCTCTTAAACTTTGGATGCCTTTATAACTCTCTTATTATCATTTTAAGTTTACTTTCAAGTAACTAATATAACAATATATACCATATTTTGAAAAAGAAATTTGTAAGGATCTGTTTCTTGAATGAGTTTCTTTGACCATAGTGGAAGCATTTGCAACATGCAAAATATAAACGAATGGGGGCCCTTTGCAATATTACTTCCATTTCGATCATTTACTCGTGTTTAATAACTCTATTTACTAGTGAGATCACATGCCACAAGACACAAATTAATGCACAAATTTTAAAGATTGTTATTACACGACCCACGCATTAAACTTTTAAACCCAAAGATGAATGAGGCTAGGGCTGGTGGTGAAGTAGTTAAATTAAAATAGTATATCGATCAAACATATTTTTGTTCTTACCCTAACACGTCATCTAGTGTGAGCATATCCTTATCCAAGCATTTTTACTTTCTCTATACAGGGTAAATTACATTTTTCATATTCTACCCGGTTACTTTAAATTTATCTTATGTTTTTAAACTAAAAAAATAATAAAAAACATATGCCATGTTTTTATTTCATTTCCATTTAAGTCATTTACATTTTTTTAAATTAATGTTTCATACTTGAGTAATGAAAATGATTGGGTAGACAAGTACCCTGTTAGTAATCTAGTTAACCGTTCAGAGAAAAAACACACACCTCTAATTGCATAATTTAAATATACTTATTTATTATATTTCTTTTACAAACACAACCAACGTAATCTATAAACTGTAAATACATGTGTTATTCTTGTAGGGTTATGTGTTATGATGTTTGGTTAGAGGCTTAGTTGAGAAAAAAGTGTTGACGCGTGACCGACACAAAAACACAAATTTTCTCACCAACAAATGTCTAAAAGAGATGTAATGGGAGGGGATTGGTTAGAAGATTGGTTGGTGATTAAATAATCATAAATTTAATAAAAATACAACAAATTATTTCCTCCAACCCATCTTTAAACCAATCCCTACCTCCTCTCCCCGTTTCTCTCTCTTTCTTGACTCCCACCATCGGAACACCATCCACCACCACTAGCATCACCGACGTCGCGTCATTTAGTCCGTCGCTACCAGTTTTGTTCACCTGAACCACCGAACCCGCCACCGTTCTTGTTTTTACCATGAGCCTGAGTTCTACCGGAACCCCCCATCCCCCGTCTGTCCTCTTAATCGACTTCACCAACAGAAATCTACAATGCCATCCGCCATCACCATCCTCCTCATCTAATCATCCCCGCTAACAGTTCTCTTAAGGTGGGCCCCACTAACCTAACCAAAGCCAAACCATCTCAAACTCAGTCACCCTTCTATTCTGGGCAGACTCCAAACCCCAACCATACCTAAAAAATCGACTAGAGACGATCACCGCTGACCAACATAAACCAAAAAACACCAGAGCTGACCCTTTGTTTTCCCCAACACCCCGTCGACCACCACCTATACGAGTTATATTGAAACCTGTCGTGTATCTGTTCATCATCATCACCACCATCGTCGCAATAGTATTGTTGCTCATCATTGTTGTAACATCTCGTATTTCGGCGTTTAACCTTTTATAATAATAATAATAACGATAATAATAATAAAAATAATAATGATAAAAACAATAATAATAATAATAATAATGAAAATAATAATAGAGATAATAATACTAATAATAATAATGATAATAATAATAATAATAATAATAATAATAATAATAATAATAATAATAATAAAGTTCAGGGGCCAATTTTGTCAATTTTGAAACTTCAAAAAGAAGTTTATAACATAAAATGTTAAAACTAAAACCGCAGGGACCATTTCTGTAAAATTTTAAAACCCATTCCCCCCCACCTGATTATCCGGCCGAACTCCGGCACCGAATTCCGGCCACTCTCCGGCGAGGCCAAATCGATTGAAATACACAATTTTAAACCCCGAAACCGTTTCCAATGCATTCGTCGGTGAGATTCGAATCCAATGCACCACTAAACACGCGTTAATCACGAATTACAGCACCACTTCGGATCCAACTTTATTCCCGACCGTTCAACGACAAATTAACCCACTCAAACACCACTTTAATCAAATTGATTCAATCAGACCGAACTTTATCACACTATAAATGGAATGCAACCTGCAATTCCAATCGAACACACACAAACAAACAGAAATCATTCATCGTCTTCATCGGACCTGCAACACAGTCGACATTGGTCTTAGAGGCATCATAATATCAAATTAACAGAGGGCTTTCAATTATCATCATCATTAGAAACCCCCTGTGCAATTAATTTGATTATCATCAACAAGATCAACTCGAACTGATTTCACCTCGGCCGCGACCTGTTCTTAACCTGTTCTTATCATCAACTCAACCAAATCAGGTAATTAAACACATATACATGCTCGTTTTTACATGGGGATCAAAAGCCCCATGATTATAAGTATAAACAGAATCGAATTCATGTTCAATTTTGGGTAATTTGAATTATGGTTCATACGAAAATTTAGGGGAAACTGGAGTTTGTGTTTAAAAGAATTTGAAACGAAGTTCTAACGCGGCTGAGGCCCTTAGTTCACTGGTTGAGTGTGTGTGTTGTAAACAGGAGGTCCCGGGTTCGACCCCGGGCACCCCCCTTATTTTTTAATTGGCTTTTAAGCCTCTAAAAATTTCAAAAAAATTCTTAAAAATTATAAAAATAAATCTTATAAACTTTTCTTATTTAAAATGTTACATAAATAATTTCTGTAAATTTATTTTAGTTAAAAACCTTAATAATATTTATAAAATATTATTTATAAATATTATAAATAATTATTTTGATATAAAAATGGACACTATATCATGTTTAATTATGAAATAGTCCTGTAAATTGTAGAAATTATACATCTTATAATTTCACGATTATTTACAAACGTAATTTCTTATAAAATATACTTTAACAATTATTTTAGATTAACAAATTATTATCGAATAAATCGAAATACAAGTAATTTCATTACTTGTCAAAACCCCAAATTCCATCTTAAACCCTAGTTCACGTTTAATTGTTAAGCTTATTATTAATCTTGTAATAAATACGTTTAGGTGCCTTGTAAAAGAATTCGTTGAAACCTCGTTTAACCGTTATTATCACCTTATACACCTATACGTCATGTGAGTATTTCTATACCCATTTTATTATTTCACACACTTTTGGGTGAAACATGTTACCTTATAAACGTTGCACTTGTAGACACGTTTGATTCTTGTAAACTTATGGCAATTTACTTGTGTGTTGTGATTAGTTGAATCTGGTAGCTACCATGTAATGTCAAATACATGTACAATCATTAACTATTGCTAGCCTAGTGACGTCATAGATCCATGGGCCTGACAAGCCTGCTTGGTTGATCCAAGTACACTTAGCTAATCGTATATACTTATAACTTGGTTGATCCAAGTACACATTTGAAACTTGTAAAACTTTGTCAAGGTTTGATTGTGCATTCTGTCTTACATCCCTAGTTACTTTGTTTCTCTAATTTACAACATGAACTGCCATCTTTTATATACTTATGTATTCAAAACTATAAAATGCTCACCAACATTTTTATGTTGACCTTTTATTTTAACATGTTTCAGGCAATAGCGTTATGTGGCTGTGAACAATCGTAACTTTCACGCCTCGACGATTCCGCCGTCAAGGTTGGGGTGTGACAGATTGGTATCAGAGCCCATAACTATAGGGATTTAGGTTATTAGAAATGGTGACCTAGACTATAGCTTATGCATGCACCTTATAGTATTTTTTTATCTTGTAATTGCATGTTACATAATGCTATGCTTTCTTATGTGCAATTTGATGCCTTAGCATAGGATTGCCTAAACTTAGTTACTTGTCTCCCTAAACTT
Organism: Flaveria linearis; assembly: GCA_024085815.1. Lineage (NCBI taxonomy): Eukaryota > Viridiplantae > Streptophyta > Magnoliopsida > Asterales > Asteraceae > Flaveria > Flaveria linearis. Next base: position 18,295,175 of record CM044002.1, read on the forward strand.
ATCTTTGACTCTCCCCGAACATAAAATCACTCAATCTTATTCTCGACGACATGTGAAATCGTATACTTATACTTATGATCTGGATCTTTAGACGTATGTCTAATCTATACAAATCTCATCAAGGTTTTGATTTTATAAACCAAGGAAATTTGTGTGACACATAGACACCTGTATTCTGGATTTCTTGGCAAAAAGGCCTGAGGGCTAAGGCAAGCGTATTCGTATAAATCTCATTGTGAGACCCGTTACGCTACCTGAGGATTTCTGGGACGAGTGATAAACTATGGTCAAAATACACAAATCTCTAAGGCAAATGAGTCAATTTACCTTGACGTGTCCACGGTTCCAAATGGTAAAGCATTACTAAATGGAATCATTCCGTGTACCTTACAAACTTTAGCTTGCCTTTGTCTAAACTACTATCCTTGTTACCCTCATTCCTGTAACTAACTCACTTTTAGTATGTCCAGCATGTCTCGTCAACTTGTAAGGCGTGGAAGTTCCAGCCGTAAGCTAGCCGCCAGTATTGCTCAAGAAATGGCTGCTGTCATCCCGAATATGGTGGCTGAACTCAGCAGCACCATGATTGCCAACATCGCAAACCACAACAACGGCCAAGGGGAAAATAGTGCAACCCAAGGCCGTAACAATCAAACTTGCACTTTCAAGCACTTTAGCTCTTGCAAGCCCACTAGTTTTAGTGGCAAGGAAGGAGCCACTGGTCTTCTTGAGTGGTTCGAGAGCATGGAGAACACCTTCGCCAACTGTGAGTGTCCCGAAGCACTCAAGGTTCGTTATGCCACTAGTATGCTCCAACAAAGGGCACTTACTTGGTGGAATAGCGAGAAGAGGAATCGAGGAGCCGATGCTATTCTAGCACTTACTTGGGAAGAGTTCAAGAACATCGCCATCACAAAATTCTGCCCAAGAAGCGAACTGCAAAAGTTGGAGGAAGAATTTTGGAACTTGAAGCAAGATGGTGGTGACCATTTGGCCTACTCAACTAGGCATCATGAGTTGAGTTTACTATTGCCCCATATGGTCGACACTGTCCCCCGCAACATTGAGAAGTTCATAAAAGGTGTACCACCCCAAATTCAAGATGCTGTGGTGGGCAGCCGACCCAAAACCTTGGAGGAAGCCATCACTATCACCGCTCAACTTACCGAGAATCATATACGAGCGGGCACCATGTCAGTGAAGGGTGCAAAGAAGGTGGAAAAGACGGCTACTGAGACTGTTAAGAAGACTAAAGCTGAACCGTCTCACAACAACAACAACAAGAAGCGTAAGTTTACACCAGCACGCAACTATGCCGTGGCTGCACCCAAACCACCTCAAAGACAACATGTACCTGTCGCCGCACCTGTGGCACAAGCTCCCATGGCAAGAGCCTATGTTGGTCCCTACCCCATGTGTAATACATGCAAATACCATCATGCAAGCAACATTCCATGCCGAGTCTGCTCGTTGTGTGGGAAATATGGACACCTGGTGGCTACCTGTCTTAGGGCACCAAACAACGCTGCAATGCTCAACAACCGGACCTGCTATAACTGTGGCGAGATTGGCCACATTCGTCTGCAATGTCTTCACAATGCGGGAGACGTGCCACCAGCTCGTGGAAGGGCTTTCAATATCAACGCCAACCAAGCACAAGTCAGCAATGACGTTGTGAATGGTACGACATTGAACCCCGTTTAAATCATTTCTTGTATTATTGATATTTCCATCTTTGTATTCATCGTATCAATAATAGAATTTTTACCAAACAGGTATGTATCTTGTGAATGATCATTATGCATCTGTATTATTTGATTCGGGTGCGGATAAGAGTTTCGTGTCGTTAGAATTCGAGCCCATACTTTCTAAATCACGTATTAATCTGAAAAGACCCTACACGGTCGAAGTCGCCGATGGAAAACCTATTGTCGTTGACGTCATAATACGTGATTGCATCATAAGCCTTAACGAACAAGAATTCTCCATTGATCTTATTCCTATGAAACTTGGAAGTTTCGACGTCATCATTGGTATGGATTGGTTAACCAAACACCATGCCGAGATCGTTTGTTTTGAGAAGTGCATCCGTATACCATTACCATCTGGGGATACTTTGAAAGTGTTCGGCGAGAAACCATCCCAAGGACTCAAACTTATGTCTTGCATCAAGGCCCGCAAATGCTTAAGTAAAAATTACATGGCCTTCATGGCATATGTAGTAAATAAGAAAGCCAAGGGTAAGGAATTGAAAGACATTCCTGTCGTGCGGGATTTTCCCGAGGTTTTTCCCGAGGATCTTAAGGGGCTACCTCCCGTGCGAGAAGTTGAATTCAAGATAGACTTAATCCCTGGTGCAAACCCTGTGGCTAAATAACCTTATCGTCTTGCACCGTCCGAAATGCAAGAATTAGCTAGCCAACTGCAAGAGTTAACCGATAAGGGTTTCATTCGCCCTAGTTCATTACCGTGGGGTGCACCTGTTTTGTTTGTGAAGAAGAAGGATGGTTCGTTCCGAATGTGCATCGACTATCGTGAGCTTAACAAGCTTACTATCAAGAACTGCTACCCTCTCCCTCGAATTGATGATCTTTTTGACCAACTTCAAGGAGCAACTCAATTCTAAAAGATCGATCTACGTTCTGGGTATCATCAACTACGTGTTCACGATGCTGATATTCCAAAGACCGCTTTTCGTACTCGATATGGACACTACGAGTTCATGGTTATGCCTTTTGGTTTGACCAATGCACCTGCTGTGTTCATGGATCTCATGAATCGCGTATGTAAACCGTATTTGGATTAGTTTGTGATCGTGTTCATTGATGACATTCTTATTTATTCCAAGACAAAAATCGATCACGAGACGCACTTGCGACAAGTTCTCGAACTTTTGAAGAAAGAACAACTATACGCCAAGTTTTCCAAGTGAATTCTGGCTAGAAGAGGTTCAATTCTTAGGGCATGTGGTGAATAGTCAAGGAATTCACGTCGATCCTGCAAAAATCGAAGCCGTGAAAAATTGGTGTGTTCCCACGACCCCAACTGAAGTTCGTTCTTTTCTGGGCTTAGCGGGTTATTACCGTAGGTTCATAGCAAATTTCTCAAAAATTGCTAAACCACTAACGACACTAACCCAAAAGAATCGACTCTTTGAATGGGGACCCGAACAAGAAGAAGCCTTCGAGACCTTAAAGCGCAAGTTGTGTAACGCTCCTATCCTCACACTTCCTGATGGAAACGATGATTTCAACGTCTATTGCGATGCCTCAAACCAAGTCTTGGTTGTGTTCTCATGCAACGAGGCAAAGTTATAGCATACGCGTCGAGGCATTTGAAGGTTCATGAGGTGAACTACACAACCCATGATCTTAAACTTGGTGCTGTGGTTTTTGCCTTGAAGATTTGGCGACATTATCTTTATGGGACACAATGCATAGTCTACACCGACCATAAAAGTCTCCAACACGTGTTCAACCAAAAAGATCTCAACATGAGACAAAGACGTTGGATCGAACTGATCAGCGACTACGACTGTGACATTCGCTATCATCCTGGGAAAGCGAATGTTGTAGCCGACGCGCTGAGTCGCAAAGTCCATAACAAAACCGTCTCACTACAAGAAATCCGAGATCGAAGACAGTGGTTTGACACGTTAAGGGAATTTGATACCGAGGTTCATGTGGATGTCAACGAGGCTACTATCATGCTCCAAAACATAAGGATAGATAGTGATCTCGAGTTATGCATTCGCAAGGCTCAACAAGCGGCATTAACCGACGAAGGAAAAGATGAAGATTTGGTGTCTAACATTCGATCACAACTGGAGGCAAAACCAAACGGCCTATGGTACTTTCTGAATCGACTTTGGATCCCAAATCGTGATAACCTTCGACACATCATTTTGAATGAAGCTCATCACACCCGATATTCTATTCATCCTGGCTCCGATAAAATGTACATGGACTTGCGTGGTCAATATTGGTGGCCTGGAATGAAGAAAGATATCGCGGTTTATGTCTCCAAATGTCTCACGTGTGCAAGAGTCAAAGCCGAGCATCAACGACCAAGTGGTTTACTTGAACAACCTGAAATCCCTATGTGGAAATGGGAACATGTATCCATGGATTTCATAACCAAGTTACCACGTACTCCTCGTGGTCATGATAGTATATGGGTGATTGTGGATCGTTTGATGAAGACGGCACATTTCATACCTATACGAGACACCTACAAGGTTTCAAGACTAGCTCGTATATAAATTGACGAAATTGTGAGTCGTCATGGCGTACCATTGCACATCATTTCCGATCGAGATGCTCGTTTCACTTCGCACTTTTGGTCATCTATGCAAGAACTCTTGGGTACTCAATTGGACTTAAGTACGGCTTACCATCCTCAAACTGATGGTCAAACCGAACGAACAATCCAAACTCTTGAGGATTTGCTACGACTATGTGTCCTTGACTTTGGTAGTAATTGGGATACGCATTTACCGCTCGCGGAATTTTCGTATAACAATAGTTATCACTCGAGTATCAAAATGGCACCGTTCGAAGCACTTTATGGTCGTAAATGCCGATGCCGATCTGTTGGACCGACATTGGTGAAAACTTTATCACTGGTCCTGAACTTATACAAGAAACGACCGATAAAGTCGCTACAATCCGCAAGAACCTTGAAGTGGCAAGAAGTCGGCAAAAGAGTTATGCCGATAAGCATCGTAAACCGTTGGAGTTTCAAGTTGGTGATATGGTTCTTCTTAAGGTTTCACCATGGAAAGGTGTTATTTGCTTTGGAAAGAAGGGCAAATTAGCTCCAAGATTTGTAGGACCTTTCAAAATCCTGAAAAGGATTGGGAAAGTGGCTTATAAACTGGAACTACCTTCCGACCTTAGTGGAGTTCATCCTGTGTTTCATGTCTCAAATCTGAGAAAGTGTTTGGCCGACGAGAGTCTGCATGTTCCACTGGAAGACATTCAGATCGACGAGTCATTGCACTTCATTGAGAAACCTGTTGAAATTATGGATCGTATCATGAAGAAGACTAGGACCACAACTACTCTAATTGTCAAGGTTCGTTGGGAGAACAAGTGTGGAGCTGAGTTCACGTGGGAGCGGGAGGATCATATGAAGGAGAGATACCCGTATTTGTTTGTTTAGTTCATTTTTAATTTCTGAACGAAATTCTTTAAAGTAGGGGAGACGGTAACACCTTGTATTTTACGATAATTAACATTCATTCTTAATCAACGTAAAAGCTTATAAGGCTAATTTGAAGCCACACACTTTAGACTCTCTTTTTACCTCTAATGGCTCTGCCATTGCACATAAAGTAAATAATAAAACAGTCAGCTTAATCGATAATGAATTTTCTTCTTTTGATACCTTATCAAAACCTGAAAGTTCTTCAGAGTGTATCTCAGAAAATGAAAACACAAACTGCATCAAGAAAGAAAAAAAGAATCACTATGATCTATCTGAGGCTTCATGCTCACCTTCTGTTTTACTTGAGAACGTGGGGATCAAATGAAATCCAAGCGTCCTCATCTTGTCGTCTCAGCCTCCTCGTAAACAAATTTCGGGACGAAATTTCCTAAAGTAGGGGAACTGTAACATCTCGTATTTCGGCGTTTAACCTTTTATAATAATAATAATAACGATAATAATAATAAAAATAATAATGATAAAAAATAATAATAATAATAATAATAATAATAATAATAATAATAATAATGAAAATAATAAAAAGATAATAATACTAATAATAATAATGATAATAATAATAATAATAAAGTTCAGGGGCCAATTTTCTTAATTTTGAAACTTCAAAAAGAAGTTTATAACATAAAATGTTAAAACTAAAACCGCAGGGACCACTTCTGTAAAATTTTAAAACCCATTCCCCCCACCCGATTATCCGGCCGAACTCCGGCACCGAATTCCGACCACTCTCCGGCGAGGCCAAATCGATTGAAATACACGATTTTAAACCCCGAAACCGTTTCCAATGATTCGTCGGTGAGATTCGAATCCAATGCACCACTAAACACGCGTTAATCATCGAATTACAGCACAACTTCGGATCCAACTTTATTCCCGACCGTTCAACGACAAATTAACCCACTCGAACACCACTTTAATCAAATTGATTCAATCAGACCGAACTTTATCACACTATAAATGGAATGCAACCTGCAATTCCAATCGAACACACACAAACAAACAGAAATCATTCATCGTCTTCATCGGACCTGCAACACAGTGGACATTGGTCTTAGAGGCATCATAATATCAAATTAACTGAGGGCTTTCAGTTATCATCATCATTAGAAACCCCCTGTGCAATTAATTTGATTATCATCAACAAGATCAACTCGAACTGATTTCACCTCGGCCGCGACCTGTTCTTAACCTGTTCTTATCATCAACTCAACCAAATCAGGTAATTAAACACATATACATGCTTGTTTTTACATGGGGATCAAAAGCCCATGATTATAAGTATAAACATAATCGAATTCATGTTCAATTTGGGTAATTTGAATTAGGGTTCATACGAAAATTTGGGGGAAACTGGAGTTTATGTTTAAAAGAATTTGAAACGAAGTTCTAACGCGGCTGAGGCCCTTAGTTCACTGGTTGAGTGTGTGTGTTGTAAACAGGAGGTCCCGGGTTCGACCCCGGGCACCCCCCTTATTTTTTTAATTGGCTTTTAAGCCTCTAAAAATTTCAGAAAAATTCTTAAAAATTATAAAAATAAATCTTATAAACTTTTCTTATTTAAAATGTTACATAAATAATTTCTGTAAATTTATTTTAGTTAAAAACCTTAATAATATTTATAAAATATTATTTATAAATATTATAAACAATTATTTTTATATAAAAATGGACACTATATCATGTTTAATTATGAAATAGTCCTGTAAATTGTAGAAATTATACATCTTATAATTTCACGATTATTTACAAACGTAATTTCTTATAAAATATACTTTAACAATTATTTTAGATTAACAAATTATTATCGAATAAATCGAAATACAAGTAATTTCATTACTTGTCAAAACCCCAAATTCCATCTAAAACCCTAGTTCACGTTTAATTGTTAAGCTTATTATTAATCTTGTAATAAATACGTTTAGGTGCCTTGTAAAAGAATTCGTTGAAACGCCGTTTAACCGTTATTACCACCTTATACACCTATACGTCATGTGAGTATTTCTATACCCATTTTATTATTTCACACACTTTTGGGTGAAACATGTTACCTTATAAACGTTGCACTTGTAGACACGTTTGATTCTTGTAAACTTATGGCAATTTACTTGTGTGTTGTGATTAGTTGAATCTGGTAGCTACCATGTAATGTCGAATACATGTACAATCATTAACTATTGCTAGCCTGGTGACGTCATAGATCCATGGGCCTGACAAGCCTGCTTGGTTGATCCAAGTACACTTAGCTAATCGTATATACTTATAACTTGGTCGATCCAAGTACACGTTTGAAACTTGTAAAACTTTGTCAAGGTTTGATTGTGCATTCTGTCTTACATCCCTAGTTACTTTGTTTCTCTAATTTACAACATGAATTGCCATCTTTTATATACTTATGTATTCAAAACTATAGAATGCTCACCAACATTTTTATGTTGACCTTTTATTTTTAACATGTTTCAGGCAATAGCGTTATATGGCTGTGAACAATCGTAACTCTCACGCCTCGACGATTCCGCCGTCAAGGTTGGGGTGTGACAATTGTTGCAGGGTGCGGTAGTACTCAGCCACCCTCTGTTGCTCTTGGACCATGGATATTTTTGAGGGACGAGCCGATTAGAGGTGGTGATGCTTGGTTGATATTTTGTAGTAGTTGTGGCCTGAAAGGTAGGGTGGTGGTGGCGGCCTTAAAGGGCGGTGGTAGTGGCGGCCTTAAAGGGCGGTGGTAGTGGTCATGGTATTGTGGTGGTCGACAAAGACAAAGAACCGGAGAGGAGTAGGTTGGGGTAAGTGGGACCCACTACTAATTCAATATTATATTCATTTTACTTAAAGGGGTAGAAGATGTATTTTTATTTTTTAATATTTAGGGTATTTTAATCATTTAACAGACACTTAACGGAAATACTTAACATCCATCCAGTACAGGGACCATTAGTGTAACGTTTGTGTAAAGTTTTGGATCAACCTTGTAATTTCTAAGAATTAAAAACCAAAAGTGAAGTCAGACATAATCACATGGACCACCCGTATAATTAAAGTCTTGTTGTAATATAGAACTAAATCTATCTCAATAATATTCTTTTGATTCGACTTTACAAATCTATTGTTATGATAATTAAATATTAATAAAAAGTAATCTTAATTTATTTCCGTTCACTGATTTTTGATAGAGAAAATCATAAAAACAATTGTTTATGTAAGTGTGTTATACCCATATGGTTATGTGAGAACAATCTGACACGAATAACCATGAGATACACTATTTTGTATTTGTGTATCGACTTACTCTCTTAATGATATACCTTGAGATATGTGGGACTTTCAGATGGGGGATCCAAATTTTGTAACCTAATGAAAAACCTGTGGTATGCAAGCAAACCTTTTAATATGTGGGACTTCCAGACTCTTAAGAGGACTTCTAGTTTTATGGGATGGAATGCAGATTTTAAAAGAAAAACCCTAATATTTTCATAGTTCAATCTAGGGTTGTTAAAACAAATCATAAACCAAATATACCCTAGAATCAAATCGTATCCGTAATCTATAAAATCCAAACTGGATTGTAAATTTATTATCGATTTGGTTTTACCTGTATCCGAATTGTGAAATTGACTTTTCGGTTTAGTTAATAAGTACACAAAATTTTGCTAATTTGGTTTGGTTATTCGAATGAACTGAATAGTAACCACTTTACTCGGATAATCGAACCAAATACATAGATTTAAACGGTTTAATCGATTGAATACGATTTGGTAGGCCTATTTCTAATTTGGTATTGTTTGGTTAATTCGGCCTATAAAAGTATTATAACCGAATGAACCGTTAACCAAACCATGAAGACCCCTTGTTTAATCTTGTGAGTATCCTATTATGAATCCAGTTAGATCTAACTCGTCTTAAAACTTTTCGTATAAAAACACATAACATTTCTAGGGAAGGGTTTAAATACAAATCAAACAAAATTAAGAAAATTTTTAAACTAAATTTAAGCTCTTGTTTGGTTAAAATTTATGGTTTTTGAGCATTCACAATTCATCCCACATCCCCATTCTTATAATTATACTAAAAACTATATTTTCTCTCTCTTATTTTTAATTAAATAATATATTTTTGTAATTTTATCATTAACTTTTTTCTTTCATCCACTGACAACCATTTTTAAAAATATTAAAAAATTATGGGTGTTTTACTATGATTGCTCAAATATGAGGAATAACGGTATAACGCCCATAAATTTTCTCTATCATTCACTCACAACCACTCACAACCACTCACAACCATCTCCTATAATATAGGGCAATCACTCACGTAAAAATAGGAAACATACTGTAAATGCTCTAAGAACAATATGCAATATTGAAAATGGTTCTACTCAAGTACAAATATGTACTTTTTATTTAAAAAAACTAGACAATAGGCTTAGATTTAGTTTAATAATTTTGTTAATTCTCTCGATCTACATTTGAGCTACTCTCTTTACTCTTATATCATAAAACTTCATTGATTTAACGTGAAGCGAGTATGATAATATCGACCCAGATAAATCGACACCCCTATACATCGCGTATGGGTCCATACGCTACGTATATGGTCGAATACACTGAAAATGAGAAAAATTCAGGGGGTTGTCAGAGAGCTATACGCTCTGTATAGACCTATACAACCCCCTATACGACACATATAGGGCTATACGACGCGTATAGCAAATTTCCACATTGACTACGAGGAAAAATTCAGGAGGCTGTCAGATGGGTTATACGCCCCGTATAGGGCTATACGACCCCCCTATACGACACGTATGAGGCTATACGACCCCCTATATGACGTGTATGAGGCTATACGACCCGTATAGAAATTTTAAGGTGTTAATTTTAAAATATTGGCGTGTCCAAATAACCAAGTCCTATCTTTAAACATCGTGCTTTCGAAAACAAAATACATTAATACAATAGAGTAACTTTGAGAATTCTTAAAGTAGATGGACTGTTTTGCAATATATCGAGATTCAGAAAGTGGACTAGAATGAAATCTTAAACTTCAATCTCCCTTTTGAGTCATTTCAGTTCCGTCCATTTTCGTCCCAAACTTCGTCTTCTCCGCATCTTCATGTCTCTCCGCCATTAATATTTAATACTCACCCTCTTTCTTCCTCTTCTCTTCTCATTATTATTATTATTATTCTTCTTTCAGAGCTTCAAATGAACTCATGCTCCATCAAAACCCTCTAGTTTTTCACCCTTCAAAGCCATGGATTTCGCCATGTCGACATTCGACAATGCTTCTGTTCTAAGTCATGACGGCAAAAGCAACACCATCAGTAACAGTGGATCTGGGTTCACCAAGCAACAGAGATCTGTCACAGACCCACTTCCACCTGATGATCATCATCACTTTCTTCAACCCTCCTGCAAATCTTCAAGAACCGATTACTTTGACCAACCCAACAAGACAATGTCTCTGAGATCTGATCCTCTGCTCTCGCTTTCGGCTGCTGACGCTAACAATATGCTTAGCTTCTCTTCTTCTTCACCCGCCATTGCAGCTAAAGATGCAAACCAGACATCATCGTTATTTTCTTTCTACCAGCCTTCACCTGCTTACATTAGAAATACAGGTGCGTGCGTGTGTGTATTTTATTAAGTGTTTCAATCGATTTTATTATGTTTTTCTTCTTCAATTTGATGTGGGTTCTTGAAGATATGAAGATGTAAGTGAATCTTTTTAAGTTTTTAGGTCAAATCAGCGATGTTGTAAGTCGGGTCGAAATCGGATCCTAAACAAACCCGATAGATGTAATTTACATTTTAGCCTTTTAGGTTTTGATTTGGTAATCTCTTCTTCCAGAGCACAAGTTACTGAATCCAGAGAGAGTGAGAGAAAGAGAGATTAGTTTCTGCAGTGACTTGTACCATATGCATTAAAAGTTATACATTTCTCTGGTTTTTGTTTGGTTGGTGTCGTAATCACCAACAAACTGGCATCTATGGTGATGATAGGATGTGTGTATAATGTTACTTTACTAGTAGTAGTCTGCATGTCCCCATTTTGGTCTACTGTATACTAAACTTACCTCAGGGAGGGGTACGTTTAGTAAAAACTTCGGGTGTGGGGTACGTTTAATATAACCCTTTAGTAAACAACCAAACAGATGATGGGTCTTTTCATGGGCATCTATGTAGGTTGTTTGGAAGCAAGTCTTTGTTCTTGGAGTCGTGTTAAGTCTAGTCCTTTTTCTTTTTTTCACCCTTTATCTTTATTTTGATACATTTGATTGTGTTACAGTTGCAGGGTATGGTTATGGAGGGTTACAAACAGGTATGCATATGCCAGTTTCAAGGTTTAAAGGACCCTTTACACCTTCTCAATGGATGGAGCTAGAACACCAAGCTTTAATCTACAAACACTTTGTTGCTAATGTCCCTGTTCCGTCGAATTTGCTTAATCCACTCCGGAAATCGCTCAACACTTTCCTCTTCCCGGGGTCTTCGTCTACAACCTCATACGCCCCCAATTCGTGTATGAATATACAATCTCATATGTTTTAGCGAACTTTGTTAGTTTGTTTCAGAATGTGATGTGTACTTGTTTTTCTTTGGATGTGCAGATGGATGGGGAACTTTCCATCTCGGGTTCGCGGGTAGCACCGATCCCGAACCCGGGAGGTGTCGTAGAACAGATGGGAAGAAATGGAGGTGCTCTCGAGATGCTGTTCCCGATCAGAAGTACTGTGAAAGACACATCAACAGAGGCCGCCATCGTTCAAGAAAGCCTGTGGAAAGCCAAAATGGCCAAGCTGTCACCGGTGCCACCGCTTCTAAAGTGGGCACAGTTGTTTCCTCCTCATCTGTACCAGTTTCCACTAACCTCGCGACCGCTGGTGCAACCTTGCACCGCCCTAACCATAATGCCCACGCCATTGCTTCATCCACACAGACTCCCATCAACAGGTGAAGATAATGTTTGAATTCAAGTTATTCACAAGTCACAACTTAAGTTTTTGGTGCAGGAAGTGTAATATAACTGTTTGGTTTTGAATGCAGGACACAAGAACCGCAAGCGTTTGCTATAAACAACTCGTTTTCAGTTCCAAAACAGAGTAATCCGATAGAAGAATCCTCGGATTCTTTGATGTATCCAGCAAACTATAGTTCTTTCTTGGACCATGGCTCGTCTAACCCGAATCCACTTCCAAGTTTTGTCGACGAATGGTCCAAAGATGAGCCACTTAAACCAGACTGGCCCCAACTCTCCATGTCCATTCCCATGGCTGTTTCAGATTTTTCATCATCCTCAAACTCTCCTGCTCAAGAGAAACTTGCGGCTCCACCACTCAGTCTGACTCCCAAGTTTGACCTCGACCCGACCCAGAAACAAGCATCAAACTGGATTCCTATTTCGTGGGGAAACTCGAATTCGATGGGGGGTCCATTGGGAGAAGTCTTGAATGGAACTTCTAGTAGCAGTGGGCTAAAGTGCAAGAATCCATGTTCTGGTTCAGAAACAAACCACATGACTGAAATGTGGGACGCGTTTAACTGCCATATGGGATCTGGATCATCACCTACTGGGGTTTTGCAGAAAACCACATTTGTATCGCGGTCGAATAGCAGTTCCGCAAGCAGCCCTAAAGGGAGCAAAAAAGGCGATCATGGTGGCGGTGGCAGCGTGGGTGACCAGTTGCTGCTTTCGACACTCGCAAGTATAACTTCATTGTAATGTGCCTGATACGAGTTTTCTTTTGAACTTGTTGGGGTTTTGTGACCTTGATTTAGGCAAATGTTCGTTTTGGAAAAAGGCGATTTTATGCCACCAACAATATTGGAAGTGATTTAACATTTTATGTGTTTGTATTTAAGATATTAATCAAGTAAGATCTCTTGTGAAGCTCCAAGGACATTTGCAGGAGCTGGTATTTGTTGCAAGGTCCAAAGTGCGGTAAATCCTGATAACACCCAACAACTTAATCACTGGTGTATCGAATCAATATTCCTACAAACTAAACCATGCAGTATTGAATACTGATAACACCCAACAACTTAATCACTGGTGTATCGAATCAATATTCCTACAAACTAAACCATGCAGTATTGAATACTGATAACACCCAACAACTTAATCACTGGTGCATCGAATCAATATTCCTACAAATAACATTCAAAATTAGGAGTGAATATGCAGTATTGAATGCTGACTTGAAGAAAATCTAACCTCAAATGCATGGCAAAACTAAACCATGAAAAAGAATTATTGAATAACAGGACTTTTAACAATGGTCATAAAGAAAATTATCAAAATGATGCAAAACTGAAAAGTCGTTTTCTATACTTTCGTGAATTAATGAAATTGAAAAGATTTGCGAAATCTTGAGGATGAAGTAGAAGAAAATTGAAGAGGAAGAGGAATCAAGAGAAGATATTTTGCTTCACGGCGAATCTTTTTGTTCTTTGTTATTTATAGCAAAGATGTTACAAAATCAATTATATATAATACTAATTACTAACATTTGTGTGCATAAAGGTCATTTGTACCTTAGGTTTAGTAGGTTGCACTTACTTTTGGGTTTTTTTAATCTTTAATTTTTTCTTTTAATATTAATACTTTTATATTTTTTACAATTTAATCCCAATAAAATTTTCCTTTCAACTTTATCCTCTATACTTTTTATATTTTACAAAACTTTTGTTTTATGTTTTGATCTAAATTTTACAGTGCACGCGTGATTTTAGGTTTACGCTTATTTTTACACTTTAACTGGCATGTTTTACGTTTCACTTGTTTGGTTCAACGTTTATATTTCGTTTATATGCTATCCAATTTTAAACGAGTTAAAAGGTCAATCTATGTATAAGTATAAATAAAACACGCACCATTGTTAAGTCGGTAGCTTATAATTACTTTGTTATTATTACATACAACAAATGAACAACAATCGATGGCAGTTTTGAAATTTTGTATACTATGTACTCGGGAGAGAGTCTACTGTAGAAAAACGTGTAGGGTGTAATTTCTGGCACAACACAAGTACATGACACGAACATAATATAAAATTCACAGATTTGGATTTAGAAAAACGTGTTCGTGTAAGTTTTAGGTCAAACTCATCGTGTTCGGGTTAACCTAATTGGTTATGACTCGACCTGTATAACATATTCATCACTTAAGGGGGTAAAATAAGGTGCCATGTGATATTTTCCCACTTGCTCCTCTCACATCCGTCTATCTGTTATAAGTGATTCTCTCTTCTCTCTCCTCTCGTCCTCCCTCCCAATCACATACATCACCACTTTGTTCTACATTTCACCCTCTATCACCTTGCCTCACCGGCACCCCTCTTTCCTTCAAATCACCCTCTCTCCACAAAAGCTACAATTGGGAATACTCTTTTAATGCACCTAATGGAATCCCCTGTTAACACCTCCAGCTCTTCACGTTGTGCACCCTCATGAACAATCCCTTCTCTCATATTTCATGTCCGTGATCATCCACGGCCATCGACAGATACTAAAATTGAACCTAACTAGCATTTCCATTAAAGTAAAACCTGAAATTATTTATGTTCTTGTTTTGTTACAAGCTAATACACTACTAAATGTAAACATACAAAGTACACATTATTATAACAAAACAAATTACCGACCGTGCTTACCCACTACCTTTGTCGGCAGGCTATTGTTTGGGACCGGGCCAATCAATTGAACCAGTTAAATCTTCAAAACATTAGGTATAAGTCTTCCACCACCCACATTCAAATTCTGCACCACTTTTCTTCAAATAATAATAATTCGTCACGACCCCACAGCAAACAGCCTAATATCACTAATATGTATGTTCCATTATCCAACTGTATTTTATTTTCTATATAGTATCAACGGTTCCAACCAACTCCTTATAATACCACACTCTCACGCCCCTCATTCGTTTGTGTATACCAGTAGTACTAATAATAATAATAGTAATAGTATCCGCTCTCTTCAACAAACAAATATGTCTCGTCTTATCCGGATGCTTGCCGGTCAAAATTCCACCACCACGGCGGCAACCACATCACCGCCACCACCGGAGACCGACAATGTCGATTCGGACTTCGTCGTCATCCTCGCGGCCCTTATATGTGCCCTAATATGCGTCCTCGGTCTAATAGCAGTGGCTCGCTGCACATGGATCCGTCGGATCTCCGGCATGATCATCATCGGCCGTAGGGATCAGTCTCTACCAGCTGCCGCTAACAAAGGCCTCAAGAAGAAGGTGCTAAACACTCTTCCAAAGCAAACCTACTCAACAGAAACAATGGCCGAAGAAGCCGCTGATTGTGCTATCTGCTTGGCGGAATTCACCGCCGGTGACGAGATCAGAGTGTTGCCGAAGTGCGGTCATCGTTTTCACGTCAATTGCATTGATACGTGGTTTGGATCTCATTCATCGTGTCCTTCGTGTCGTCAGATCTTAGTCGCTGCACCGAGATGTAAGAAATGCGGTGAACTTCCGGCTGTTGATCTTGCTGGATCTCAGATTACGACGATCGGTGAAACGAGTGCTTCGATCCACAGGTTCTTACCGTAACTCGATGATCAAATTGATTTGTTTCGATTTGTAGTTAGAGTTAGAACTGTAAAAAGCTAATTAGGTTGATAATTTAAGTTAAACACGTAATCCTCTGCAATTAAGCATGATTTTCGTATAGCTACGATTGATTCCAGATTGTTTGTTTATAAGATGTTTCATTAGCTTTTGAAATCCAAATCAATTCAACTTAATTCTGATATACGGATATACTTGTCAGATGTGTTATTCTGTTGGTTCCTTCTTAGTTCTTCCTTTTAGCAATAATTGAAGCTTCAACAAGAAGCTAGATGATAGTCACTAGTTTGGATCCAATGATTGATGAACAGTTCAAAATTCTTTTCATTTTCAATCAAATTGTGTTTATTAAGAACTTGAATCTGAATGGTGAAACGAAAACATGATTGATGCACAAATTTAGGTCAAAATTAAGTGGCAAAAGTCAAAAATGTTTGGTGAAAGTCGTATATGGGTCAAATGGGTAAACTCTGCACGCAAAAAAATTGACCAAATTGCCGGGCACGAAACACGGTCATTCGTATTGCATGTGTCATCTTATACACCACACCATTGTGTCATTAACAATATTTAATTATTTATTATTCAATCAATCAATCAATAAGACAATTTTAGTGGGAAAACCTAATTAACATTTTATAATAGGATAATGTTTTTATTTGATGTATAATTTAATAGAAGTTATGTTTGTATATATGTGTTTTAAAAATGAGTATTGCAATGTTTACAAGTATTATAATGTAGAAGCGTAGAACAATATAATGTAGACAAATTGTGGAATTGATTTATTTCCTTTTGTTTTATTGCACAAGTTCTTTATGTCTTTGTTAAAACTCGGTTGTGTTGTTTTGAAAAATTTAAAGAATATTATTGGATTTGCAAAATATCCAATTGGTCCGAATAAATTTGAGAAAAATTATGTATATTGGGATCCCAAAGGGGATTTTATTTTGTTTTTTTTTCATAGAAAAATAGGAATATAAATTATTTAAAATATTTTCATAATTATTTCTTCTGATAAATGTATAAAATGTCATCTTATGTTGGTGATTAAGTAAAGAAAATGTAAATTTTAAAAAACTAAAAAAAGTCCACTTCATGTTAAAAAAGGAATATAATGGTCTGTATATAGCGATCTTTGACATGGTTTGATTCATTGTTGATTACAACGATACATCAAAAATAGTTAGGGTTCAAGGGGTAGCGCCTTCACGGGTAGCAATTATCTCCTTCACCATTTAGCCGATAGGGTCAAGCAACATCACCTAAACGAGATGCAACACATAATAATGCAATGATTTGCAAAACCTTCAGAATAATACATCTATAGTTTCGAGTTCATTGTAGTGTTGTAGTTTGTTTTATCAAGTTTAAATGAAAGCATTAGACGTATGCAATGACATGTGAGCACGTCCAAACCTATACAGAAGTGCACAAACACAACAAACTTATATTTTTACCGAACAAGTTTATATTGATGCCTCAAACATGCATATTGACACATCCAACTTTAAAGGTTGACGCATTGTTTTAATTTCTTCCTGACGCATGCATAAGTTTTATAACTTTGATTCTAACATATTACGACTGGCATGCTCAACTTCTTTGTTTTAAATTATCTTGATAATCCGATATATAAAGATGTGTCTTGGAGTGTAAACTTTTCAATTTTGATTTGTAGTTGTAATGAGTATCGAAGTTTGATGCATAGGATCAACTCCCTTTTGTCAATTTAAATAGCTTGAAAAATAAATATGATCTGTACATTCTAAAACTTGTGAGAAAACAACCATAAAAAGACTCGTATGACATTTCCTAGAGGCAAAAACACTACACCTACTATTCACATACGTAAAAAATATCAAAGTTTGTTATACTTTGTATTGATGATAACTGAATAACATTTTAAAAGATAATAACACATCAAAGAGAGAAATTTTGCAAAACCCAAAATCATCATAAAATAAAATCTAAACCAAAAGTTCAAACCTAAATAACTAACATGCAAACTGGCTATCCACGACTCCGTGGTGATACAACCAACTTATTATTGACGTTTGAGAGAAAAGTGTTATTGATGTGAGAAAAAAAAAGAATTAAAGTAGAGAAGACGATAGTCGAATTTTTGTCTTATGCTTTATAAGTGGAAAAAATAACTTATCTTACCTATTTTGTCTTTAGGACAAAAAAGGAGAGTACAGTGTCTTGTCCTTTATATGATTTTAACAAATTTGAAAGTTCAAAAAACATCTAATATTATGATAAATCTTGAGCTCTTTAGACGTTTCACTTTAGAAATTCATAGATGCAGGATTGTGTCATTAATTTGTTTTTTTCACAGGGTCTGATCCACATCAACTATCATATTTGTATGTTTTCGCTTGAAAATACATGGTAAATACAAATCTAAAAATAACAAATATGAATAATGATATTTTCGATACATGCAAACCATCTGTTTTTTTTGTCGCTAAAACATCTAAACGATATTGACAGCCTACTTTAGTACAACTTTTTATGCAAGATATACAAACTAAGAATAAGACAAGTTTTGATTAAACTAAGTGCATTAGATGATAATGTTAAGTATTCCTCCATTTTAAGTAACAAGCACCAAACTATATAAAGATAAGGATACTCCACCTTTTTTATAAATGGAATTAGATGAAAAACTTTATTATAATAACGTATTAAAATTTGTAGGTTTAGTATACTGTTATAATGTATTAAGTTTTATGATGATGTGTCAAAGCATATTACAACCGTGCAAAGTTTTCCTTGAGTTTAATGCATTACTATAGTAATTTTTGATGTACACATTATATAACGAATAGTTAAAATTATAGTGTATCAAATTTTACAAGTCACATGTAAGTTTAAGGATTTTTATATAATATATTATTAATATATAATTATGTATTGACTTCCCTTTACATACTAAATAATCTAAAGTGACTAATAAATTTGTTCTAAAATTTGCCTTTCGGAAAAAAGATAATAATAATAAATTTGTTCCTTTAAGTTGGAACCGTTGAATTGAATATGCATATATACAAGACGTCACGATACTCCACTATCCTATTTTCTTGTAGTCAATTAACTGTCTTAAAAATATGTTTCTTTTCTCTTAAAATTATTTTAACATATACAGTTATGTTAGCCTTAAAATATACACATTTTCACGTTTCATTATCATTGTTCATACTATTAATAATTTTATTATTAAAACCTAAGTCTATATATATCATAGGACAAAATCGATGTCTCAAATAATGTACTTTTGAATTACGTGTATTTTCGTGTAAGACACTCATTTTAAAACCAGTGGAAATTCTTACGTGTTTATATTATTTATCATCTTTGCGTGATAATTTCACTTTTAATTCCACTTCTCTTTCGTAACAATTCAAACCTATTGCGTGATGATCCAATCACCGTGCGATAATTATCATGCCAATGTAAACTCTTGTTGCGTGATAGATTTATCCTCATTTATACATTTTGTATAAAAAAAACACTTAGTAAACTTTTTCTTAAAATATGTGTGTTATTATACGGAAACAAAGAAGAAAAACGAACTTATATATCCAACCTTTTAACTTTTGTTCGAGATTAACAAAAAGTTCCTTCTTTTCCAAAAAAATATTACGAAAGTATCCCATTGTTTTCTGCATGTCTGGTTGCAAACGATTTCAAGTTGCAGCCTTCTTGAATTTGAAATTAAGTTTGAAAATTTATTATTGATTAAGAAAATCTTAAAGATTGTAGGCTTCTCCGTGTATGGCGTTTGTAACATATGATTAACTGTTAACTAGGTTTGTAACCCAGGGAGGATTCGTTGTATTTCCAAAAAAAAAAAAAAAGAATAACTAAATAAAAAAAAATCTAGAGAAAAAACCCACACGCAATATTAAAACTCAGGTCGGTTGATACTCAATGGGCTTGCCTATACCGCTAGGGCGAGCACCATTGTTGAGTTTAATATCTGCAACAAAATCGTGTATATATATATATATATATATATATAATATGTTATAATCATGATTAAAGCTATCATCGGCAACCCATTAATTCCTTCTTGCGTCTGATTTTCAAAACGTTAATATAATTCGATTTGAATATATTAAACCTTAATCAAGTTTCAAAACACATGTATTAACGAGTTGAGGGAATTGAGAATTGCCGTAAATCGTAATGACTAATGGCATAATGCTGTTTAATTGGCTAATTGCAGAATTGCCATCTTTAAATGAGGTTGGTGCACACTTTCACCTCTTGATCTGGGCCGCAGTTATCCCCCATTTACTTTTTGGGCCGCCATAGTATTACTTTTTTGACATAGAACAACATTATTACTGGGCTTAATGAGATACTTGGGCCACCTTAAGATTGGGCCTGTGCAGCAGCGTAGAGTGCATTTCTAATTCTAAGGCACAGTCTTGTTTTCTTAAATTTCTTGGTTCGGGTTTTGATTCTAAACAGTGGCGGACCTTGAACATTATCGTAAGGGGGACGGGGGCGAAATTAATATTTTTTAGAGGGCTAAATCGATATTTATATAAAAATTTACACTATCGGGTAAAAAAATACACCACCGGACTAAAATTTAACGCTAACAACTAAAAAAAAGAGGGGGGCGACTTCTGACTCAATCAGATCTTACTGAGTCAGCGGTAATCAAACAACCCCTAAGTAAGTTTGTTTTTTTTTCCTTTTGCATTATTAAAGTTATAATTACAATGTATCTTCTATTATCTTTCTTGGTCGAATGGTCGGTCACTAAAGAAAAGCCACAAACCTTTTTTAACCGATCTTTACTCTTTAGACCGAATTAAAACCAGCCGCTAATGAAGATTTATCACAAAGAAAGCTAGTTTTTAAGGGGATTTAATTTAGACTTTGAAACACCAAAAGCCTCCTTTAACTTCCACTTTCCCTTACACGTCTCATCAAATTCTCATGACCTACTCTAAAAACTATGACACTACTTTCACCTTCACGTTTCATTTGCTTAAAACCTTCACCTATATCATACATATAATCACCACCTCATAACAATCATAAAAAACTTGCACAAAGAATAATAAAAACCATGAGCCACAAGCAAACCAACTCAATATGCACCATACCATTCTCATGGGAGATGATCCCTGGTGTGCCAAAGCTTATGGTCTCTCCAGCAGCCGCTACACCGCCACCACCACCGCCACCACCACCGCCACCAATGTGCTTTCGCGAGCCAATTATGAAGCGAAGCGCCTCAAGTTTCTTCTGGAGGGAGGAGGACCCCTTTTTGGCAGCTTTGAAAGAGTGTTCAAAGGAGTACAAGTCTAAAGGTGACAAGAAGAGGTTTGGAATTTGGGGCAACAAATCGTTTTTGTGGTGTAGATGTTCGTTTGATGTGGAAGAGGGGAACCTGAGGAAGAGGCCTGTGGCTACGAGTGGCGGTCCGATGCGTCATCCGGAACGAGTTCAGGGTCTTGTTAGAATCCACAAGGGGTTGAGGAACTTGAGCACATGATCTGAATTGTAATGCATCTTTGTGATGTGTGGTTTCACAGTTTCACTTAGTTTTAGTTTATGTCATAGCTTGTTAATAACGTGTTTTCTTTCTTTTTTTGTTGATTTTTTTTAATGAAATTTTTATGAAAGGTATGTTTTTTTTACAATTAGGTGTGTTGTAAACACTTATAAAACTTATAATCTGCATTTATGTATTTGAGAAACATGAAAATACACGAAGAAAAAGCAAGAAAGAAAGGTTGGGGATGAACAGGGCCGGCCCAATGGTCTTTTAGCGAAAGCAAGGTTGGCCCAGTGAGGGTTTATGTAAAGCGAGGTGTCGGCCCAATGGGCTTTTAGGTAAAGCAATGGCCTTAACCCAAAAAATCATTTGATAAACTTTTTTAAGTATATTTTGTATTGGGTTTCCTACAATTGGGCTTAATGACTGTTAATAATTTAATATTTAGAAGCCTGGGCTTGGAATGGGATATCAATCAACAGAAGATTGTTCCACTGGTAAGTCAGGTTTGTTTAATTTTATTAGATCGACTCGTGAAATGTTTCTTACTTCTCGAATTGTGGAATATAAACAATTAGTTTTCGGTATTTAAAGAATTAAAGGTATGTATGTTTCTTTAAGTGTTAATCATCCTACCTTTTTAATAATCTCTATGGTGCAACTATTGTTTTGTTGGCGTTTCTTTTGTTACATTTTGGATTGAGTTGATGGATAATTTTGTCAATAGAAATATTGGGTATTAAGCATTGATTTTGGATACTGATGATGATTTATTTGTGTTTGTTTGGATTATCTTGCTTTTTTACTCCTATCAATTATGCAAGTAAGTGGTTTGGATGTATTTCTGGTTATTTTCAACGATTGAATTATCAATGAGTTTATTGACAACGTATACTGTCATAGGTGATGTAAGTTTATACTCCATTAACTCGTGCTTTTTAAAGGTTTTAGTTAAACCTTTATAATAGATAAGGACAAAGGAAAAAGAAAATTGCTTTATGTTGTTGAGAAAGTAGATTTTGATCAGAAAAAGAAACCCGAATTTACGAAAAAAAAAAAAGAAGAAGAAGATATTTTAGGTGATGTTTGTATTTTCTTTTGCTCCGGTACCCCCTTTAAGCTCATATCGTGGAACTTGCCATAGTGTTTGGATGTAGTAAAGAATTATTGCAAGATTTAAAAATCAAATTGATTTGTGGCTCCTACATCAACAATTGTCATTGAAATTAAGGCTCCTTTTTGTTTTTTTTTTTGTTCTTTTTTCCTATTGGATAGTATTAAAAAAGATGTTGACAAAAGGAGGTGAGTTATTTTGACCATAGCTCTAGTTCAGATGCAGGCACCCTATCTTTTTGGATGAGTCTTGCTTTTGAGTTGAATATATGTATCATACTATCATTCAACATCAACTCTACCACAAAACTTTTGATTCCAAGGATCCACGTCTACTTTGATGAACTAATGATCCATGTCTAGTGTAATGGACCTAAGGATAAATCGCATTTTGATTCTAAAGATTCTCTTAGCTGGATGAAAAAGTATTTTAAAATCTTTAATATGATAAACAATATATATGTTGAAAACCAAAGATAATTATCAATATGAAACATATGACCAAATGTGTAGATTAAAATAAGTATTGTCCAAAACGTTATGATATACACTAAGATGTTGATTGTATTATGTTGAGGTTGTTATAAAAAAATCACAAAATGTAACCATTTTAAGCAAGTGTAACGCACATATAGTAATTTCAGAACAACTCTACATATTATCAATAAAATATACAAGTCTTTAACCTGTATAAGTATTTACTTACAATAATAATCCATAAGTAATGTACCAGAGATAAATATGTGATGCATGAATTAGATTTGCTTCTCCCTCTTCTAAACATGTGATCATTTGCTTGTCTGTTTTCTTTCTTATTCCATGGTGACACTATCTCTTCTCCAGATCAAGCGTACAACCTCATTCGCCTTCTTCTTGAGAGGCCTGAGTGCATATACTAAAATACAACATCCTTAATGTATCTTTAAAAATAATGAACATCATATTATACCACTTAACATTATTTGGTGATGTTATTGTTTAATTAAAAATAATACATCCTTAATGTATCTTTAAAAATAATGAACATCTTGTTTAATTATTTGGTGATGTTCTTGTTTAATTAAGAAATTCCGGAATTTCTTAATGGAACAAGGATCAGATGATTCTGAAGTTGTGTGATTTCACTTTCAGGAGTGTATACCAATAATTTGACTGAATAAAATCAGAATTGATTCAAAAATTCGTATGAATTTTGAATGTTGTTTGTAATATTGTTTTCTAGTTCTATCTCTTCTGCAAAAACAAATACCCACATAAAATGGATTGAAGTTTTCCAAGATAACTGCTATTGCGGTTTTAAACAAATTACACTTTTAGTCCCTCAAGATTAAATGATACAATTTTAGTCAAAAACGAATTTCTAATCCATTTTCTATGACCCCAGTTAGGGGCTGCCGCCCCTTGGACCCCGCTTCTCTCGGGGGCGCCGCCCCCGAACCCCCGTTAGTCCCAATGACATTCAAACAAGCGTGCACTCCTGTTTGAATGATACATGTAATCTTTAATTACACTAAAATATTCAACAGATAGGGTCTTTATCATTCTAACAGGGTTTATAAAATTTAGATTTGAATTGAATTCGTATGTTCAAATCTAAATTGAATTCTAATTTCAAATTTTCTAATAAAGTTTGAATTTTTATTTTTGATTTGAAATTAGAATTGAATTTAAATAAAGGGAAGGGTTAAAAGAAAAAAAAGAAACTAAAGAACCATTTTTAGTCACACATTTACACTTAAAAACTCAAAGAAAAAGGGGGAAAACACATATTTTAACGTGAAAAAAAACATTACACTGGTTTCACTTGTGAAATAAACCTTTTTTTAAACACTAAGTGAAATTAATATGATGTTTTTATCTTTTTTTTTCTCTCTTTTTACACTAAAATTATATAGTTGTGTTTTTATTGTTTTGTTTTTTTATTAAATTTTTAGAATTAAAATTTGTAGTTAGAAATGATTCTTTAGATCCCTCTTTTTTATTGATCTTTTGAACTCCTCCTATATTGGAAATATATGTATATATCATGTATTATATAATAATATGCGCTTGAAAGTTGGTCATTTTGAATTTTGATCACATGCTTTGAACTTGGATTTAAAAGGTGAACACTTCTCAGTTCTCACTTTTATATATTTCAGATTTGCTTAATTGTCACTTTAAATGTTTTGAATATTGTCCCCTACCACTTTATTTTTTAACTTTTATAAGATCATTTTACTATTTCTAAAATTGTAATTTTAATGTTACAATTTAGATTTTGATCGTTTGATATTTATATATTTCAAGTTTGCATGGATTCTAAAAATAAAATTATTAATTTTTTCTGAATATATATGAATCCGCTCGACTCTAGCTCAAATGGATAAACACTCGTAGACTAATGTTTCTGGTTCAAGTATTTTATGAACGGCTGAATTATACTTATATTCTCGATTATTACTTATTTAGTGTATTTTATTATAATATATAAAATAACATTTAGTTATACAGCAATTTTATATTAATTATATCATTGTACGTATATGATAAACTCAATTATTTGAATTTTAAATCTCGAGTATCTTATAAATGGCTCTACGCCTCCGCTCATTTAATATGCACATTAATTATATGTTATCTTTACCATTGTTATCAAACTTAATGTTTTATACAAGTGTAGTCTCTAACCACACGAGTTAAAATACTGCAATTCATTTGATTGTCATCCATCATTTGAGAAAAAAATGTTGGGACTAGGACCAGTAGGATATAAAGATTAAAAGAAAAGGTAATTTCCCCTTTTGCTAGTACTAAAGTTCGTGTGTGATTGGATGTGTTTGTACATAATTCTTTTAGGAATAATTTTAATTAAAAATAATATATTGTTGTGTGTATGAATATAAATGCATATCTAAAGGCTTGTTATTTGATATCCTGTAATTTGATAAAAATAAATGCCTCTATAATAACTATCTATTATGCTTGAGTGAATTAGAAAACTACACATACTTATTTGTGTTCAATCATTATTAATTTGGCTGAGTATATACTTAGTGTTACATATCCAACACACAGGAACGATTACGCCAATGATATTAATTACTTATATCTACTAGATCGATCCAAAGAAAATATAAAATTAATTATTTATAACCAAGAAATAGCTACTACATCCCAGGTGCTTAATTGCCATAATTAAGCCACCAATTTACCATAATTACATAAAATAAAAGAAAATGAAATGATCATTAAAATTCTCTTTTCTTACTAAGCTCATGCCTCGTTATATATAACATGATATACTACAACACATACTGAGAGATCGAGAGGACCATGCACGTAATTTTTTTTAACATATATATGATATTTAAAATGTTATTAACGTAGATTGGTTTTGATCATTAATGGTGGTAACGTTATTATTGCATGGCCATGCAGACGTTAATAATGGTTGATGGAGCTCCGGGTTGGCCCGTAGACGTATATGTAAACCGTCTAACTTTTGTTGGAGCCTAACTGACTCTAGTCTGAGTGTCTGATTCTCTTTCCGGACCATTTGGCCGTTATGGTTCACGAACCGTAACCGCTTCACAAGGTCCTGGTTAACCGTCTCATATCGTGTTACCTGGTTCTTTAGATTCTCCAAATGCTTTTGTTTTCTCTTTCGGGACCGCTTGGCTGACTCGCGATTGGACACCAGTCGTTTCTGCCTACGCTCGTCGATAGGGTTAACTTTCCACTTATGTGGTTCGCCATCATCGGAGCCAGAACCTGAGCTGTTTGTAGTTGAACCTGAGCTGTTTGTAGTTCTGGTGGAGTATTGGTCGGAAGCAGATGACAACATGGGTGAGTTTTGAGAGGGGAAGTCGACGAGAATGTTGTCGAGGAAGTCGTTGAAGGAGAGAGGATAGTCGGCGGAGGAGAAGATTGAATTCGACATCGTCGGAATTGAAGATCGAGTGTTGATTAATAAGGGGAAGAAGGTAGGAGGAGGAAAGGGAAGAAACAATGGATATGGTGTTGGTATTTAAGGGCAAACATGAAGCATGGATGCATGGGTCTTGAGGGTCATTTTCGTAATTAAAGTAGTTTAGTGGTAGGGCCAGGTGTATACAGTATACATCCACCTAAATTCTACAAAACTCGTTTATCGGTTTACACACACACAAGGAGACTTCTTTTCACAATCTAGATTAGGTTAAAAGCACAAGAATCACATAAAATAGTTATATGTTTTGTTTTAAGTGTAACGAGTGAGGTGATTACATAACCGCCTACTTTACTTTTTTTAAACATTATGTACAAGTGATTTATATATGTTTTTTTTCTTTTAATTAAGTACATGTGTGTATGCAAAATAAAAAGTAGGAAAACTGGATTCCAAACTGTGACACGACAAAGAATAACCTATATCATCCACCAAGGTAGCTTCAACAGATCGTTCCACTGTCACTTGAGCATTAATGATAGTGGAGACCGTCCGTTGAAGGTCGTCATTACCGCCGACATAGAGCAACAAGTACCTGTGAACAACACACTATCATATCATTAGATGAGCTTCAACTGCGCCCAACGTGATCGAAAGGCCAAACAAAGGAAGTAGGTTGAGTTCCAAACAACGGGACTAAGCAGCGACATCAAATAGCGGCAACGCTATTAGTGGCGACATCAACACACAATATAGAGTTGGGATTAGCTACTCCAGGATTGAAGTTAGAACTAGTAGTCTAAAATCTTAGTGAAAAGGAGTTTGCCATCTATGTGTTCTAGAGGTTGAAGACTACCTTTGTGGTGATTTGACTAATAATATTTCTAACTTATATCTTTGTTTTAAAACAATTACACTCTTATATCATAAATTTACATTTAATTTCACGTACAAAGAATGTATATTTCTTTATTTCACTCGTAATCATCATACGAGCTGAAATCAAGTATAATTTTATGATTACGCAAGAGATATTATCCTTGTAAACAAAACAGAAAATTAAAATCATCTTTGGTTACATTGGCCGCATGGATAATTACAATCGGTCAAGTAAAATTAAAATTACTAGAATCTAACATCCTTAAATATTTTATTTTTGAAATATAACAAGTAGGTGTTTTAATGATTTCCGTTGAACTAAACATAAGGGATGTCCTACATTAGCTGATTAAATTCACACTTGAAATTTAAAATAACAATATTATTTTATAATAAATTGTTAAGACTACAATGAAAAGAAAAATTATATAAGATGGAAAGAAGTAGATGGATGAAATCTTGATGCTTAGTAACGAAGAAAGAAAAGTAGAAAAGTAAGATGACAGATGTCGGCACCGGTGGAGCGGTCGGAAGATCAGCCAATAAGGAGATTTGTTACGTGGATATTATAAAGCTCGTCATGGTCCATGGTAGGGCTGTTCACGAGCCGAGCCGAACCGAGCGGACCTTTGCTCGTGCTTGGCTCGTTTCCAAACCGAACCGAGCCGATCGGCTCGTTTGCAACCGAGCGGAAAATCGAACGAGCATTTTTCGAGCGTTAAATTTTCGAGCGAACGTCGAGCAAGCGCAAACGAGCGTCAAATAATTTATACAACCCAACTATCTTGTGTGTCATACAATTTATACTACAGCGAATAAAGTTTAATAACTTTAAAATCAGCCACATTTCATTACATAATACTCTTATGGATGATAACACGTTGTGACTGACTATGAAGATAGCTAAGTCTGTAGCCGATAAGGTGGAGAGCATATTGCAGATAACGGTGACGGTGAGAGTGAGATGATCGAAAAATTATCTTTTAACGGCATAGGATTTCACTTTTATATTAAGTGTAGAATTCTTTTATTAGATTGATTGATCAAATATGCATAAATAGAATTATATATTTGTATATAATGGGTCAAATCTACTAGAGCACCACGTATAAACTATATATACATATTAATTCGATCCGAACCGAACCGAGCGGACCTTTGCTCGTGCTTGGCTCGTTTACAAACCGATCCGAGCCGATCGGCTCGTTTACAACCGAGCAAAAATTCGAACGAGCATTTTTCGAGCAAATTCCGAACGAACGTCGAGCGAGCGTCGAGCGGTTTGGACAGCCCTAGTCCATGGGCTCCTTTGACATCCCGGAATTTGGTAAATGATGTTGGCTATTTTTTATTTTATTTTATTTTATTTTATACACTGCGGGCACGGCTTTTATTTTAGGTCTTAAATATCAAACTAACTTTTTACTACCTATAAACTTGTAACTTTCCTCACACATAACTTTAGTTTTAGATAATCATGTTAATTGAGATAGGAAGCATTTGAAAATTCTAGAGAGAAAAAGATATTAAAAGGACTAATACCAAACTTAGTTAGACCTTTAAGTTTTGCGCTTCTAACAACCAACTTCCCTCACTTACCATAACCTTAATTACCTTCTTCTCGCATATCTTCTTCTCTCATCTCCCATTGCAAAAACACCCCTCAATCCACTCATCGTTTATGACGTATGATTTTCCTTCATCCTCTCTGCTCGACACTTACTCTCTACTTCAACTCATTTTTCTCCATTCCATATCGCAGTTGTACGTTCGGTGTTGTACTACACGTGCCCTACTTGGAAAAAAAAAACATATTTAGTGTAGTGTATTTTGATTTGAAGTTTCCTGAATAATTATATAAATCAAGTGTTCTTCACTTTTAAATTAAAACTATAATTTGTTGATATTCATTTCCAAAATACTTAATAGGATACTATAAACATTCAAGAACGAGCGTGTAATTCTATATAATTTGTACCAAAATTCAAGAGAATTGTATGTCCAAAAATTTGACCAAACAAGGTTGCCACTAGCCATAAGTGCTAAATTTACGGGTATTAATTGGTAGTTATAATTACTATATGACGGTTACGTCAATAGTAACCTTCCTCAATATAAGACATAACAAATGTTAGTACAAAACATATGGTTACTACTAAAATAACTTACTATATACGTAAAGTAAAGTTTTTGTTGAAACCTTTATTTATTACCGTCCATCTTTTGTTAACGAAAATAAAAATGCGATACAATCAAAGTTACTACCGAAGACCAATTTTACTACCGGCCTTTACTTACCATTGAACTTTAACTTGACCCCAACCAAAGCTTTTGTCCTTAAAATACCACCAGAAGTTACACCCCCTTGAACTCTGCTATCAAGGTAACTCCCTTTTTCTAGACCTCTTAAACCATCAAGATCACATTTACCTAAAAGTTAGAATATCTTGATCTACGTGTGCATTTTGCACCTCTCAATTTCTACAATTATATATTCTAGATTCTTATTTGGTCTTATGTGAATTTCAATCACTCTAAACACTCTATTGACATTGAAATCACCGACCTAAGACGAGGCATATTTGTATTCACTAAGAATCATAAACGACAATTGTATTAATAACACAAAAAGAACCCTTAGCGAAATGTATAATATAACTATTTATCTCCCTAAAATCCTAAATAGCTTAACAAAATCCAGGTTGTTGGGGTTCAACAAAAACCAAAAAATCACCTTTGCCAATTCATGTTAATAGAAAAAGGACGAAAGTAGACTGATATCTAATAAGATTATAAAGTTCCCTTAAAACATGGGTGCACATTTAATATATTTAGAATAACATATTCATAGGCTTGAAAAGATGTATGGATGTTATTTATTCTAAGATTCTACAACTTACAAACATCACGCATGTTACCCTCCTAGCAGTTGTTTCTGTTGCATGAGAAAGAAAAGGTAAAGTAAGCTTGGAAAGAGTAAAGATATGCGTACATGGGTTTGTCGACCATTCCTTTTAGCTTTTAAAAATACTAAGTAATAAATCATTATTATTTTGACAAATATCGTTTCTTGTACGTTTATTTCACAATTTATTGGTCATTGGTCCGACAGTGTTTCTCTAATTCTAACAGCTCAAGTAAATTTGAGAGTCATTATGAGGCTAGCCTACATGGTTGAGGCATTAGCTTCTAGGTGGAGGTCATGCGTTCAAGCTAGCCCAAGTAAATGTGTAATTTGGAGTTGTAAGCAGAATTATGAATAATTAGGGTTGTTAAGAAAACACTAAAGATTTGAGTTTATAGGTATTTTTATTAGTTTTTTAATATAATTTAACGTAAATATAGATAATTAGAGAAAACATTTTTAAAAATCTGAGATTAATGTGTGAAAAAAGGGTTTATCTCGAAAGCTTTTCGAGAATTTGGTGGCCATAATGATGTAAATATTAAAGGGATAAAGGGAAACCTTAAAAACTTATTCACAAATTTAAAACTCAAAGACTACTCTGTTAAAGTTAGTCAAATGGTAATTTTTTGTATATAATATATTGGTAACTATACATATTTTAGCGACTTTCCAAACAATTTATAGATTACAAAACTAACTAACATGCATGTTACTTCCAAACAGTTATTCTTGTTGAATGAGACTAAAGTAAAGATTCGTTCAATCATCCTAGCTAGGAAAGTGTAAAGAGGTTTTTATGTTTTGTCCTTTCTTGGTTGTAAACGTTTACGTCCACAAAATTTATTACTAGTAAAACTACCCAAAAACAGCCAATGAAAAACCATACGATATTTCAACTGATAACTTACAAAGTAGGGATGTGAAAATCAATTAACCGAAAACCAAATTAACCGATATAATCGCACTGAAAAAGCCGAAACCAATCGAAAACCAATGGTCTGGTTTAACTTATGTTTGCTCGTTGAAATGACGACCAATCGAAAACCAATGGTCTGATTTAACTTATATCATGCAACCGATACCCATTGGTTTAGAAAACCAATAAACCTATAATCAGGTTCAGTTTGAGCCCGTATGACTTACTCAAACGACCCATGCACACCGTATTACAAATGGTACATGTCTTATGAAAAGTCAGTATGATTTTGTATGTCAACGAGAAAAATAATGGCATAAGTATGAGAAAATTAGCTATCAGAGACGAATTATGTACGTCCAGTTACACAAAACTTCAAAAAATGTGTTTTTTAAATAATCCGTAATTCATCGAGATATCTCATAAAAATCAAAACAAAAAGTAAAAAAAGCCTATTAATATTCATCGATTAAACTTTAGTCTAACCTAGAAAAAAAGGACTTCACTAATGAAGATTTTACGGTTGATGTATCGAGGGCAATTTTTGTCAAATGACCAATGGACCGTCAAAGCATTCAAGATTCCAAATGAGATTTTGGTCTCAAGATACAAAATTAGCATCGTAATGCGCCATCATATACATATATATGTCTTTAGCATTGAAATGATTTGTTATGAATTAATATTACTTTGTGTAACTTAAAGAATTTAATAACATATGATAGTGTCCATTAATATATGCTAATCTTGTTAATTCCAGATAGAAGTATTTTGATTTGTCAATCACATGATTTAGAGAGTATATAAAAAACTAGTGTACGTGATTTTGTTAAAATATTTAACCCAGAGTTAGACCAAAACTCAATCTATGTAAGTGACGACCCAATACCTTATTTTGATGAAACAACACGGTGTCTTAAGAATAGCTACAATGAGATGTCACTTGTTGACCTAGACCGATGCGTCAATGCATGGTTAAACAAGACAAATAATTTTTGTAGTCATGCAAATTAATCATTATTTGGGGCGCCTACAACCAACCTAGGAGCGGGACCCTTGCTCAGGGGCTACTCCCAAACCGTGCTTGGGCTCTGCTCCCAAATAGTGCCTAAGGCCTTACGTGTTAAAATCTTGTAAGAGTCGCTGCCCCTTTGACACCGGTTGTTCGCCAAAGCTAAGATGCAAATTAGTGTTGAACAAGCTTATCCGTGCTTCGATCTCTTTAAGTGAATACTAATCACCTAAAAACAACTCATTCCACTAAACCAAAAACAAATAAAATAGCCCATAAATATACGCATAAATTAGATATTTGATATCATAAAATAAAAATAAAGCGAGTGTGTGTATAAAAAGATAAAAGATCACATCTTTGCTAAAGTTCGATTCTCCAAGAAAAGAGCCTATAGATGCAAGCCATGTTTTGGTTCTAATTCAACCATGATGTCCTTTATAGATTGACGTACGAAGGTTGCAGTCAATGGAGTGTATTTTTAGTTTTTTAATATTAATTATGAACCGTTTTTTAAAAATTTATAGTGGCAATTATAGCACCAATGCAACATATATTCCTGAATCAGCAATTTTATTATCTAAATATTCTTTTATTATATTTGAACAACCGAAGAAAAAATATATTATAAGCGGAACATAGTACGAAGCTAGGGGTGGTGAAAAGCGAAAAAACGGTTATCTATACTACTATGTAATACATTATAGAAGGACAAGATAGTAATTTTACTTAAATTATAAGACACCTAATACAATATTTTAAACATACAACACATGTGCCCTATGCAATAGTTTCATTTTTACCCCTATTTAATAAACTCTTTTAATTAATATACTATTTAATACACATTATTTAATAATATGATATTATCTTATTCAATACATTTAATATTATATTATTCTTAATAATTAAAAATGACATTTAAATTTATTTATGATTCAATTGATCAACTAATTTTGAACTGCCGACTTAGAATTTAGAACAAATATATCATTAATTTTCCTTTCAGTTTCAGTATTTCACTTTTAAAATTTCCTCGTGCTAAAGAAACGATTTTTTCAGTTAAACTACTTTTAAAATTCCTCATGCGAAAGAAACTATTTTTCAGTTGACTTCCTTTACGAATTGGTCACTTAGATATTAAATGGGTTCCTTTAGACACCCTCAATTTTAAATCAACACCCATGCACCCTATACGCCGCGTATGGGTCCATACGCGGCGTATAGGGTGCGTTGTTAATTTGACGTGTTATACCCTATACGCCGCGTATGGGTCCATACGCGGCGTATAGGGTGCGTTGTTGATTTGACGTTTTATACCCTATACGTGACTTATGACCCTTATGTGGAGGAGCTATACGCTGCGTATGGGTCCATACGCGGCGTATAGCTTATATATATATTTTTTAATTTTTTGAGTTTTAATATATATATATATATATATTAATATTGATATTTTGAAAGGTTAAAAGATATTTTGTTTTTTTTATTTTAATTTTTTATATGTATGTATGTATGTATGTATTTATGTATGTATGCATGCATGTATGTATGTATGTATCCATGTATGTATGTGTGTATGTATATATGTATGTATGTGTGTATGTGTGTAGGTATGTATGTGTGTATGTATGTATGTATGTATGTGTGTATGTATGTATGTATTTATGTATGTATGCATGCATGCATGTATGTATGTATCCATGTATGTATGTATGTATGTATGTATGTATGTATGTATGTATGTATGTATGTATGTATGTATGTATGTATGTATGTATGTATGTGTGTGTGTGTATGTATGTGTGTATGTATGTGTGTATGTATGTGTGTATGTATGTGTGTATGTATGTGTGTATGTATGTGTGTATGTATATGTTTATGTATGTATGTATGTATGTATGTATGTATGTATGTATGTATGTATGTATGTATGTATGTATGTATGTATGTATGTATGTATGTGTGTATGTATGTATGTGTGTAGGTATGTATGTGTGTATGTATGTATGTGTGTGTATGTATGTATGTATTTATGTATGTATGCATGCATGTATGTATGTATGTATCCATGTATGTATGTATGTATGTATGTATGTATGTATGTATGTATGTACGAATGTATGTATGTATGTATGTATGTATGTGTAGGTATGTATGTGTGTTGTATATGTGTAAAGATTTTTGCGTATAAACATATAAGATAAACATAAACTGATAATAAACATATAAGATAAATATAAACTGATAATATAAATAACAAAGTTTTTAAATTACATAACAAAATAAAATTTACAATGCTATCAAAACTACGGGGAGCCAAGGAAATGTCGAGGCGGTGGCAACGGCGGAGGATCAATACAAGCAGCACGGGCTCGCGCAATCTCTAGCTGAACGTGCTGTAACATCGCGTATTCTCGTAAATAAAAGTTAATTTATTAAACAATTAAATTTAATACGTTGACGTTAATTCCGATAATTACAATAATTATAATAATAATAATAATAATAAAAATAATAATAATAATAATATTTATGGTAATAATAATATTAATAACAATAATAAAATTAATAATAATAATGTTGATAATAATGATAATATAAGTTTTAATATGTTAAACTTGTAATTAATTTATATTTACATAATATAATAATAATATAAAACTTCAGGGACTAAACTGTAATTTAAGAAAAACTAAAACAAAACTTTAAACCCTTAATGTAACTTCTTGAAACATCAGGGACCATAAGTGTAAAAATTTTAAAATCCCAAACCTCCCTCCCCGTCGACCCACTGCCGTCCTCCGGCCACTCTCGGCCACCTCCGGCGAGACCCACAAACACCCCAATTAACTTGATTTTTAACTCAATTAAACACCCGACACCTTCACGTGAAAGATTCGAACTAGAGACCCATTTAAATTCGAAAAAATTGAGTGCGATCTAAGATCAAACCAAACCCACGTTCTTCGGCCGACCAACCTCGATCGATCGCACTAACACATTAAATTAATCAGATTAATCGAGTATAAAGGATCGTGTATCTGTTTCTAATCAATTCCCACTCTTAAATTCGTCTGAAAAATCACACAAACACACCTCTGATCAACCCTTCGATCGCGACCGTTTTGCGGGTTGTTCATCACTGATTTGTCTTCAATTTAGGTAGATAATACATGTATACACTCGTTTTTAACTGGGGAACAAAAGCCCCATGATTTCAAATGCTATCAAAATCGAATTGGGGTTCAATTGGTCGGGATTCGATCTAGGGTTCATAGTGGAATTGGGGGAATTGTGATTAAACAGCTTATAACCATTTAGAACCGGATATTGTCACACACCAACCTAGACGGCGGAAACGTCGAGGTGTGAGAGTTAACGATTGTTCACAACCACATAACGCTATTATTAGTTCCAAATATATTAATCAAGATTCAATTGTAACAATACAAGTAAATGTTCAAACAAGGATACATCCAGAATACAAGTATAAAAGTATCCAGATCATTAGTTTATTTCTCTAAGTCCAATCCTAAGTGTGATAAGCTTCAGAGAGTAACCTGAAACATGTTAAAAATAAAAGGTCAACATAAAAATGTTGGTGAGCATTCCATAGTTTTCAATACATAAGTATATAAAAGATGGCAATTCAAGTTATAAGTTAGTGAATAAAGTGATTAGGGATGTTATGAACAATACAACAATCAAACCTCGACAATGTTTTACAAGTCTCAAACGTGTACTTGGACCAACCAAGTTATAAGTATATACGATCAGCTAAGTGTACTTGGATCA
The DNA here is from genome assembly GCA_024085815.1 of Flaveria linearis. Taxonomy (NCBI): domain Eukaryota; kingdom Viridiplantae; phylum Streptophyta; class Magnoliopsida; order Asterales; family Asteraceae; genus Flaveria; species Flaveria linearis. Next base: position 18,331,039 of record CM044002.1, read on the forward strand.
ACCAAGCAGGCTTGTCTTACCCATAGATCTATGACGTCGCTAGGCTAGCAATAGTTAATGATTGTACATATATTCGACATTACATGGTAGCTACAAAATTCAACTAATCACAACACACAAGTAAATTGCCATAAGTTTACAAGATTCAACGTGTTTACAAGTGCAACGTTTATAAGGTAACATGTTTCACCCAAAAGTGTGTGAAATAATAAAATGAGTATAGTAATACTCACTTGGTCGTCAAGTATATATTGGATGATTAACAAGGAATATAAGCGACGTTCCAACGAATTCTTTTACAAGGTACCTAAAATATATTTTTATAAGGTTTAAGTTTAATAATAAAATTAACGTTCTAGCTTGAATTATGATTTTAGGATCTTTGGGGTTTTGTGAATTATTTTTAACAAGTGTATATCAATTAAGTTTTCTTGAAAACAATAATTCTTGTATTTTATATAATGATGCGAGATAAAATAACATTTATAATAATAAAGTTTAATAGCTAAAATAAACACGTTTTAACCATAATTTATACTTGTTATTTGAACAAAATATGATTTAATAAGTTAAACAATATTTAAAATCAATTCTATAGAAAATATGAACTAATTATATAGTTGTCTTAAAAGATAATAATTAAAATAAATAAATAATTAAATAAAGAATGTTAAGATAACTTTCAGAAAATATTTAATGGTTTTAAAAATTTTTAATGTTTGTAAAACATTTTTATAATTTTTAGATATTTTTTCGGAATTTTTAAAGGTTTAAAAATGGCCTAAAAAAAATAGTGAGGTGGCCCGGGTTCGAACCCGGGACCTCCTGTTTAGAAGGTGAGCGCAGAACCAGCAACCAAGGCATACAGCAGCGGTTTGATTTGGTTTTAAAGCCTTTTAAACATCAATCGCAATCCATACCCAATTCGTATGAACCCTAACTGATTTTGATCCAATCGATCCTCAAATCGACAACAATAACAGACACGATCATGGGGCTTTTGTTCCCCATGATAAATCGAGTATGTGGGTGTGTAGAATTTACCCTTATGCTGAAGAATTGATGATGAACTGGTCGAAGAACATGTCGCGACTAGATGCCAATCGAATGATGCTCGAACAACGTTTATAATAAAATTAAACTCATGGGAAGCTTCGAATAACGATCTGGAAGCAAAGCCCCTTATCAAATTTGATTAAAATCGATTGGAAGTCGGGTTTTTAAAGAGTTGCAGGTCTGCGACCGTGTGGTGTTCGACGGAGTGTTTGTTGATTGTTTTGATTGAAATTGAGAGTGGTGTTAGATTATGTACAAGTATATGATTGTCCACTACTGATTGATTCAATTATTAATGAGTGTAGTGGCTGATTTTGCTGGTAAAGTGGCCGATAATGGAGGAAAACAATCGGGTATACAGCGAAGGGAATGGGGGGTGGGGTTGGGTGTGTTTTGAAAGTTTACAAAAATTACATAATTGGTTCCTGTGGTTTGTAGTGTTTGAAAAATGAAAACCAAAGTTTTAATTCAGTTTAAAAGAAGTTACAATCTAACCCTTAAGGTTCCAAATTGTTGTTATTTTATGTAAGATATTATTAGTTATAAGATTTAATACAAATTATATGTTCATTATTATTATTATTAGTATTATTATTATTATTATTATTATTATTATTATTAAGCATTTAAAAGGTATTTAACATGCCGTAAAATACGAGATGTTACAGTTATAACCGCGGCTTAGGCCTTGGTTCACCGTGTCACACCCCAACCTTGACGGCGAAATCGTTGAAGTGTGAGAGTTACGATTGTTCACAGCCACATAACGCTATTGCCTGAAACATGTTAAAAATAAAAGGTCAACATAAAAATATTGGTGAACATTCTATAGTTTTAGATACATAAGTATATAAAAGATGGCAATTCATATTGTAAATTAGAGAAACAAAGTAACTAGGGATGTAAGACAGAATGCATAATCAAACCTTGACAAAGTTTTACAAGTTTCAAATGTGTACTTGGATCAACCAAGTTATAAGTATATACGATTAGCTAAGTGTACTTGGATCAACCAAGCAGGCTTGTCAGGCCCATAGATCTATGACGTCGCCAGGCTAGCAATAGTTAATGATTGTACATGTATTCGACATTACATGGTAGCTACAAGATTCAACTAATCACAACACACAAGTAAATTGCCATAAGTTTACAAGATTCATCGTGTTTACATGTGTAACGTTTATAATGTAACATGTTTCACCCAAAAGTGTGTGAAATAATAAAATGGGTATAGAAATACTCATTTGGCGATTAAGTATATTATGATGATTAATAAGGTCAATATACGTCGTTCCAAGGTACTTCTTTACAAGGTACCTAAATATGTATAGATTTACAAAATTTAAGTTTAATTAATAATAAGCTTATCGTTTTAAAGAGAATCAGGGTTTTATATTTAAATTGTAACACACATAAGTTTTAGAAAAAATATATGTATTACTTAAATATTAAATTTTAAAGAAACAACAAGAATAAAATTTATTTGTAATAATTGATAACGTCTAAATAAGCTTCTGTAATTATTTGAAATACTCATGATTAATAAATTAAATGATGATTTTTGCTATAATAATAGTTTAGTAGTTTAAACTATTATTTAAGGTTTATTTTTACAAATTAATCTAATTATAACTTTTGAAAAATAATTAATTTATCAAAATATTTTAAGAATAAATTTATAATAAATAATTTGGTAGCTTTAAAAATATACTAAGTTCATAAAACATTTTTTTATAATTTTTAGAATTTTTCTTATATTTTTTAAGGCTTAAAAAGCTATTTAAAAAAAATAATGGGGTGGTCGGGTTTCAAACCCGCGACCTCTTGATTAACATGGAGCGCAGGAACCAGTGGAACAAAGGCCTAAGCCGCAAGAACTATTGGTTTTTAAATCTTAAAAGCATCGATTCAAACCGCCCCCAAACCCATGAACCCTAGACTTCGATCGATCCCAAATTGGACAATGATTCGTGAGTTTCAAATCAATTAACCTTAGGGCTTTTAATCCCTAAGTGAAATCGAGTCTGTTGATGGGTTAAAACTACCTGATTAAGATCGATTTCGATGCCACAGACCGAGGGAATAGCCGCGACCGAGGGAAGAGTTGGTTCGAGGCTCAAATGTTGATAATAATTCAATTAACTTTGAGGTTAGCTTCGTGTAGTGATGAGGAATGAAAGCCCTCAATCAAATTCGATTAAGGATGCTCGTACAATGGATTGGGTTGAGTTGCAGGTCCGCGACAGAGAGGATGGTTGCAGCTGTGATTTCGAGGTTTTTTTTTGATGAAATTGAAAATGTTAACAGATTAAGAACATATAAATGGTCGTTCCACTTCGATTAATTTAATCATTTTTAATGTTTGAGTGGGTTAACCAACCGTTGAACGGTCGGGAATAAAGTGGATTCGAGGTGGTGAGCTTTGGATCCAAATTATTCAATGATTAAACGCGTTTTGGGGTGCATAGGGTTCGAATCTTGGTCGCGAGCCTGTCGGGGCATTTGATTTGGGTTGAAACCGCGTGATTTTGTGTATTGAGGCTCGCCGGAGACGTGGCCGGAGACGGTGGCGGCGAATCGGGGTGGGAACCGGTTTCAAAAAGAAATTTCACCTTTGGTCCCTGTAGTTTTAAGTTTATCATTTTATGTTTAAACCTTTCTTTTAAAGTTTCAAAAATGGCAAATATGCCCCTGGACTTATTTATTATTATATTATTTGTTATATTATTATTATTGTTATTATTATTATTATTATTATTATTATTATTATTATTATTATTATTATTATTATTATTATTATTATTATTATTATTATTATTATTAAAGAGATTAAACGCCGTAAATTTACGAGATGTTACACACCGGTCCATGGTCCCTTCTCTATCCGAGAGGTCCCGGGTTCGACCCCGGGCACCTACACACATTTTTTAGGGTTTCTTTTAAGCTTTAAAATTCAGAAAAAATCCTAAAAATTATAAAAATATTTTTACAAACATTAAAAATTTAAAACAACCTAATTATTTTCTGAAATTTATTTTAACATTTTTTATTTATTTTATTAATTGTTTTAAATAAATAACATAACTAGTTTAATTTCTTATAAAAAAATAGACTTTGAACAATAGTTAAAATCATTAAATTATTATGGGTTCAAATAATATCTATGTATTACCGTTTAAATCATGATTAAATATAAAAGTTTTATATTTAAATCTTACCAAAATCATTTTCATTTCTTTTAGTCATTTAAATAATAAAATATTTTAATTAATTGACATATAATTAATTAATACAATTAATTTATTATTCTTTCTGCATTTTAATAATCAATCAAATGGTCAAATGTATTGATAAAATTATTTCTATATAATTACTTGAAGTAAATCTATTTTATTTATTTCAATACATCCGAACTAAATAAATTAATTAATTTAAACTACCAATCAAAACCAAATGAAAACCTTAATCTATTCCCAATTCTCACATTATTATTATCCTAACTCGAGACACCGTTCCTTAGGTTAATCATAAGGAAATCGTAGGTGTCTAATCTATCACGTCCAAATTCAAATCTCGTCAATCAAGTGAGTATTCATATCCTCTTTTTATATCATTTCTTATTTGGGGGAAATCATGTGATACAATATATTCAATCATGATATTTATTGTTATTTCATTCCAAATTCAATTCAAGACAGGTTATGTTATTACTTGCAATTATGTGAACATACTATGATAAACTGGACGACAGTAAAACCCTAATTCAATCAATCAATCCTGGTATCAATGGTAGATCTACTGGTTTGGATAACCCAACCCATGTGAACAGTCGAGTGGTGATTGTGCCAGAGGCAGGAGTCAATCTATGGTGTATGTGTAGAGTCTATTATATGCAAGTGTCAAGTCAAGGGGTTGTTATTGTGTCGGTTTATCTATATGCTTTGCTATTGCATTATAAGTCTTAACGTTACCTTGTGAATTGGATTATTCTCAATCAATCAATCAATCTATATGTATACTCAAAACTGTGATTACTCACCAGCTAATTCGTTAGCTGACTTTATTTTCTCACATGATTTCAGGTTAAGCAAGTTAGTGGACTTCTACATGCTCATATAAGACCCGGACTTAGTCAAAACAAAAGACAATTACTATTTGTGACTTAAATTGTTGTAGTTGCTCATGTTAAATTCATGCTATCATGTAATCTGATTTTAATATTATTTTCACTATTAGACAATCATGTGTTATGAACAATCAATCATTCCCTCGTCCGCTCCGATGATTCCGCCGTCGGTCGGGGTGTGACAGATTGGTATCAGAGCCATGGTTATAAGGAATTAGGTTATTAGAAATGGAATGACCTAGACTATAACTAAGTACCTTTACAGATGAGTCCTCTCATGTAATTATATGTTTAGATAGGATTTTATGTGCCTTATGTGCTTATATTTGATTATGTGATTATATGCCTTGTGTGATTCTTCTTATACTTGAATCTTATCAATGTACACACGAATCTTAAATCATATTCTAAGGTAATGTGTGCCAATTTCAAGTGATTTCAAACTCTAAAACTCGATTGTTATTCATGGTTTTCAATTTCATCAAAGTCTGTGTCTTACAACTTGAAACATGTAATGCTGGAAGAGCGTGATGCTCGTATCTCGGGGTGTTCTGTCTAGGCAAGGTATTCGTATAAATCCAAATCAACCAATGGATCTGTCTACCATACCTGGGAACCCCTCGGGATGAGTATCTGCTTATAGGTACGCATGTCTTCAATAAGGTTGTGTTGGACATAACACTTTGATTAGTCAACGTACTCGCTTTGATTTACGAATCAAATGATTACACCCGAAACATCTCATTGTTATTTTGCCAAATTCCCAATTGTCGTTTTCATGTTGTATAGCTCGTATTATCCAATTCTCATAAAATATCTTATTGATATTCCAGAATGTCTTTTCGTCAAATTCGTTCACGGACTAGAAACTCTGGCCGTAAGATTGCTGCTATTGTATCACATGAAGTTACTGCGGTCATCCAACTTTACTTACCCATTTGAACCAAGGCAACAATACTGTTCAAAACCCAACTGCACCAAACCCTCCCCAAACTCGTACATACAAGCACTTCAGTTCTTGCAATCCCACCAAGTTCAGTGGAACCGAAGGTGCTACCGGATTACTACAGTGGTTCGAAAGCATCGAGACACTTTCCTCAATAGTGAGTGTCCCGAGAATCTCAAAGTTCGGTATGCCACAAGTGTTCTCCAGAAACGCGCACTTACTTGGTGGAACGGAGAGAAAAGAACTCGTGGCCCTGAAACTGCTTTAGTATTGACGTGGGCTGAAGTTAAGGAGCTCATGACTAAAGAGTTCTGCCCAAGAAATGAAGTCCGGAAACTGGAAGCTGAGTTCTGGGAATTAACCCAAGACAGTGGCGAGAACCTAGCATACACTAACCGATTTCATGAACTGAGCCTTTTGGTACCGCACCTTGCTACCCCTACCTCCCTAGCCATCGAGAAATACATTGGTGGATTACCCATGCAGATTCAGGATACGGTGTTAGGAAGGAATCCTTCGACACTAGAAGATGCTATTAGGCTGGCTGCGCAGTTAACCGATAATCATGTGAAAGCTGGTTCTTTAACCAGGAAAGGATCGAAGAAGAATACCGATAAACTTCCTAATGAAACCGTCAAAACCGACCAACCCGAGCCTTTCAAGAACAAAAAGAGGAAGGCTGATTCTCAAAACTTTGCTGTAATTACCCCTGCTGCCCCAATTAATCAAGTCTCTCCGACTCGTCAACCAGCAGTAAACAACCATCGCTGATGAAAAAGCCATACGCTGGACCCTATCCGTAGTGTAACAACTGCAATTATCACCATCTTGTTAACGTTCAGTGTCGTCAATGCACAAACTGTGGTCATCTTGGTCATACATTCAACGTGTGCAAAAGTGCTGCTAAAGCTCCGACTAATGCACCAGTCCACCAACATCCTCTTGCAATTACCCAGGGTCGTGCATGCTATCAATGTGGTGATCCGAACCATTTTCACAATCGATGCCCTCAACTTGTCATCCCGGTTCCTACGGCTCAAGGACGTGCTTTCAACATCAATACTCAACAAGCTCAAGCCACCAATGATGTGGTGTTGAATAATTCTTGTCATTGATTTCGTCTTCCTGATTTAATTCAAGATTTGTAATCATGATTTCCCTTTTGTTACATTGATGTAATTTGAAAAATTTCTGAATTTCTAATTGATATTATTTTCCTTTCGTTGTTAAGTCGAACTTTGAACCGTTTGCACCGTGGGAGATGCAAGAGTTTGCAAGACAACCTATGACTAAGAACACTCGTATCTTCTAAATGATTCTAACTCATCAAAACAGGGGTGATTCCCTTACTTTGGTGATGATTCTTTATTCGTTTCAATAAATGGTATCCAATGATGTGTTTTATGAAATCTCATCCTCTGGATTAGGGTGATTTCCTTATCTCGAGGACTGACTTCAATTATTCTCTTTGGAACTTACATTTCACAAATGACATGATCTCATCAAAATAGGATTGAAACCCGTACTTTGGTGACAAATGTCAATCTTCGATTGTTTTCTTGTTATTATGAAGCTCAATCATCAAGATAGGCGTGAAATTCATACCTTCATGATAATTTCATTTTTATATATTGTATTTTCTCAAATGAAACGATCTCATCAAAGTAGGAATGAATTCTGGATTTTGATGAGGAAGTTCATCTTATTATATTTTGTTTTTGTAAAACTTTATCATTAAGATAGGAGTGAACTCCCTTACCTTAATGGTGAGTTACCTCGTCTTATTTCTATGGATCCTCAACAATGAGTTGGGATCGAACTTTTTGGTTGGTAAGTTAGTGGTCATACCGTGAGAGTACACCATCAAGTTAGGGGTGAAAACCATACCTTGATGACTATTCTCATTTCTTGATCTCCAGTGTACCATGGTTGTAATCAAGTGACGAGACGCATGTAGTAACTTGAAGGGTGGAATAATGTTAGTGTTTTGATCTATCAAGCTAAAGCATGATCTCTGAACTTGAAAAGAGACCCGATCGCTTTAGATTGATTTTAATTCCAAGCTTGGAGCATTTAAATTCTTAAATCAAATTCTTTCCCTTTATCTTCATGTTTTGACTCGATCTAGCTACATCAAACCATTTATTCCTTGTCTATCGACTTTCATTTTGAGTTACCATTAAAACCTGATTACGTGGTGGTAGTCTTTCCTAAACAATCTTTTGTCAAGTAAAGATATTATCTCAAATCGTGATGGTCGCTTCATCTCTCGTTTCTGGAAAAGTCTCCAATCAGCTCTCGAAACTCAACTGAATCTTAGCACAACCTATCACCTGCAAACCGACGGTCAGACTGAAAGAACTATACAAACCCTCGAGGATATGCTCTGGGCTTGTGTCATTGATTTCAGTGGATCGTGGGATTCTCATCTTCCGTTGGTTGAATTCTCTTACAATAACAATTACCATATCAGCATCCAGATGGCACCATTTGAGGTCTTGTATGGCCGAAAGTGTGATAAACACTAGAGCGGCCAGCTTAATCGATGATGAATTTTCTTCTTTTGATACCTCATCAGAACCCGAAAAGTTCTTCAAAGTGTACCTCAGAAAAATAAAAACACAAACTGCATCAAGAAAGAAAAAGAGAATCACTATGATCTATCTGTGGCTTCATGCTCACCTTCTGATGAACGAAGTTCTAGAAACATTCAAGATCTTCCCAAATCAGAAAGAAAACCTAAGATCCGTGATAACTTGGTTGCTGCTAGAAAATCATCAAAAGCATTATGCTGATAAAAGACGTAAGCCCATGGAATACAATGTCGGTGATCTCGTACTTCTTAAGGTATCACATTGGAAGGGAATGATTCGCTTTGGAAAGAAAGGGAAACTAGCACCTCGTTACGTGGGTCCATTCAAGTGTTTTGAGCGAATTGGGGAAAGTAGCTTACAAGCTTGAACTACCCCAAGAGCTCTAAGCAATATGCATCCGACGTTTCATGTTTCAAACCTCAAGAAATGTCTTGCCGATGAAAATCTCCACATTTCACTCGACGAAGTCCAGATTGATAAATCTATGCACCTTATTGAGAAACCTGTGGAAATTATGGATCGGGAAGTCAAACAACTCAAACGCAGCTAGATACCTATTGTCAAAGTCCGCTGAGAATCTAAACGTGGCCCAGAATTCACCTGGGAACGTGAGAACCAAATGAAATCCGAGTATCCTTATCTTTTCGTTTCAGCCTCCTCGTGATTAAAATTTCGGGACGAAATTTCCTAAAGCAGGGGAGACTGTAACATCGCGTATTCTCGTAAATAAAAGTTAATTTATTAAACAATTAAGTTTGATACGTTAACGTTAATTCCGATAATTACAATAATTATAATAATAATAATAATAATAATAATAATCATAATAATAATAATAATGTTTATGGTAATAATAATATTAATAACAATAATAAAATTAATAATAATAATGTTGATAATAATGATAATATAAGTTTTAATATGTTAAACTTGTAATTAATTTATTTTTACATAAAATAATAGCAATATAAAACTTCAGGGACTAAACTGTAATTTAAGAAAAACTAAAACAAAACTTTAAACCCTTAATGTAACTTCTTGAAACATCAGGGACCATAAGTGTAAAAATTTTAAAATCCCAAACCTCCCTCCCCGTCGACCCACTGCCGTCCTCCGGCCACTCTCGGCCACCTCCGGCGAGACCCACAAACACCCCAATTAACTTGATTTTTAACTCAATTAAACACTCGACACCTTCACGTGAAAGATTCGAACTAAAGACCCACTTAAATTCGAAAAAATTGAGTGCGATCTAAGATCAAACCAAACCCACGTTCTTCGGCCGACCAACCTCAATCGATCGCACTAACACATTAAATTAATCATATTAATCGAGTATAAAGGATCGTGTATCTGTTTCTAATCAATTCCCACTCTCAAATTCGTCTGAAAAATCATACAAACACACCTCTGACCAACCCTTCGGTCGCGACCGTTTTACGGGTTGTTCATCACTGATTTGTCTTCAATTTAGGTAAGATAATACATGTATACACTCGTTTTAACTGGGGAATAAAAGCCCCATGATTTCAAATGCTATCAAAATCGAATTGGGGTTTAATTGGTCGGGATTCGATCTAGGGTTCATAGTGGAATTGGGGGAATTGTGATTAAACAGCTTATAACCATTTAGAACCGGGTTATAACCGCGGCTTAGGCCTTGGTTCACCGGTCCATGGTCCCTTCTCTATCCGAAAGGTCACGGGTTCGACCCCGGGCACCTACACACATTTTTTTAGGGTTTTTTTAAGCTTTAAAAATTCAGAAAAAATCCTAAAAATTATAAAAATGTTTTTACAAACATTAAAAATTTAAAACAACCTAATTATTTTCTGAAATTTATTTTAACATTTATTTATTTATTTTATTAATTGTTTTAAATAAATAACATAACTAGTTTAATTTCATATAAAAAATAGACTTTGAACAATAGTTAAAATCATTAAATTATTATGGATTCAAATAATATCTATGTATTACCGTTTAAATCATGATTAAATATAAAAGTTTTATATTTAAATCTTACCAAAATTATTTTCATTTCTTTTAGTCATTTAAATAATAAAATATTTTAATTAATTGACATATAATTAATTAATACAATTAATTATTTATTCTTTCTGCATTTTAATAATCAATCAAATGGTCAAATGTATTGATAAAATTATTTCTATATAATTACTTGAAGTAAATCTATTTTATTTATTTCAATACATCCGAACTAAATAAATTAATTAATTTAAACTACCAATCAAAACCAAATGAAAACCCTAATCTATTCCCAATTCTCACATTATTATTATCCTAACTCGAAACACCGTTCCTTAGGTTAATCATAAAGAAATCGTAGGTGTCTAATCTATCACGTCCAAATTCAAATCTCGTCAATCAAGTGAGTATTCATATCCTCTTTTTATATCATTTCTTATTTGGGGGAAATCATGTGATACAATATATTCAATCATGATATTCTATTGTTATTTCATTCCAAATTCAATTCAAGACAGGTTATGTTATTACTTGCAATTATGTGAACATACTATGATAAACTGGACGACAGTAAAACCCTAATTCAATCAATCAATCCTGGTATCAATGGTAGATCTACTGGTTTGGATAACCCAACCCATGTGAACAGTCGAGTGGTGATTGTGCCAGAGGCAGGAGTCAATCTATGGTGTATGTGTGGAGTCTATTATATGCAAGTGTCAAGTCAAGGGGTTGTTATTGTGTCGGTTTATCTATATGCTTTGCGATTGCATTATAAGTCTTAACGTTACCTTGTGAATTGGATTATTCTCAATCAATCAATCAATCTATATGTATACTCAAAACTGTGATTACTCACCAGCTAATTCGTTAGCTGACTTTATTTTCTCACATGATTTCAGGTTAAGCAAGTTAATGGACTACTACATGCTCATATAAGACCCGGACTTAGTTAAAACAAAAGACAATTACTATTTGTGACTTAAATTGTTGTATTTGCTCATGTTAAATTCATGCTATCATATAATCTGATTTTAATATTATTTTCACTATTAGACAATCATGTGTTATTAACAATCAATCATTCCCTCGTCCGCTCCATAAGATCCTCAACTCGATCGAGCCATCGACTCTGCTGCCGTAAACTCCTAGAAATGTCCTGCGGCTGATGTGGCTGAGGTGGCGGCTGATCATTTAGCTGCTCGTCGGCTGGTGGCTGATCATGCGGCTGCCCGTGCTGCTGCTGTGGATCGGCAATGCCGAGCTGCTAAACAGGTGCAGGCTGCCAGATCTCCCCGGGTCGAAGAGAGAATCGTATGCCACCCGGAAACTGGCGTATAATACGCATGCCGAATAGCGTACGACGATCTAATCTCACCGGCTAGATTGGCGGAGACACGTCACCAAGATGCCGAGGAAGGTAACCTAAAGCTCGGGCAATCACCGTAATGTACGCGCCGCCGTACACCGCTCCTCGCTCTTGCCGATGATAATACGACGCAAAATACTATGCCAAACATCTCGCCAGGTTACACCTGGTCCCCGTAATCAAACAGTATAAGTAAAATAAGTCGGGAATGGTACACCACTCCCGACTCTTACCACGTCCCGTGATGGACGTGGCGATCATACGATGCAGATAACGGATGAGAGGATCTCGAATGCCGGTGACCCTTCCTTTAGTCCTCTGAAACGGACCTCCGGTAATCTGAGGCCACTACTCTCTCAATCGACTCTCCTCCATCTCAGTAATACCCTTGGTGAACAGAGGGTAACAGTCTTCGGCTCAAAATACAGCCCCGGCTCAAAATACAGCCCCGCGTATAGAGCTATACGCCACTTATAGGGTACCCACCTATGCGTCTTCTTCCCCAACTATAGAACTATACACTGCGTATAGCCCTATACGCGGGGTTGTAGTAGCGTATAGTTCTATCTACCAGTTTTTAAATCACCCATTATAAGGCATAAACACTACTTTAACGTTTAAATCAGTGAACGATTAACATAATAATGATGTAAAAACAATAATACATACCTGGATGTAAAAAAATCAAAGATCAATACGTGTAGTATAGGGCTATACGAGAGAGTTTTTTTCGAAGTATGTGTTAAAATGAGAAAGGTTGAAAGATATAGCGGTTGCGAGGATCTAAACGCCGCGTATGGGTCCATACGCGGCGTATAGCTTATATACGTTTTTAAATCGACACCGACCTATACGTGGCGTATGGTCCTATACGCCCCGTATAGGTAAACTGATGTGACGTCGAGTGTCAGTCATTAATGTCGCATTAATGGTCGATACCTATACGCCGGGCATGGGCCGCGTATGGACCCATACGCGGCGTGTAAGGGGGTGTCGATTTAAAAAAGTTGGTGTCCCTTTATTAGGACCCTATTACATTATACTTCTACGTTTTATAGAATGAAAACTGGACATTGCTATGTATTAACTTTAGAAACTTATGTATTTATAAACCAAAAGTTGATCTGAAATTTGATTATATATTAACTTTCATCAGTAAGGTGGTGTTTGTTTTTTACCAAAACTTCTTCCCCACCTCTTCATCTGTGCGCACGCAGACGCGGGAAGAGGTTTTGAGTGCGCAGAGTGTTTGTTTTTTGAAAGACGTTTCATTAAAAAACGTTTTCTTGAGGTATGCATGGAGAATATGTGGACTTACCACTTCTCCACCTCTTCTAACCTCTTCTCCTTTAATACCTGAAACACATTATCTTTCAACTCAAACAACAACCCAAAGTCCCAAACCACCAGCCACCCTCTCCTCCTGCAGCCCCCTCCGGCAACCCCTCCGTCGCGCCACCACCTTCTCCGCCGTGCCGCCTCTTCCTCCGTTGCGCCGCCTCTTCCTCCGCCACGCCGCCTCCCCTCCGCTGCGCAGTTTCCCCTTGGTCGCCTCCCCTCCGCCGCGCCGCCTACCCCTCCTCTGCGCAGTTTCCTCTTGGTCGCCTCCCCTCCGCCGTGCCGCCTCCCCTCCGCCGCGCCGCCTCCCCTCCGCCGCGCCGCCTCCCCCTTCGGCTCCCCGCCTCCCCCTCCGGCTCGCCGCCTCCCCCTCCGCAGCCCACTTCCGCCGCGCCGCCTCCCCCTCCGGCTCCACACCTCCCCCTCCGGCTCCCCGCCTCCCCCTCCGCAGCCCACCTCCGCCGAGCCTTCAGTGAGTGATTTGGTTTGGTTTGGTTTGTTTGGTTGGTGATTTGGTTTGTTTGGTTGGTGATTTGGTTTATGATTAGTGATTTGGTTTAGTATTTGGTTTGATTTGTGATTTGTGTAGGTAGATTTATGATTTTAGTTTGTATGATTTTAGTTTGTGATTAAAATTTAAAAAATAGGTTTAGTTTAATTACAGAATATTTCAGCATTCTGCAGATGTTAAAAAAACAAACAGTCTTTTTCTGGCAGACTCTAGACATTTGGTCCACCTCTTCTGCTGCAGATGTCTGCAGATGTGATCCGCATACTACAGACATTTTCCTGCATAAAAATAAACAACACCTAAATAATGAAATAATAAATAATGAAGATCTAAGAATTGTAAAATTATATGTGAAGATAAGATATAATTATTTTTTTTATAATTTAGTAAGTTTTGATAAATTAGCAGATTAGGAAACTTAATTTTAGATATCTAACTAATTAACTGAATTAAGGAGTTATGTACATAAATAGTACTTGTGGTACGTCCAAAAAACGGTTTTGGTTCTCAAGTATTGGTAAGTAGAATGCCAATTCCAAATTATGATTTATGCATAAACATTACATGTTTGGTATTTAAATTGATTAAATAGTTGAACTTATTCTGTTAAATAATATGAAATTACTAAAATGCATCTTGATAAATTAATTAAAAATTGTCTTCAAGATATCTAACTAATTAACTGAATTAAGGAGTTATGTACATAAATAGTACTTGTGGTACGTCCAAATAACGGTTTTGGTTCTCAAGTATTGGTAAGTAGAATGACAATTCCAAATTATGCATAAACATTACATGTTTGGTCTTTAAATTGATTAAATAGTTGAACTTATTCTGTTAAATAATATGAAATTACTAAAATGCATCTTGATAAATTAATTAAAAATTGTCTTCAAGATCCAAAAAAAAAAAACCTCTCAGATCTTTAATCTTCATTAAACTAAAAAATGTCCTCAAGATCCAAAAAAAAAAAAAAAAAAAAAAAAACAAAGGAAAAAAAAACCGGGCCCAGAATCTTGCCAAGCCCAACAATTTTACACACCATTATCAGTAGAATTTGCAAGTCTCTCCATGTATTCGATTATCAAACAGCTAAGAGTTGGCAGAATTCTTTTATGTGATATTAGTTTAAAAACTAATGTTTTACACAGGTTGAATTAAAATATTAAATGATAGTTACTAATTGATATTTAAAAAATTGTAAAATGATTTTTTAAATAAAATATAATTCGAATTATGCATAATCAAATACCTTAAGTAATAAAGTAATAATAATATTTTTTTTAAACTCTCTTCTTTAAAAAACATGCTTCTTAAACATTCCAATTTTATTTTTTTTAAATGTCATTTTTAAAGAACAAAATTCTTTGAATAAAAAAATCTTATTTATTTATTTTTTAAAATATACATTAATAAAATGTGTTTTAAGATTTGAAAATAATAATAATATCTTTAGCATTTGATATGATCATTAAATAGTTACATTTTTATGTTAGTGACACGTGGTAAGTAGGTTGTGAGAAAATAAAATGTGAAAATTATGTGTGATAAGATGATATGTGATCAAATTTTATTTTCTTTTATTAGTATAGATGCTAGTTTAGCAATCCGTATACTACATGAGTTAAATAAAAAAATTAAATTAATAATTATTATTTCGTATTTAAAACTCATGAAATAATGTTCTTAGATAAAATATGATTTACGAATAATTAACTATTTTAGGTAGTAAAATAATAACAATATTTTTTCAAACTTAAGAGTATTTAAAATAATAAAAAAAATTGTTTTATTAGGATAAGATATTTAATGATCGACTAAATGAGATAAACAAGGGTCTCAGAATGGTTGGATGAGTTTCCATCAAGGTCGTTGTTTGGGGAGGCGGTGGTTCTTCTAGTCTTCTATACTTCTAGTTCCCTCCCATTATTTTTATTACAAATATTTTTATGTTAATAAGTTTTTTGTTTTTTGTTTTATTTTTTATTTTTAGAAGTGGTAAGTATACTGTAAGCTAGTCTTGAACACCTTTGCCTATTAATCCCTCTCTCTGTTTGGCTGGTCATTAGCAGTCTCTAGCCAGAAGAAAGTAGATCGGGATCTTCTTCTCCTGACGGCTAACCGAACTAGCGACTTTTGCATAAAAACCGGTTGAAACATGGACTTGTTTGTATCGAAGAAGTAGAAAGTGAGCCCATGTATGAAAGGCGGCTAAGGAAGTAAAGTCACATAGTTACCACAATTCCTGTGCGAATCGAGTAAAGATTCGACCTTAAAAGACTAGGAGGGGTCCAGGGAGGAAGAGGTGAATTCACACCTCTCGATCTGGGAAATCCTTCCAAGATAAAATTAAAAAGAAAAGAAAAGAAAAAAAGAAAAGAAAATTAACTAAAAAGACTACTCTCTATACGTTCTCTCAAGGTATAGAGCCACGTCGTCGGTTTCGCTATACATTTGCTTGAGGGCCCAATTGATTTATTACCTATCATACTTTTCCTTGATTTGAGTTACATATAATAGATGGAGTATATATAACCACCACGATATAATAACTTTAATATAAATTTAAAAAAATCAAAGCCAAACTACTAATGAATTTCATGGGAACACGAAAAAATCAAAACTTATCATATAACAATATCTTCAGTATACTTTATTCATTCAGTTCAATCTTTAAGTTTCTCGTATTGCACACGTTCAATGATACAGTACAGAGTGTTAATTCACATTAATTAAATATATACCAACAACATCTAACCATTAATTATAAACTATTCAATAAGAAAAGTATATTATATTTTGAAAATGAATGAAACTATAATATAAGATTACAAGTTTGACCATGTTCCATGACATAATATTATTTTATTCCACACATTCTAGATTATGTATTATCCTGATATAAGGTGCTATTTATTATACATATCAGCGTGTTCACACAACCCTTTTTTGCCTATTTAATTCCACACACTCATTTATCTTTTTGTACTACATCTTTCACTCCAACTTAAGAACCATGTCTAGAGCCACCATCGTCATCCTCACACTAGTCCTTGCACTCTTTTGTATGTCGTCCTCCGACGCCCGTCTGGTGCCCGCTTTTCTAGATGCCGCCACCTCCACCGCCTCTATCGCCACACAAAAGGTATGGTAGCACGTATTATATATATTTAACATCACAAACTGTTACGGATTTCTAATTTATAAAAGTTCATTTTCTTTTAGAGTGTTGTTGAAGATAGTTGTGAAGGTGTGGGGAAAGAAGAGTGTTTGGAAAGAAGGACACTTGTTGCCAACCTAGACTATATTTACACCAATGACAGCAAACCTTGAGAAAATAATGGTCTGATTTGTGTGTTACAACATCTCAGTATAGTTACTGGTAGTTTCACCATATGTCTGTTGTTTGGCGTTTAATTTTCTTGATACCCTTTATTAGGGCATATATAGTTGTGTAAATGATCATAAGGAAATCAAAACATATATATGAATCAAAGAAATAAAGAAGCGGATTCATAGATGGACCGACGTCTGTTGATTGAGTGTTGAGTTAATTTGTTTATGCATATACGTGATATCTAGAAATTGTTTTATTTCTAGGAGTTAGTTGTCGTCAAAAAATATTAGTTTACAGGAGGTTTTTAAAAGTTTTTTGGTTTCTATAATGTTTGCTACTATAGGTAGTGAGCAATAAAAGAACCTGACACGAGACAAGCGATCGCATGTGTCAGTTTAGCAATTTTGTGGAAACCATTATGTTTTCTGTAAACCACCTGGGAATCTAAAATTTTTCGAGATATGTTTGACAATTGACATATATTTAATAAAAATATATATTAACTTTTTAATTCACCCATTAAATTTATACAAATTATCTATAATCTATATATAAACGTCACTTATTATTCTACAATTTAAAAAGTATATCAAAAAGCTTACACTTTGCATGGGTGGAGTCATGTCGTTTGGCCACGCCTCCATGTAGTAATGGCCCATCCACCCCCAGAATACACGGCAAAAACACTGTTTTCACTCTATCAATCATTTTCTAAATAATACGTTGGAAGTTTCAATCTTATCGTTATTTTTCTTTCGTATAAAACTTCATGTCAAATGATTTTGTTTAAACTAATTAGATATTTATTACTTTTTACAACAAATAATTACCGACACATCCACAACTTATAGTAGATCAATTATTAGGAACCATAACAGTAGATGAAATTATTGGGACATCCTCATATCGTTTAGTTAAAGGCCGGCAAGAAGATGATGTTCTTTGTTTTATTAGTAGATATTCATTACTAAACGAATAATCAAACACTTATTTAAACAATGTTAAATTGTTTAATATATAAGTTACACGTACTATAAAACAACAATCTTATAATAATCAATGCTTAAATTTATTTGAACTGACGGAATAAATATATTATATCATGGTTATTCCTTTAGTTTGAACAATCATAGCATGCCGAAGATCATGGATTCTACCACTAGAAGCATTAATTTCTAGCTAGGAATGTTATTCAATTATCAAGAGAACAGGTTCATATATGACTATATGAGTGTTCCAGATTGAAAATAGACATGTGATTTCAATACAAGGATCGAGCTAGTCAACATATTGACGGATTTAATCTTGATAAATACTGATATTAGTTTTATTAACTGTTTAGCGGAGTTTATATTAGAGTAGGATTGAGTTTATTTATTTATTTGATTAAGTGGTAGAGTTTGAGTTGAATAAGGAGTAGTGTAAGTTTTGTATAAATAAAGCTTAAGACGTCAAAAGATTCAATTTTCCAACACATATAATGGGGTGGGTGGTCGGGTCCAACGTCAATTATGTCACAAGAAGCAGCTAGTTTTCATACGTTTTCTGCATCAGACAAACCAAAACTGTTAACAACATCACTATCGGTTGCTAAAAGAAAACTTGAAATGTCGAACCAAAACAAACTCTAGGGTGGATGCTTCCATCATGTCATTGTCAATCTTCTATATCACAGACGTATATAAACCGGAAGTTAAAAAGTAGAATTCACATTTTCTATCTTATGACTGATGAAGGACATCTTATTCTTTCCGATTGTGAGGCTATAGTTATACAACAATAAAAGTCCCGTGATACAAAATAGTAGTGACTATTAAATTATCTATGGACAATAAAAGTAAAATAACATTAATAATTGGAAAGAATACTAAAATGACTGCTTGACTAAAACAACTTACCATGATACACATCGACTTTTAAAATTACCAAATTATACTTTGACTAATCCAATTCTTGCCACCTAAGCATAATTTATAACTAAAATCTAGCCTAATGGTTTTGATTAAAAATTTGTGAATACCTTCTAATCCTTAATGATTTAACAAGAAAAAAATAAATTATATGAAATAATTTATGTATTTATATAAATCTCGCCATTATAGAAAAAACTATTTGTTTTTTTATTTCATAATTATTATAAAAATAAATTTATAAACATGCTTTTCTTTTTTAAAAATCAAGCTATAATTCTTTGGTATATGAAAGTTTCTATAAACTTATTTGAATATTTCTATAAATTTGGTTAATAATTTGGTCAATTTGTCAAACAGGTAATTTTCCCTTAATTATAGAGGAAGCTCAATTAAAATCATATCACTACAAGGGTTAAGAGCATCACGGCGATGAAAGTCGTCACTATAGCCTACGTCGAAGGCATTAATTTAGTTGTGACAAAGTCGTTACATGAGTTTGTTGCAATAAGTTTGTCGCAAATGGTTAAAAATCATTGCAATACATGTCGTCTTCACAAACTTAAACCAGTCAAAATTTTGGATGACCTATAGAGACAACATATCATCATTATAGCCTTAACTTTAGCAACGAAACATGTTTTCGTTATAGGTGTCGCTTTCTTGTAGTTTATAGCCTGTTATGTAAATATAATTGTAATGAACTTTAGCAAATATATTCTCTTTTATTACCTTTATATATTACAAACATATATAAACCGCAAGTGAAACTCAAGAATTCATATTTTTATTTTTATATTATATGTAGGACGTCTTGTTCTTAGACATGATAACAAATGATATTTGATTCATTAAAAAATAAACACCTTGACGGCAATATTCACATTTTTATAAGTTTTCTCATTTCACACTAGTAACTGTATCAAGTTGTAGCTTTATCTTGTGATTGATCCTTTTTTGACCAAATTCAAAAACCTACAAAACTTGAAATATTTTAAGCATTTAAATTTCATATTGGCATATGAGAAATGGAGTAAAAGAATAAAATTGTTATCGCCTTGTTAATAAGTCAAACAATCATGAGTTTAAAAGAAAACTACAACAAAAGGAATTCTTAATGTCATACGAAGACATGCTTTTAACCACCATTTCGTCAATTCAAACAAATTATTCTTTATTTCATGATGATAACGGTAAGTACCCTATGGAATGAATTCAAAGTCAATGATATTAGACAATCGTATTGCATTAAAAATAAAAGCAACTACTTTATATTAGTGTGTATGAAAATGTAGTATAGACACTACAAGAAAAATAGTTTTTCGTGACGATGTTTTTTGCGGCGATAAAAATTCCGTCGTAAAAACACACTAAATGACAAAAATAATCAACTTTTTGACTTTTCTAGTCAAATCTATCTTTTGCGACGTTAATGTCGCCGCAAATGATGTAATTAAATTTTTTTATTTTTTCTGAATTCTCTTTTAGGAGGGAAAATTTCCCGCTTACTTTTTTACGGCGATATTTTCGTCGCAAAAGAGGTTTTTATTTTTTTAATTTTTTAATCCTTTTTAATTTATTTTACCATTTGTTTTTTGCGGCGATAAGTCGTCGCAAAAAAGAAGCAAAAAAAATTTAATTAAAAAGAATTTATAAAGTTTCGTCGCAATAGGGTTTTTGCGGCAATAAATCGCCGCAAAAAAGGTGTTCACTTTATGAAAACGGGGATTCCAGATCTGTTCCCCATTTTCACACCAAACACCAAACACAAACACAGATCCGCCACCACCACCCCCTGTTCTTCCACAGCCACCACCACCACCCCCATCTGCCACCGCCACCGCCATCACCACCACAGTTCCAGCCACCACCGCCACTGCAGTTCCAGTCACCACCACCGTGCGCTGTCACCACCACCGCCGTCTGCCGGGTGGACCACCACAGCTTGTTACCGCCCTGTCACCACCACCGCCGTCTGCCGGGTGGACCACCACAGCTTGTTACCGCCCTGTCACCACCCGCGCCGTCACCACCACCGCCACCTGCTCCACTGCCGCGTCACCACCACCACCATCTGTCGTCACCACCACCGCTAGTCCACTCATATTTTAGAGGTAATAACTATTTTTTTTAATTCTTGTGTTAAAAATGGTTATGATCTGAAATTATAGTTAGGGTTAGATATATATGTGTATGTGTATGGATGTATATGTGTATTTGTGTATGGATGTATATGTGTATGTGTGTATGGATGTATATGTGTATTTATGTATGGATGTATATGTGTATGTATGTTAAATTGAGATTAAAACGGATGTATATGTGTATTTGTATATGAATGTATATGGGTATTTGTGTATGAATGTATATGGGTATTTGTGTATGGATATATATGTGTATTTGTGTATGGATATATATATGTATGTGTGTATGTATGTAAAATTAGATTAAAATGGATGTATATGTGTATATGTATGGATGTATATGTGTATTTATGTATGGATGTATATGTGTATGTGTGTATGTATGTTAAATTGAGATTAGAATGGATGTATATGTGTATGGATGTATGTGTATTAGAATGGATGTATATGTGTATGGATGTATATATGTATTTGTGTATGGATATATATGTGTATGTGTGTATGTATGTTAAATTGAGATTAAAATGGATGTTAAATTGTGATTAAAATGGATGTATATGTGTATGTGTATGGATGTATATGTGTATTTGTGTATGGATGTATATGTGTATTTGTGTATGGATGTATATGTGTATTTGTGTATGGATGTATATGTGTATTTGTGTATGGATGTATATGTGTATGTGTATATGTGGGTATTTGTGTTTGTATTTCCCTAGTTTTAAATGTGTTAAGATAATTAATATTAGAATGAATGTATTTGTGTATGGATATCCATATATGTGTATGTGTATGTATGTTAAATTGAGATTAAAATGAATGTTCAATTGTGATTAAAATGGATGTATATGTGTATGGATGTATATGTGTATTGTGTTTGTATTTCCCTAGTTTTAAATGTGTTAAGATAATTAATATTTGTTTGTAGACACAGTTATGACGATTGATAAGACTTGGACTACTTTAGAAAATAAATTTTCTAAAGAATATCTGATTGATCTTAAAGCATTCATGGAAATGTGTAAGAATTATACGAATAGCAAAAATAAAGCTCGGTGTCCGTGTAATAATTGCAATAACAGTTATTGGTTTCCTCTTCCATCAATAGAGCGCCATATACATAATATTGGTTTTTGCCGATTTTACAAAATGTGGACGCATCATGGTGAATCATATGTTCCGTCACCGGTAGTTCCAGTCATACCTCAAACGACAGACCCAATACATGATTTTATTAACGATGTTCGTCAGGAGAATGTCCCACAAGAAGACAACACATACGATGACGACGAGCCAATGAACACAACAGATACACCGAGTGATACAAATGATGAACTTGCTGAATTACTGAAACTTGCCGACACTGAACTATACCCTGGTTGTGACGGGATGTCTTTATTAGATTTCTTGGCAAAACTGAGTCACATGAAGGCCATCAATAAATGGACCGATACATCGTTTGACCAATTGTTAGAATTTCTGAAAACTGCATTTTCGCTTGCTAAAATCCCACCGTCAAACTATGAAGCCAAGAAGATAATGAAGAAAGTTGGGTTAGGATATGAATCGATCCACGTTTGTAAGAACGACTGTTGTTTATTTTGGGGGAATGATAACAAAGATTTGAAAAAATGTCCAATATGTTATGAAAGTAAATGGAATGACGCAAACAATAAGGGAAAGAAAGTTGCCAACAAGGTTATGCGTTACTTTCCATTAATTCCTAGATTAAAGCGTATTTATAGCTCAAGACACACTGCAAAACATATGACATGGCATGCTTCTGGACGTTGCACGGAAGATGGTAAGTTACGTCACCCGGTGGATGGTACATCATGGAAAGAATTCGATTTAATGTATCCTGCTTTTACCAAAGAACCTAGAAATGTTAGATTAGGGTTGGCTGCTGATGGGTTCAATCCATTTGGCAACATGAGTACGTCCTATAGCATGTGGCCGGTCATATTGACAACATACAATACGCCGCCATGGTTATGTATGAAAGAGTCTTCATTCATGCTGACGTTATTAACCCCTAGCCCTAAATCACCTGGGAAGGACATTGATGTTTTTTTGAGACCATTGGTTGATGAATTGAAAACTCTTTGGTCGGACGGA
Source organism: Flaveria linearis (assembly GCA_024085815.1). NCBI lineage: Eukaryota > Viridiplantae > Streptophyta > Magnoliopsida > Asterales > Asteraceae > Flaveria > Flaveria linearis. The sequence goes on from CM044002.1 coordinate 18,354,477, forward strand.
GTCGTGACAAGAGATGCGGTTACAAACACTTTCTTCATATTGCGTGCAATGCTTTTATGGACTATCAATGATTTCCCTGCTTGTAGTAGCTTGTCTGGTTGGAGTGGGCAAGGTTACTTTGCATGCCCAACATGTAAGGAAGACACTCCATCTGTTCATGTATTGGGAAAAACTGCTTATGTTAGGCATAGAAGATGGTTACCAACGAATCATAAATGGAGGAAGGACAAGTCATTCAATGGTAAGAACGAGACTAGACGTCCTCCTAACAGGAAAACTAATGATAAGATTTTGGAACAACTTAATAATTTGTCGCCCCGTATTTATGGGAAACATGTTCAGTTTGGTGGTAAGAAGAGAAAACGTGATTCCAATGTTGAATTGAATTGGACCAAGCGTTCTATTTTTTTCAAGATGGAACAAAGTATTACGGTTTATTGGAAGAGATTCTGGAGCTAGGCTATCTAGACCGTTGTAAGGTTGTGTTGTTTCGATGTAAATGGTTTAAAACTAATAACAACAAACTTTGTGTCATTAAGAATAACATAACCAGTATTTCTACCCAAACAGAATGGTTTACAAATGACCAATACATTCTTGCAACACAAGCAGAGCAAGTTTTTTTTATTTTGAAGAACCATCTAAAGCCAGTCAAAGAGTTCAATCAATCAGACATTGGAAGGTCGTCCAAGAGGTGAATCATCGGAAGATTTGGGACCGAGATATTATAATGGAAAATAATGAAGCAGATTTAATTCATGGCAGCCCTTCATCTGAGCTTTTGTTATCTGCTGACTTAGATAATTTAACTTATGATGGTATGAGTAGAGATGAAGCTACAGAAGTCGATGTTTCCCTTGAGCATGTCAATGTAGAGGACGAGACATATGAAGATACGGATGAGGGTGAAGACAACGATGCAGACAAAGCTGTTGACGTTTCTGATAATTCAGATGATGAATTAGACGAATTTAATAATGATTGTGGAGAAGATTCTTATCACACCGATGAATTCGATTGATTGTAATTTTTAATTTTAACCGAATCATTTATTATGTTTGATCTATTATGTTTATTTAATTGTTTTTTCAATTGTGTGTTTAGCTAATGATTCAATTGCGGTATATTTGTATACTTATATAATCTTTTTTTACAGATGACAGACGTGGCCCGAGGTCACGGTGGGGATACCTATGGCCGTGGTCCACCTGGTGGTGGTCCTCCCGATGATGATCGATTGTGGCAGTCGCCACGACAGTGCGAGGTCAGTGATGACTCTGGCAGCGGCAGCGGACGAGGTATGATGAATTTTTTATACTATTATCTTTTAAAATGAAAATATATAATTTACATAGAATTTTTATACTATTATCAATTTGCAGGACAAGGCAAGCGTGGAAAGACCACACTTCAAGGTATGCGAAAGAGAAATCCACAAGGAAATTTGCTCACAATTGAATTTGAGCAAGGTACGCATGAACCTACAAACCTGTGGGTGTCAATCAGGAGACCTTTGCTTCACTGGTTGGCACACTCGTTGACAAATTTCCTCAAAACTACAAGAGCTGGAGAGAGATACCTGCAGAGTTGAAGGCGACTATCTGGCCTGACTTACAGGTTAAGTTTTTGATAATTAAATTCAGTGATTAAATATATATACGCTAAGCTATTACTTTTATATTATTATATAACTATATAATGTGTTTACAGCGGGAAGAAGGTTCTGATGAATCTGAGACTGACATATTAGCATATCGTCGCTTCTATACCGATTCAACTGGTAATTTCTATCAACCTGAACCCGCTGCATACTATGTAAGTAATGTACACGTCTTACAATTTTATAAAAATAAAGTTATATATAACATCACCATATATATAACATTGTTTATTTTTTTTATAAACTATAAAGGAGCAAATGGTCGCGCTTCAACAACAACACCCAGAAATATCAGAGAAACAGATCATGCGCCAGGTGTTGGGGGAGCGGCCCGGGTGGGAACGTGGCATCGGTCCAATACCAAGCGTGCCTTCACAACCCCCACCTCCACCTCATAGAACAGATCAGCGGATGTTCTCATAATCTGAGGTTGAGGAGATGATAGCAGCGAGACTGGCAAGTGAGCAAGAACAATGGCAGTCACAGATGATGGCTAATATGATGGCACAAATGCAAAGTCAAATCCAAAGCCAAGTCCAGAGCGCGTTGAAGAGAAGTTGTCATTCTCAACAAAATGATAAAGATGAAGAAGATGATGAAGGTGGGTCGTCATAGGATGTTCAGTTTGATGTTGGTTATGAATATTTTCAAACATTTGTTTGTATGACTTTTAACTTATTAAATTTGGACAATATTTTGTTTATATGCTATGTTTTGCGAATGGTTTGATGGTTTTGATAGTGTTTCGTGATTTTGAACAGCAGGTTTGGTACCCAGAAAAATCTGGGTGGATTGCTGCAAATGCAGCAAAATTATTAAAAAAAGGTTCTTTTTTGCGGCGATTTTTCGTCGCAAAAAACCTTGTATCATATGGAAACTTTTCGTCGCAAAACAGGTTTTGGTCAAAAACTTTGCGGCGATATATCGCCGCAAAAAAGAAATATATCGTCGCAAATGTCACTTTTTTTTATCGTCGCAAAAGATTTTCTCCAGAATTTCACTTTTTTTATACTAAGTGGAGCCCACAAAAAAATCGTCGCAAATTTCGTCGCAAATAACATTTTGCGACCACTTTTTTACGGCGCATTTTTTACGACCAAAGTTTCGTCGCAAATAACATATTACGACGAAACAAGAGCTTTTTGCGACGATATTTATCGCCACAAAAAAGCAATTTTCTTGTAGTGAGAAGGGACAGTGTGGTTGGCTTTGCCACTCCAAATAACTAATTCACATGAGTCAATAAAAACCTCATTCGGGCTATGCTCTCGGGAGTTTGATTATCGATCTAATATCATTAATTAACCAAATTGTAATTAGTGAACCCGGTTCCTAATTAAACCACCGAACAATATACTATGTAGTAAAACCGGTCTGAAGTCCAACAACTAGTTGGGTAATATTAGAACCAGTTCTGTGTATATGAACCGAGCTTGAGATTTTATTGTTTTTCCTTGTTTTAGCATATAGAACACGGTTTATTACTTTCGGTCAGGTTTTATGTTAATTTTTTATTAAATTTACAAATAAGGTAGACACTTCCTGAAATAACAATGGTTTCTCTAAAAATAAAATAAATATGGTTCTATTAGTGAACCTTTAGTAGAGAAATTTATATTGTTTTTATGTGTTTTTTATCTAAAGAACAGGACAATTTGATGTTTATAAAATAAAAAGAAATAAAAAAACTTTTAACAAATATGTGTCAATTGAACTACGTACACTCCCTTTAATTTTCAATTAGGTGAGGATAGAGTGTACACTCCCGGGTTATACTACACGTAGTGCTTTTGTATGATATACATTGTTTAGTGTCAATCAAGTTGTTTTGATTAACCGGAATTTAGTTAAGTCTATAAAAGAAATTTGAATAATCACATTACCAAAGGGTTTTTAGTTCAATGGTACCAAGATATGTTGTGTCGTGTCTCTTTTTAATTAAGAGGTTAATGGTTCAACTCTTGTTATGGACAAGTAGTGTAGATTTAGTAGTATGTTTAGATTGTGTATGAGTTCGTCATTCGATAAAAAAAATTGATACGTTTTAGGAAGCGTGGAGTATACGTGCTTTATGACTATTTTGACTTTTAGCACTTAAAAACTTTGAGGGTTCTAAGAGGTGAAGCACCTTAGAACAAAGGGTCTGTTGGCGGTGTCCAAGGCAGCACCGAGGCAGGTGCAAAGGCCATTGGAAGTTGATTAAGATTTGCATAATTAATGGAATCTTGCATGTAGTTGATTATCAAATAGAACTCATTATCAGTAGGAGCATATTGCCATTGTTTCACTGAGATCAACAAGTTAGTCCCTAGTAGCGAATGTGATCAGTAACAACTCATGAGCAACAGTTGTGAGCAACAAATTGATGGTCACTTGCAATTATACGCTATCAAGAGCAATTGAAACATTAACAGTCACCGAGTCAACGTTGATAAACTTCCTGCTGATGATTTATGTTAATGCAATTTAATAACTACCGACAATTATAATTGCAAAACAACAACTAAAGCATTGTGATTGCTCGCCAAATAGAAAAGTAAAATCATTGATCAACTTATTATGATACATGTTTCTATTCAAAACAAATAGAACTTATATATTCATTCTTGTTTTCCTTTTAAATTATCTTATTAACTTAAAAGTTGTACTGTGATGTTATATTCCATGTAACTTTATCCTTATCTTTAGTGATTTATAAATCAAAATCGATGACATTTAATTCATTGGGATGTTATAAGATCTCTCGGTTTGTAGAGATCAATCAACAATGTGAATCCTATCAGATTTCAGTTACTAAATTAATACGGATATTATTCGTACACTCTACCTCGAGATTCAAACAAAACAAACTTTTTATTTAGGGGTTGTTTGGCATGATTTGAACCAGTAAGTACTGAACTAGTAAGAGGTCTGACTGGTTAAAAGACTCTAACCCGTAAGTGCTGAACCAGTGGAGGCAGGTCCGGCCGCAATGGTGAGTAGCAGGGTCGATGGGTCAATGGGTGTGGGAATGGGGGTCAATGGGTGTGTGTGGGAACTTTTAATTGTGAGAGGTAAAGTTGTAAGTATTTTCATTCACCATTCCCCTAAAGCTTAATCATTCAATACTGCACGGTTCCATATCGACCAATATTTAGGTCACTAGAAGAATGAATCGCAGACTTTCAATAAGTTTAAGTTCATTTAAATCCATGAAGTAACAACAATATTCAAAATTAATATTACATAAAAGCAGTTGATTCCATCATGTGAACATTTTTAGATAAAGATTAAACTATTAACAGGCCGAGTAATTTATTAATTAACAAACATGACATAAGTTTTTCTTTTTGCGCTAATGCATACGTACGTAAAAATATACCTAATTAATAAAATAAAATAATAACATACTACAAGTGTTAATAATATATGGAGGAAAAACGTGTGGTATAAGACTAAGTAATATTCGAAGGCATGTAGGAAAGCTGAAATTGACGTAATCGAACTTTTTGAGACAGTTGTAACGTTGATCATAGATTTGCCAAAAGTCTTGTATATGATAAATTCAAGCGTCATCAGAATTTTTACTTTTGACTTTCTAGATATGTTCACAAGTGCCTTTCCAAAATAAAAAGTTACTAAAATCTGATTATTGAATTATCGAACCAGTCGATTTCATTAGACCACTATTTATAATATTTAGTGATTGACCTCACGCTCAAAGATGAATAAAAATATTCGACATCCTTAATGAATTATTTTATTAAGGAAATTAATAAATAGTATCTAAATTTTATATACGTTTCACTAGGCTAATTAAAGACCCTGTAACACACGGTTCAATCAAAAAATATTGTTGTTATTTAAAAAGGTTCGTAAGTTATAATGTTATTGATAATACATTGTATATCGACTTTTATGTATAAATTTTAACATTAGCTACATCTAACATTGGTAGGTTTTCTCTATTAATATTTATACGTCTAAATAGTGTATAATATGTAATGAAATAAACTTATAAATACGAACTTTAAGTAATAAACAAATAAGTTGAACATGAAAAATGATATTTCAAATTCATAAACATCCGAAAATTTATTTGTATACAACATTTGATGTTTTGTTGATGATTTTTTTATCATTATATGATATTATTAATTTTAATCTCTGTCTACTTTTAATTCGAGATAATGCAACATAAAGTTGACCATGATCCCTGTTAAAAAACAAATTTACTTTGGATAGCGATTAGTCTTGGCTCTTGTTTATTGTCATTGCAAAACACACTGTTAACGGGAACTGTATTCTTTGAAATTTAAAAGAAATCATTTTGTCTGAAGGTGTCAAAGTTAACTGTGAAATAAAAGTGTGATTTTCAATATTACTTTTAGATACATCAAAACAATTTACACATAACAAACGAATTTCAATCAAACATAATAATAATATGACAATACATATAAAAAGAAATAAAAAAGTTTAAAAAATAGAAGCGTGTAATAAAAAAGTTTACAAATAGATTGTTGAAGTGGATCACCTTCAAATCAGAAAATTAAAAGTAAAATAAAATTAATCCAAAAACATAATTGTAGACAATGATAGATTAAATCATAATCGCAGAGGAAGAAAACTTTAATATAACAAAAAAAGATAACTTTTGTTGAAGAAAACTTGATGAAACTAAAGCCAAAATGAGAACGTTGGTGAAATTTGTCGAAGGCGATATCATCAAACTTTGTAAAGACAAATTGTGAGGGCCGTAAAGCTGTGATGGTTAAATATTTTAAAATCGGTTATGATTTCATTTTCAAAAAAAAAAAGATACCAGTGAATTCCTTTAAATTGAAGAGGAGTCAATGAAAACATCTCGTAACTTTTGTCAAGATTTGAATATAAACCAAGTATATGATAGAAACACACAATCAAGGAATCAATTTTATAGATGAAGAAAATCATAAATGATTTCTACAGTTTTTGTTGATGAATTATTTGAACAAATAAGAAATATCGGGTATGATTTAATTTTCAAAAAAAGATATGCTCTAATTTATGGTTACATTTTTGAATTTTTTCAAATATCTTTTGTATCAGAATTTGATTTTTAGTCAAATAAACCTAGACTAACACTAAAACCTAGACTAACATTAAGAACATATACATATTTAGGCGGGAGTTGAAAAAATAGAGGTTAAAAGAATGTCACTTGGCACTAAAGTTATTGTTTATTAATAAGTATAAATTGGGCTATTTAATTTTAAAAATTTAACGTTTAAATAGATAAAAAAATAAAAGAAACAATTATGATACTTAATCATTTTGTTGTTTAGAACATCTCTGAATATATTCCTATTAATTAACCACATGTTTCTTACATTTTTTAAGATCTAAACATCCAACATTATGGATAGAGAGATGTATCTTATCATTAAAATGTCTTGTTTGGGACACCTGAGTATTTAGTTTGAGTGACTTTAGTAAATCACTATTTGAAAACATGTGAATTTCAATCAACCACACATTTTTTTATGTTTTATTTATGTTAGAAAAAATATATTCATCTATCAGTAAATTAAAACTAATAACAAACAAATTTCATTTATGTACACAATTTATGAATGTATAAGTCACTTGTGGCTTATACTACCTATATGTGCAAGTAAATAAGCAGTTAAAATTTTACAAACATAACATACAAATATTTTGACGTTTTAGCAACATACCGCATGTGAAATATAAATTTAAAACGTACGTTCTACTAGTGGGAGTTCTTGCATGTAGTCCGAAAATATTTATGAGAAATTATGGAACTCATGTAAACCATTTAATTTTTTTTATGGTTCACATTATTATTTATATATTAATTACTAGTTTATTAAAGCTATTTATAGCGCTTAACAATTATTAAGAGTTAATTTATTCGCAGCTCTTCACTACACACATATGAAATCCCCACCACCACAATGTGCTTCTGCTGTAGAATGTGAGTGTAACTAGATAGTTATCATATCAGTTATCATAATTCAAATATATATGCAGGACAAGTTTTAGTTGAGTGGGTGCAGATTTTAGTTAAATAAAGTAAAGATAAAGTAATATTGGTTACCATGATTAGCTGGAAACACGGCAACCCTTTAGCTTTTTCTAAAGCAAATGCTTTACATAAAAGACCATCTAAATCTCAAAAGACTTTAACATAGTTTTTTATAACAACTTCTACACCTATCTAATTAACATGTCTATTACAAGGTTTGAACCATCAATATCTATGGATAACTAGTTTTATACTCGTCCGGTGGTCGGGTAGTTTCATGTCATAATGTCACAACTATCTTTTTTTGTATTCTAAACAAAAACCATTTGTTTGAAACTAATGTAATTTGTTAATATAAAGACAACCGTCTACATAGAAAAAACCGCAAAACAATGAAAATCAAAAATATTAAGGGATTGTTTTTTAAAACACCTTTTGACTTTTTTGAGGGGTAAAAAGACAAAAATACCCCTCCAAAAGTCACCAGAAGTTAAAATTTTTAACTTCTGGTGACTTTTGGAGGGACATTTTTGTCTTTTTACCCCTCCAAAAAGTCAAAAGTTGTTTTAAAAAGGAATCCCAAACACCTACTAAATGACTAAAATGTGAGAGCATGTCATGAGCACTTGCAAAAGATAGACGAAAAACGACACATCCAAAAATCTCATTCATACAATCGTTAGTATGAATTAAAAAACACATAAATTTAAACAAACAAGATGAGAGTGGATAAAAACAGGGAACAAAACATATTATTAAACATTAAGTAGAGATTAAATCTTGTTTAAATTATGTTGTTATAGCAATTGGCAAATAACTAACACATCCATATGGCCCAAGAATTATTTTTAGTTAAATTCATGAAAATACATCGTATGACTATGCAACCATGCCGTAAATAAATAACTTATTGCTTGCTTAAAACGATAAGTCTGTAATTATATTTCATATGGTCAAACAATTCCCATCCGTCGATTGGGTTGTATAATTTTTAAAGACAAAATGATACATCTAGTTATAATAAGAAAAACACCAAACAGAATCATCTACAAAGTTATGGTCAAGATAAAATAACATCAAATTTGTGATATACAAACTAAAAAGGTCCATAACAAACCCAACATAGAAAAACACACAAACAGCGTGTTTTCACCAAACCTGAATCTTATAATATTAATAACATGTTTATTTGAATTCATAACAAAATCGATATTTGTTTAAAATAAAAGTACAACGCATTCAACTTGTGACTACAAAGCTGACGGACAAACTAAGATAACCATAACACAATAAAAATAGTATTGAACTACTAAAATATGAAGCTTGTTGTACTCTTTAAATTGAAAATGTCGCTTGACATTCATGTATGGTAGAAAGGGGCGGCATGTCGAAACAGTATGTGAAATACGAATGTGGTCTACTTAAAGCGCTTGAGCTTCTGCATATTCCTCACCCTTAACTGCCCTTATTCCACGTTCTGTTGCATGGCAGACGCAGATGGATCAAGACTTCTAGTATCTCATTGTGCTTTGTCGTTATTGTATATAAGAAAAAGATGAAATATGGTTAGAACCAAAAGCTAACTTACTTTATATATTTTCATATAAAACTAACTTCACTTTAACAAAAGACATTACAAACACTAAGAGCAAGTCATCGGATACGAAAGCAATAAGAAAATAAACTGAAAAATTTGGTTTACATAAATAAGTATAATATTAATAGTACAGAATTAAAAAACATTCTATGAAGACATTAGGGACAAATACAAGAAGAGTCCCTATCTTTTCACTTTCAAGTTTTTTTTTTTCTAGTCTTTCACTTTCTTGCTTAAATTCTTGTACTTTCTGCTATCTCATAAACTATTTCATATATAAAAACTAAGCATAACTTAAAACTATGAGATAATTTATATATTAGCAGTACTTCTAAAGAGATTCCTACATTTTTAGCAATAAGAGAAGTTTGTTGCTCTTAAGAGATTTGAGATTCAAGCTAGCAGACCCTATTCTCCAAGTAAAACATATTTTTCTTTTTGTCTTCCTGTTGTAAAATCAAGTAATTAAGTGATGGATAAATACTAAACCTACACGGCTACAATAATATCATAATGCATTACGGTTATGCAATTTTATCAATTTGAGCCGCAAAACCTCCAGGAATGCACACCATTCTTTCTTTGACACCCGAAAACATGAACCCCCATTTTCTTTAGTTAATTAATATTGAGCTATAAACAAATGAAATGACCATGGTTTTGATATGAATGATGAAAAAAAGAATTTCTATGTAAATCAAAAGGTAAATAAAATACCTCTAATAAGACGAGATCCACATTCTATTGCTGCCCCAAAATGTCCTTACATATTATAGAAAATTCATTTGAAGGTTCTTTAATCTTTACATATATGTTACTTTTATTAACTTCAACACTTCAAATTACATGCCCACAAAACCGATAAATCTTTAAGTTCACTTTTGAGGTAAAAAGGAATGAATTTTACAAATATTATGCAAATTTTTGAAAATTTGATAATATGGAAGCCATATTAAATTTGGCAGAGCATCTAGTTGGCATTTAAATTGTAAAAGAAGCTTACACATGTAATATGAACAAATACAATTATAGGTTAATGTACCTTTCCTGAAACTCAATTAACACACCATAATATTGAGATGATTTCTTTGTAAAGACAGTCACATCCGTTAAGGTAGAGAGCACACGAGTGCAAGTAAACATAAATATATCAAGCCCAAACAAAAATAAAAATAGATAAATAATGTATGAGTAAACATCACTAATAATAATGTCATTAGCGATATACCTGTTGCCTTCTCCAAACACTTTGAGCTTGTTACAGAAAAAGAATCAAGAAAATAGTATGACACCAAGGATCACTATGCCTGGAAATAAGCTTTTAATAAAAGAAATTCCTTAAAGATCCCTTATACAATTTGTAGAACAACACATGGAATAGGTGAATCTAAAGGGTGTTTGGATGTGAGCTTTAAAAGTGATCATTACATGTTAAAAACTAAAAAGCAAACACTAATTTTATTTGTGCAAATCAATTCTCTAAATATCATTATTTGGCCCTAGACTAGACTAAAAGCACATCCAAACACCAGTTAAAGTTAATGAATTTGAAATTTTATCTAGTGAAATTGTTACATGTAATAGTACCTGTTGTTTGAAGTGGCCAAGATTGAAAATTTTCTATGTAGAGCTAGCTTTCAAAACTAATAACTTCATATTGTAAACTTGTTCTTATTTCCTCAAACATTAAAAAAACTTTCTTTTAAAACATGGTTTTACTTTTTAGTCCGGCTCGAGAAAGTTACACCCTTATTCTGTGAAGGTGATCTCATCAATTGTCTTCTAAACTTTCTGTAATAACATTTGAGAGTATTCTATATCAGTCTTGATTAATACAATCCATCTATGCATTAAAGATTAATATATACCAACTTTAGAAAAGAAGTTAATTATAAATCGATGGAACTTACACAAGAGTGAATGTGTTTAATCCCACAAAGTAAGTTTGAGATATATGAAATTATGAATCCCTTTCAGTTGTATTCGATTTAGAAAAGGCAAGCGTATTGTGGTGATGAAAACCTGTGTATGTATAAACTCACAAGCCCTATCAATCAAACAAATAAATACGAAAAAAACTTCTAATAATTACAGATTAATTAGTTTGATAATAAAATACAATTCCTTCCAAATTCTTTGACAAATAGTCTATTATAACTAGTTTTATACCCGTCCGGTGGCCGGGTATTTTAATATCGTAATGACATAACTATTTTTATTTACATTATAAACAAAACACTATTTGTTTAAGATTAAATGAACTAAATTATAAACAAAACACTATTTGAGTAAGGTGGATAATTATGTTTTTCTTCTTTTGGGACCTCTTTAAAATCTTTTATTGTTACCACTGATAATGCTCAGGCCTGCTTCATTGCATCATCATCTTCATTTAATTTATATGCACTCACAAGGCCTCATAAATTATCTAAAAAATAAACCAAAACTATCAAAATAAATATATAAAAGGAAAGGAACACAATCGTTGAGCCTTGAATTGTGGAACTCAAAGCGTGAGAGCTTTCTTTTGGATGTTTGTGAGACAAGCTAAAATGATGATCCTTCCAGTATAGTATCCATAAATTGTAACACATCCTGTATTTGAGAGAATTTTGCTCATTAGTGATTCAATATTGAAGCATAAGGGTCATGTTGAGATATTACACCCTTCAAACATCCAAATAGCTACCTAAAAATTATGATACTTTTGTTTCTATATATGATTAACAACTGAATAACTATTGAGTGCACCTCCAATTAACTTTGGGGTTGGATCGTCCCTTTCCATAAAGGCACTTCATGATCGGGTCAATTACAAGTGCTACAGGGACAGAATCCAACTTGTAGTTTGTACTTTTCTTGCAGCCCTCTTCATTGTCATCACATACCTATCTACAAAAACAATGTTGAGGTGACATATATGTCAATAATTCAAATATTAAATGTCTATAACATTAATTCTTTAGCAAATACAATATAAAAAATAAACTGAAGACATAATTAAAGTTATTCAAGTAATAACTATTAATGGAAAAAAGGTGATTCTGAAAGGAAGTAATAGGTAGGAATAAAAGAACATGTAGATCAAGCATTCCAATGATGAATAACTAAAGAGCACTCAAAAGATAATGAGAATATTATCTTTCCCTTTAGTCATTAATTGATAACGCTTATTTAAGAAACGAACTTGCCAGAAGATGAAATTTGAGGTGATTGTTTGAGCAACAGCTTCATTGCCCCAAGTATCTCGGTTGAGTTGCATAATAATTAATCATAAAAACATTTAAAAATAAATTCCGACTATTTATGTATGTTAATGGTGAAGGAAAACATGCCATATGTGAGCTAAACTCCTTATTGGATTGCATGTTCACTATAAGCCATCCGCCCTGGCATTTAGCAGTTTCTTTCGTCTGAAAATTCAACAATTTAAGCATGGCATTGTATTGGTCATAAATATCATGCTCATAAGAAATTTTATTTTGGATCATATTCAAAAGAAACATCAGTTGAGAAAAGTATCACTATGATCAATGATAAATTACCTTTTCAAAAACTTATGGCACATCAAAGCAAAGGGTGGACAGGTACAAGGAAGCAAGCTGTTGATGTGGAACCTTGGTCTGCTCCCAAGACTCCAGGATGATTGTACTCCACATCAAAATCATTACAGAAAATTGTTGTATCAGGTGCATGTGGAGTAATCCCGAATCTTGATGGTCTAAAGATGTAATCAATGAAAGGCCTGAACTTTGTAATCAATCAAAATGAAGCTGGGACAATACCTCTATAAGCGGAAATCCTCAATTTATAACCTAAACATTTAAAATAAAATATGATAAAAAAAACAAATGATTTATAAGCAAATTGGTCAATATTGACTTATCTAGAACGACCATAAAAAAAACTTATACTTAGTGAATGAATAATGATCATAAATTTAACCAGGTAGTATCATAATTGGGAACCATCATCAACATATCTCCGTCAGTAACTTCTAGACCACTCAATGTCTCAGCATTGCTTATCGTTAGCACAACTTTGACATGATCTTCATGATAAAGCAGCCAACCCCAACTTTAGATTTCTACACTTTGTTGCCTACTTTTTTCACCACACCCATGGTCTCATGCCCACATTAGTCACTTGATTGGCAGGTGATTGTAACAGTTTGTGTTAGTTTAGCTAAGATTAAGCATCATAAAAATGGTTGTTTTTCATTTATAAATTAAGGGATAACTGCACACAAAACATGAACGGGATGCCACTAAATCATGAAGAGAATATATTAAAATAGAATGATACAAGAAATGATGAGATCAAACAACTAAGCATAATCAGGAGGGGTTGATTGAAGAATACACTCAAATTGCCCATACTAAGTTACTAACAAAATTAGTCAAAATTTGAAGTTTTTCACAAGCAACAACAAAGATGAAATTCAAAATGAAAATTGTTGCGAACTTACAAACATGGCAAACAGATATTTACAAGATCAGTTGAGGGAAATCCTAATCAAGAGAAATCTACTAAAACATACCCAAGAACCATAGGATAAGCAGTCAAGCCCCATTCGTTCTTGAATGATTTAAGATCAGAATGGCAGATCCCGCAATACGAAACTTTGAATATCTTGCCTTTATCACCGATAGATTGTAAATCATTATCAATAACAACAAATCCATTAATAGGCAAATGATGATACAAAATTAACCAAAAATCTAATCGTTTGATACTCCACATTGGTGGTGGAATCTCACTCAAAAGTGAATTAGAATCTCGCATCAAAACAAATTCCAACCGTTAAGACCTAATTAAGAGATTAAACAAATAAAATGTGGAAATACGTATGATTACCATAATCATATAGGAATAACAAGGTAAAGTGGGATGAACAACCAAACTCTATTCGAAAGTATACCTTGGATGGCGATTTAATGCCGTATTTGGACATTTGGAGACGGGAAGACGACGAACTTGGAGTGATGCGTATTCGGTGAAGAACATGAACCTATGGCTTGCTCCATCGACATCTACTTGGTTTCACTCAACAGTCGATTTAAAGAAACTAAAGAAAGGCTTATGATGTTTCCCTATATATAATAGCAGCCATGGAGGTTACTAGAGAACGTGGGAGCAAAAGAAAGAAGGAACTGCTGGAAACCGTTCTGTAAACCGTCGATTAACTGCTCATAACCTAATCACACTTAGAAACTGCTGGAAACCGTTCTGTAACCGTCATAACTGACTAATTTAAACGGCTAGGATTTTGTTTCAGGTTATTTCAATGGTCAAGATCATTTCTACCAGCGGTTACAATCACCGCTGGTAATATAATATATAATTGCTTATTGTCTTTCAGCATACTAAGATTTAAAACAAAAATATTAGAGAGGAAAATACAATCAAATAGACTAAACGGGTCAAAGGACCCATCGTTACCATTTATTGAGTAAATATTATCCAATAATATGTCTGTAGATTTCGTAGAACAACACTCACAATCGTAGTCAATTCCAACTAATCACACTATAACAATTTATTTGAGACCCATAACAATTTATTTGCTAACTTTAATGATAATAATCTACAAATCTTAATACTAATATAAAAAGGGATGTGATGGAAACTAAGTACTTGAGGGAAGACACTTACATTTGAGCTTTGCTTTCTCAATCTTCCTTTTGACTTCCAACCTTCATCGTATGTAGCTAACTTTCAAGTCAAATGGCACAAATTTTAGATTCTTATGTAAGATCAATTTGGCTTAGTCCTTGATATCAACGAACTATACATCACGCATGATCTTTTATATATACATTTAGTTCAAACACAAGTTAGCATAACACTTTTCATTCAATTCTTATATTTCAACTTTCATTAGGACATTTCAAGTGAACACTTGGTAGGCTCCTATATGTTAATTATAAAATAATTATATAATTTGTCTTTAGTCACCCAATTGACCCATTGTTTGAACAAAATTAGTTCACACATCATAAGGGAAGTCATACCACTGAATTTCACATATTAAAGATAGTTTCAACTACACTACCATGACCCCATCATCAAGAAACCTATCCCTAACAGATAGTGATTTATCAACAACTATAGTAAGAACTATAAAAAATAATCTGGACATATGAAGGTGGATTCAATCTAACATAAATTATAAATTCGATCTAATTAAATCATAAAGCTGAGTCATATTACACAGAAAACCTAAATTTAGTCATGAATCGTTATTCTTGATATTTCCTCCATATCCAAATTTAATGATAATAGATTATTCTTGATGTGTTTAATAGCATCTTATATGGATTCACAAACTATAATTCAATAAAAATCAGATCTTAATGTTAATAATCTAAACCCAGATGCAACCATTGGTATTGAAGATGAATATTCAATAAAAATCAGATCTTAATGTTAATAATCTAAACCCAGATGCAACCATTGGTATTGAAGATGAAGGAATGACAAAGATGATTATGCTTACCAAGAACTTTAATTCACGAAGAACAAATATCCATAACATGTCATTGTTAAAATTCATCTCAGTAGCCAAAGAATTCCTTATAATTCGCTTAAAAACACAAGAGTAACATCAAAATACAGAATGAACTGTACTTATACCGATCAACAACAAACCGCTGAAGGTGATATGCGTTCGTGATGCCGATATCAGAGTACCTGACGAACAAAGCCTTGAAGATGAGCTGATATGGCAATTAGTTCCATAATATTCAACTTCCTTAACACATCTGAACATTTGCTAACCCACAATTAGAGGCTAGACTGGATGAATAAAGTACTTGACTTGATTACTTGCAGCAAGCCAGATTCTTGAACAAAATCATAGAAACCCTAAATGCACAATAAATCAAAATCAAAGAAAGATAACTTTCGTTTCGATTAAGGGTTAATGTGAAAATTGCATAGAGAAATTGATATGAAACCTCATGTTTGTTACCAGATTCACCATCATCGAGTGAAAAAGAAGATGACGAATTGGCAGGGAAAAAGAGACCGATTGAAAAAGAAGGCCATGGAGGACAATTAAGTGAGTGATTTGGGTAACACCCGTAATTCTTGTCAAAAAGAAATAAAAGAATAATGAGAGAGAAAAAGGAGGAAAAAGGGAAGTCAACCCCAAGTTGGAGGACCAAAAGTGTAAAATGATAAAAAAATCTTATAAAGTTGGTAAAAAGGTGGCATGGCCGCCCATTACCTTCTGCATAACATTTTCATTCGACTTTAGAGAGAGAAAGAAGGAAAAAGCTTCGGGTTGAGAAAGAAGATCAAGCAGGATTCGAATTTTCCAGGTAAGAATTCTTGTTTTTAAGTTGTTCTTGGCTAGATAATGCCTTGGATATATGTTCTTATGTGCCTATATGCTTTCGGGTATGTGTTCTTGGTGTTTAGGTGCTAGAAACATCAGGAATTCGTGGTTGTGAGAGTGTTAAGCTTGAAAGCAGCTAAGGTGAGTTCTAGACCCCTTTTTACTGGTTTTTAAACGTTTTGGGGCTGGAAAATGCATGTAAGTATGTTTTTGTAAAATTTGGGTTGATACCCGTATGAAATGAATGTATGTATGTTTATGTTTATGTTAGATTTATGCCTAGAATCATGTGTATATGTTTAGAACTAGGCATTATGATGTTTGGGACTTGGACTATGAATTATACCCATGAACAGGTTGCTAATATGTCTGAAATTGGGACTTAGAATAAATAAGCACAAGTTGATGAGTCCACCAGTGCTCATACGACCAACAGTGTGGTCGTATGACCAGGATTTTTCTAAGTGTTAAAGCCCACTAGTGCTCATACGACCAACAGTGTGGTCGTATGACCAGGTGATGTATTTTTCTAAGTGTTGATGAGTCTAACAGGACTCATACGACCAACAGTGTGGTCGTATGACCAAGTAAATCTTTCTAAGTGATGAGTCCAATAGGACTCATACGACCAACAGTGTGGTCGTATGACCAAGTAATAATTTTCTAAGTATGTTGAAGAGTCCAATAGGACTCATACGACCAACAGTGTGGTCGTATGATCAGAACATATTTCTAAGTCTAGGGATGGTACGACCAATAGTTCTCATACGACCAACAGTGTAGTCGTATGACCAGATAATTCTAAGTATAAGATGAAAAGTCCAGCAGTGCTCTTACGCCTAACAGGGCTCATACGCCCAGAGGGCTTATACGCCCAACAGGGCTCAAACGCCCAGAAAACTTAGAATTTTACAGAAATTTCCAGTAAGTCCGAAGTTCGAGGTTTTGACCAGGGTTGACTAGGGTTAATAAATGATGATATCTCATGCATATAATGATGAGTATGATTAACCCTTATTATTACTGATATTATTATCAGTGTATTGTTATTGTTAACAATATTATTAATAAAATATTGTTAAGTATGGTAAGATGCTATGTATGATGATGAATGTCTGATGATGAATGTATGATGATGAATGTATGATGAGTGTGTATGTTCCTTGTAATTGTGTATGCTTATCTTTCTGAAACTTTACGAATAACGAGAATGAATTAATGAAGTATTATGTAACGTAAAGTGAAAGATAATGAAAGAGGAACATGATGATGAATGCATGTATTAACGAATGAACAAAAAGAAGAATGATGATGAATACATGCATAAATGAATGAACGAAAGTCTTGCATGGTCTAAGGGCACGAGATGGAATTGACGGTTATGAAGTCTTGGAAATAGTGCTTGGTTCTAGTAACTAGGCCTATTACGAGCCTTATGGTAGATTATGGACAGTGAGCCATAGTTGCCTTAGGAACAACGGGGCAGTGTCTTTGTGACCTGTCACGGGATAGTTGTTACAGCAGGAGTGGTGACGATCACTCGTGGGGTTAACGTGACCCCAGATGAGACGTTGTCGGTCTATGGACAGAGAGCCATAGGGGCAACGAGGTTGTCGGTCTATGGACAGAGAGCCATAGGGCAACCAGGTTGTCGGTCTATGGACAGAGAGCCATAGGGGCAACCAGGTGTCGGTCTATGGACTGAGAGCCATAGGGGCACCAGGTGTCGGTCTATGGACTGAGAGCCATAGGGGCACCAGACGGATACGATATGCTTTGTCGGCTCATGGGTTGGAACCATGAAGGCAGAGAAGAAAGGTGACCCTTAGAGTTTTGCATGCTTGACGAATGAAAGTTAAAGAACGTATGAATGAATGAAAAGAATGTATGTACGAACGTCAATGAGAATGATGAATGGTACACGAATGAAAACTAATGAACGAATGATGAAGATAATAATGAAATTACCTACGTGTACGTACGATGCGTGATCACATATGCATAACGAACGTTTTGGAATGAGAAGTAAAGTATTTTAATTACCAAACTAGAACTCACTCAGCAACGCTGACTTTTATGTATTTTCCAGTTGGCAGGTGACAGGTTGCTGAGGATGGCACACAGGGGTGGCTACTAGGCGGGCAAGACTGACATCCATTATGCTTTGACGATACTGTTGTTTTGTAATTCATTCAAATAAATATTTTGTGACTTAGAAACTAGAATGTATTGCTTAACAACAGTGTTTCAAATGAACAGATGGTTTTGTTTAAATAATTCCGCTGCTTAAATTATTAATATGTATGTTTTATGCTGTGAATGACCAACTGTGAGGTGCCCGGGAACGGGGCCTTACAGGTTTTATGGAAAGGAAGATGAAGATGTGCTTACCGGCGAACGTGAGGAGCGAATATCGGACTAAATGGGGGAATGTGGAGAGTGAGGTGCGGAAATTCACAGCTAACCATCGCTCCAAATCTCAACTGCTCGATTATTACGGTCAAGATTAAAAGAACGTGGAATTGAAGGGTCAGGATGAGCTTAAATTTTGTAACTGTTTTCCAGCAACCATATATATATATATATATATATATATATATATATATATATATATATATATATATATATATATATATATATATATAGGTAGAGGTAGAGGTTCTAATAAGAAATAATTTTTGCCTAAGTATGCTAAGAAAGAATAAGAAGATGACATGTGGCACTCTTAAAATTAGGGTTAAAGGGCATTATGGTCCTAAAACACACTCATTAGTCCCGTTTGTATTTCATCAAAATGCAGCACAATCTGTAACCAACCACCATCTCCCCCAACCATCTCCCTCCATCACATTCGATCGATTGGGGCTTCAATCGAGCAGGTGGTTAAAGCACATCCGATCGATTAGGGCTTCAATCGAGCAGGTGGTTAAAGCTTCAAACGAGAAGGTGGTTAGGGCTTCAATCGAGCAGGTCTACCTTCAGCACATTGGCACAGGTGAATCCTCTCCTCTGCTTCGATCTTCTCTCCGATCTCATATCCTCCATTGATGAAGAGCCCAAGGTCTGTGTATCTAACTATCTATGACTCTGTACGGTTGATTGTGATTATGTGATTTGTTTCGCTTCAATACTGATACGGTGATTTTGTTCGTTAACGGTTCTAAAAAGTCTGTGTATCTAACCTGTGACAACCCGGAAAAATTTCGTTGAAAAAAAATAATAATAATAATAATAACAAAATAAAATATATATATATATATATACATATATATATGTATATTATTATAATAATAATGGTATTATTATCACTATTATTAATAATAATATTAATAATAATAAAATTACTCTATAAAAGTTTAAGGTGAAAAATGTTAATTTTAAAACTTGTTTTAAAAGGTTTAACATGAAATAACAAACCATATAAACTTCAGGGGGCTAAAGTGTAAATGTTTTTAAAACACCCCTCACCCCCACCGTCGACCTGTTTTCCCGCCGGTCTCCGGCGAAGTCTCCGGCGAGACCAAAACACCAAAAATGACACGGTTTTGACCCAATCAATCATTCCCGACATGTTTTCGTGGGTGATTCGAACCTAACCCACACACCAATTTGAATAATGTGATCGATCTATTACCTAACCCACTAAACCCGATTGTCGGCCGACCCACTCACTAAATCGAGCACTACACACTACAATAATTCAAATAAATTAATCCAAACGAACGGCTATAAGATTCCTAAGCTAATGGTACTTCGAATTGTACCTGAAATACTAAAAATCATACAGTTCAATCGCCATTTCTCTCTCGGCCTGCAACTAATTCGATTTCCGACTTCTGAGTTCTATTTCACAAAACCGACAGAGGGCATTTCATTAGTAAGGCCATTAGAAGCTTCCTGTAAGAGTAATTTGATTATGATCAACATTTACACCCTGAACCGATCTCATGACTGTCGCGACTGTTCTTCGATGGCCCAACATCAATTCGTCTTCCAAATAGGTAATTTAATACATGAAAACACTCGATTTGACATGGGGAACAAAAGCCCCATGTCTATTGCAGTGATCATTCGAGTTTAAGCTTCAATTTGGGATTGGATCGAATTAGGGTTCTTGGTGGAATTGGGGAATTTGGTTAACTGAGTTTAAATGAAATGGAAACCAATTCTTACCGCGGCTTGATGCCTTGGCTCACTGGTTCCCGGTCCAATTGCACTCTTTGGGGTCACGGGTTCGAACCCGGCCCCCAACCTCTATTTTTTTAAAAGCCTTTTTCACATTTTAAAAATCCAGAAAAATTACTAAAAATTATAAAAATAATTTTTATAAACTTTGTTTATTTTAGAAGTATATAATTATTTTCTAGAAAATTATTTATTTAAAAATCTTATTTATAAAATTATTACAAATGTTATAAATTGTTATTTTTTTTATAAAAATGGATTTTAAATAATGATTTAAATCATCAAATTATTAATGAAACATTATATCATTTGTAATTATGAATAACATAATAATTAGATAATTTCTATTATGTTTTACCATGTAAATATGTTATAAATTTAACAATATGTTATTATCTATTATATGTTCAATCATAATAACATTATTATATAAATATAATGTTTAGATAATTTGTGTCTATGTATAAATCTTACTATTAGATTTTATAAATTATAAAATACTAAAGTATCCTATTTGTGTTTTAAACATGATAAACACAAAATTAGATTTTATAAATTAAATTATAAAATCTTATTAAAATAAATATCAATTTACATATGTAAGTAATGTCTAAAATTTATTTAAGACATAATGACATATTGAAATCATTATTAATTTGATCAAATATTATGAATAACAAATCTTTAATTATTAAAGAATTAACAAAGATAATTAAATGAATAGTTATATGTTTATAACAAATCTCCGAAAACCAAATCCTAGATCAACTGAACACCAGGTTCAAGATCTAACTTATTTAGGTTTTGGATTTGTATCTGTTTGCTGACGTGAAATATAATTCCTTAGCAGGAATTTACTAGGTTGTCAACACCACACAAGGACTGAGGTGAGTTCATAACTATTCCCCCTTTTAATCATTTAAATATTTTGGGGCTGGAATACATGTTGTACATAAATTTTACAAATTATTTTGTGTATTATGTTAAATAATAATTGGATCACATTTATGATTACATATGGTTATTATGAAAATCCTTCTGTGTAAACTGGGCTATAAGGCAGGGATCTTTTGGATAGTACTATCGGGGAGTGACTGACCCCCACAAAGGTTTGGACATGTGGTCCTTATCAGATGCACAAAGATCTCGCTGTTATTCGGGATGACAATATCTGGTGTGAGAAGGCAGATTGTTGCGCTATATAAGTTTTGCCATTATAGTTCCACTTACCACCCATATGAGGATAAATGTAAAGAGAGGATTCGCGCCCTCTGGTTTGAATTATTAAAACTGGCATAATACACACATAAAAGGAAAAGGGAAAATTAAACTATGATACATGGGCAAATCTTATGTGATGGATTTGTTGGGCTTGTACATAGTGGGTATGTGGGATAGCGGGTTCACCTTATTAAAAAGGGTTCCGACAGGCTATTCATATACCGGTGAGTAAATTAAACTCACACTTTGACAATAAACCCTTCTTTGAATGATAATGGATGATTTATCAAATATGTTTTACTTACCTATGAACTCACCAACCCTGTGTTGACACTTGATTTACATGTATTCTCAGGTATCTATTAGGAGCTTTTGGACGAGCACGTAGGATCATATAAGAGCTCCAGATACATATTGGTTATTAACAAGACATGATTAGAAGTATTGTTAAGAAAAAATATATATATTTATTTCCGCTGCGTATAATATTTAATACTCTGATTAATAATGGATTGGTTATCTAAAACTTATCATATAGATAACTGCATCTCATGTGTAACTACTGTGTTCGATCCTGTTTGCTCACCCCTCCGTGATAGATTCCAGACCCGGAATTTGAGGGTGTGACAGATTGGTATCAGAGCCATTGGTTATAGTGAGTTAGGAATTGCATCTAGCCTATAGCCACACACAATAGTTGCACAAAGTAAATTGCCTTAGTTAGAGATTGACTAAGATTAAGAAGTTATATGCCTTATGTGATTTCTATTATACCTTGATTCCTATCAATACACACACGAATCTTAAATCATATTCTAAGGCATTGTGTGCCTAATTCAAGTGATTTCAAACGTCAAAACTCGATTATTCATGGTTTTCAAATTTGTCAAAGTCTGTGTCTTACAACTTGAAACATGTAATGCTGGAAGAGCGTGATGCCTGTATCTCTAGGTGTTCTGTCTAGGCAAGGTATTCGCATATATCCAAATCAACCGATGGACCTGTTTACCTTACCTGGGAACCCTTGGGATGAGTATCTGCTTATAGGTACGCATGTCTTCAACAAAGTTGTGATTGACTCAATACTTTGATTAGTCAACGTACTCGCTTTGATTCACGAATCAAACGAATACACTCGGAACATCTCATTGTCGTGTTGAATAATTCTTGTCCTTGATTTCGTTTTCCCGATATAATACATACATATTGGTACTTCTATCATTAGTGACCACTATACTTGACAAGATATGTTGACCTAATAGGAGGAACCGGGGTGATCATGCAAAGCAACTTACCATTACGGGTGCACACGTAATTGTAATTTGTCGTGCATGCTAAGTCCGGTGAATCTGGTCGGGTGGTAACATTGTAGTCCGTATAAGTCATCATTCCTACATGTTGAGCAAGAAAGCCTCGGTTCTCATAGAACATATTTCCATGAAAATTCTTAATGATCTCTCAGAATGGCTTCTCGTCAAATCCGTTCACGGTCTAGAAACTCTAGTCGTAAGATTGCTGCTATTGTAGCACGTGAAGTTACTGTGGTCAATATACAAGCCTTTAAGGCATATGAATCAAATTACCCTGACGTGTTCCATTTGGAAATCTAAACTACACTTGTCCTAACTTAAAGAGAGACTTGTTTCCCTAGTACTTGCCCTGACACAGTTATACCTGAAATCCTGAAAGTATGAAGGATAGGCAGCTATCATTAGACATATTGTACTTATGTGCTTGTAGTTTACTTGCTATTACTTAAGTCCTGACCTACTTAGAGCCTTCATGGTATTTCCAATCATAATACTAATTTTATCCTTTAAGAGGCATTCCTCCACCTAGCATATCAGTAATTGAGGGACTGATTGAATGCTTAGAATGAAAGTGGACTACAGGAAATATAGAAGGGTGATGATACCTACATACATTAAGTTATTCTTTGGGATGATAATAAATTAGGATGTCGTGTAACCGGTTTAAGCATATTCTTAGTATACCGGTGATGTTATTAAAGGGTTACTATACCTAAGGAATGAAATGCAAAAGTTAGAATTGTAATTCTAAAATCATGCAATGGTAGGGTTAAGTCGTGCTTTTTATACTGACAAACTCCATGAATTGATAAAACTGATGTTGTACCTTATGACATTAGACCAAATAGAATTAAGAAGGACACTAATCTAGTGAGTAGTAGAATAAGCCTCTCTGATGGTTTAGATAATTTGCTTTAATGCCAATATTGTGAACCTAGCTATGCTGGTTGATACGATTAAGCTAACGTGTTAAACGGGGACATTAAGAAGGTTGGAGTTCCGACCATTACCATAAGTGTGCCCTAGGTTGATTAGGACCCCAAGACAAGTTAGAATTGATCTTTGAAACTCATGAGAAAATTGTCCAGATAAGAAAAGCTACGCTGATAAACACCGCAAGCCACCTGAATTTCAGGAAGGAGATAAAAGTTTCGCTAAAGGTATCTCCCTGGAAGGGAGTTATACGCTTTGGGAAACGAGGGAAATTGAACCCTCGCTACGTGGGACCTTTTGAAATTGACAGAAGGATTGGCCCAGTAGCCTATGAATTAAATCTACCTGCTGAACTTGGTGGTGTGCATAATGTTTTTCACGTATCAAATCTAAGGAAGTGTTTATCCGATGAATTACTGGTTGTGCCTTTCTAGGAACTGCAAGTATGTGAGAAACTCAGACTTGTTGAGGCACCAGTTGAAATCATGGATAAGAAAGTTAAACAACTTAAGCATAGCAAGATTCCGGTTGTCAGAGTTCGGTGGAACTCTTGGCATGATCCTGAGTTCACTTGGGAACGAGAGGACGAAATGATGCGCAAGTATCCTAACCTGTTCAAGGATGTTGCCAGTACTTCTTAATTTTCGGGACGAAAATTCCTGTAATAGGGGGATGATGTGACAACCCGGAAAAATTTCGTTGAAAAAAAAAATAATAATAATAACAAAATAAAATATATATATATATATATACATATATATATGTATATTATTATAATAATAATGGTATTATTATCACTATTATTAATAATAATATTAATAATAATAAAAATTACTCTATAAAAGTTTAAGGTGAAAAATGTTAATTTTAAAACTTGTTTTAAAAGGTTTAACATGAATAACAAACCATATAAACTTCAGGGGGCTAAAGTGTAAATGTTTTTAAAACACCCCTCACCCCCACCGTCGACCTGTTTTCCCGGCCGGTCTCCGGCGAAGTCTCCGGCGAGACCAAAACACCAAAAATGACACGGTTTTGACCCAATCAATCATTCCCGACATGTTTTCGTGGGTGATTCGAACCTAACCCACACACCAATTTGAATAATGTGATCGATCTATTACCTAACCCACTAAACCCGATTGTCGGCCGACCCACTCACTAAATCGAGCACTACACACTACAATAATTCAATAAATTAATCCAAACGAACGGCTATAAGATTCCTAAGCTAATGGTACTTCGAATTGTACCTGAAATACTAAAAATTATACAGTTCAATCGCCATTTCTCTCTCGGCCTGCAACTAATTCGATTTCCGACTTCTGAGTTCTATTTCACAAAACCGATAGAGGGCATTTCATTAGTAAGGCCATTAGAAGCTTCCTGTAAGAGCAATTTGATTATGATCAACATTTACACCCTGAACCGATCTCATGACTGTCGCGACTGTTCTTCGATGGCCCAACATCAATTCGTCTTCCAAATAGGTAATTTAATACATGAAAACACTCGATTTGACATGGGGAACAAAAGCCCCATGTCTATTGCAGTGATCATTCGAGTTTAAGCTTCAATTTGGGATTGGATCGAATTAGGGTTCTTGGTGGAATTGGGGAATTTGGTTAACTGAGTTTAAATGAAATGGAAACCAATTCTTACCGCGGCTTGATGCCTTGGCTCACTGGTTCCCGGTCCAATTGCACTCTTTGGGGTCAAGGGTTCGAACCCGGCCCCCAACCTCTATTTTTTTAAAAGCCTTTTTCACATTTTAAAAATCCAGAAAAATTACTAAAAATTATAAAAATAATTTTTATAAACTTTGTTTATTTTAGAAGTATATAATTATTTTCTAGAAAATTATTTATTTAAAAATCTTATTTATAAAAATTATTACAAATGTTATAAATTGTTATTTTTTTTATAAAAATGGATTTTAAATAATGATTTAAATCATCAAATTATTAATGAAACATTATATCATTTATAATTATGAATAACATAACAATTAGATAATTTCTATTATGTTTTACCATGTAAATATGTTATAAATTTAACAATATGTTATTATCTATTATATGTTCAATCATAATAACATTATTATATAAATATAATGTTTAGATAATTTGTGTCTATGTATAAATCTTACTATTAGATTTTATAAATTATAAAATACTAAAGTATCCTATTTGTGTTTTAAACATGATAAACACAAAATTAGATTTTATAAATTAAATTATAAAATCTTATTAAAATAAATATCAATTTACATATGTAAGTAATGTCTAAAATTTATTTAAGACATAATGACATATTGAAATCATTATTAATTTGATCAAATATTATGAATAACAAATCTTTAATTATTAAAGAATTAACAAAGATAATTAAATGAATAGTTATATGTTTATAACAAATCTCCGAAAACCAAATCCTAGATCAACTGAACACCAGGTTCAAGATCTAACTTATTTAGGTTTTGGATTTGTATCTGTTTGCTGACGTGAAATATAATTCCTTAGCAGGAATTTACTAGGTTGTCAACACCACACAAAGACTGAGGTGAGTTCATAACTATTCCCCCTTTTAATTATTTAAATATTTTGGGGCTGGAATACATGTTGTACATAAATTTTACAAATTATTTTGTGTATTATGTTAAATAATAATTGGATCACATTTATGATTACATATGGTTATTATGAAAATCCTTCTGTGTAAACTGGGCTATAAGACAGGGATCTTTTGGATAGTACTATCGGGGAGTGACTGACCCCCACAAAGGTTTGGACATATGGTCCTTATCAGATGCACAAAGATCTCGCTGTCATTCGGGATGACAATATCTGGTGTGAGAAGGCAGATTGTTGCGCTATATAAGTTTTGCCATTATAGTTCCACTTACCACCCATATGAGGATAAATGTAAAGAGAGGATTCGCGCCCTCTGGTTTGAATTATTAAAACTGGCATAATACACACATAAAAAGGAAAAGGGAAAATTAAACTATGATACATGGGCAAATCTTATGTGATGGATTTGTTGGGCTTGTACATAGTGAGTATGTGGGATAGCGGGTTCACCTTATTAAAAAGGGTTCCGACAGGCTATTCATATACCGGTGAGTAAATTAAACTCACACTTTGACAATAAACCCTTCTTTGAATGATAATGGATGATTTATCAAATATGTTTTACTTACCTATGAACTCACCAACCCTGTGTTGACACTTGATTTACATGTATTCTCAGGTATCTATTAGGAGCTTTTGGACGAGCACGTAGGATCATATAAGAGCTCCAGATACATATTGGTTATTAACAAGACATGATTAGAAGTATTGTTAAGAAACAATATATATATTTATTTCCGCTGCGTATAATATTTAATACTCTGATTAATAATGGATTGGTTATCTAAAACTTATCATATAGATAACTGCATCTCATGTGTAACTACTGTGTTCAATCCTGTTTGCTCACCCCTCCGTGATAGATTCCAGACCCGGAATTTGAGGGTGTGACATAACCGATCTCATATCCTCGATTGATGAAGAGCCCAAGGTCTGTGTATCTAACTATTTATGAAAGCTGTGCTGTTTTATGAAATATAGCACAGCTTTGTGCTGTTTTATAAAATACAGCACAACAGCACAGCTTTGTGCTGTTTTATAAAATACAGCACAGCTTTGTGCTGTTTTATAAAATACAGCACAGCTTTATGCTATTTTTGAAACACAGCACAACCTTGTGCTGTTTTATGAAACACAGCACAACCTTGTGCTGTTTTATGAAACACAGCACAGCCATGTGCTGTTTTATGAAACACAGCACAGCCTTGTGCTGTTTTATGAAACACAGCACAGCCTTGTGCTGTTTTATGATACACAGCACAGCCTTGTGCTGTTTTATGATACACAGCACAGCCTTGTGCTGTTTTATGAAACACAGCACAGCCTTGTGCTGTTTTATGAAACACAGCACAGCCTTTTGCTGTTTTATGAAACACAGCACAGCCTTGTGCTGTTTTAAGAAACACAGCACAGCCATGTGCTGTTTTATGAAACACAGCACAGCCTTGTGCTGTTTTATGAAACACAGCACAGCCTTGTGCTGTTTTATGAAACACAGCACAGCCTTGTGCTGTTTTATGAAACACAGCACAGGCTTGTGCTGTTTTATGAAACACAGCACAGCCTTGTGCTGTTTTATGAAACACAGCACAGCCTTGTGCTGTTTTATGAAACACAGCACAGCCTTGTGCTGTTTTATGAAACACAGCACAGCCTTGTGCTGTTTTAAGAAACACAGCACAACCATGTGCTGTTTTATGAAACACAGCACAGCGTTGTGCTGTTTTATGAAACACAGCACAGCCTTGTGCTGTTTTATGAAATACAGGACAGCTTTGTGCTGTTTTATAAAATACAGCACAAAACGTTAAAAATGTAGCATAACTTCACATAATTTGATTTTTTTTTTGTAAAAAAACTATAGTAATACTATACTCAAATTAAAGAGAAAAAAATGTTTGATTTTATGGTGTAATTTATTTAAAAAAATAACGTCGTATGAAAAAGTTATTAGCATTTAAAAAAATAGGGGGGAAATTTTAAAAAGTCAATAATTGTGGGTAATATAATAAAATACCCAAATTACCCTTGATTACTTATTTTTTCTACACTTTGATCTTAGCCCTTAATTAGATAATTAGAAGGCTAAGATTACTTTTTAGCATACTTAGGCAAAAATTATTTTTTAGGGGAACCTCCCTCTATATATATATATATAATATATATATATATATATATATATATATATATATATATATATATATATATATATATATATATATATATATATATATATATATATATATATATATATATATATATATATATATATATATATATATATATATATATATATATATATATATATATATATATATAGGGGAGGGATCCTAAGAAACCACTAAATTATATGAAAACCAAGAAAACCAACTCTAACCAATCATAAAATTTCTAATAATTTTTTTATTTTTCTTATTAGAAGGGTTTTAATGTAAACACTCCCACTATTTTAGGTAATTATACATTTTAATTTTGAATTCCTTATTTTACTCTTAACTAATATTAATCTTTCTCCTGACTTCTTCATTCTTTACTTCCATTGCAACCCTAATTTTTAATTTGCAGATAACCCCGAAGCGAAGAAAGAGGAGCAGGAACAAGAGGTGTCCTGTCCCGGCCCAGTAGTTCCGCAACTACTATCGTGGTTGTTGCCCTCTCAAGGAGCACAACAAGGACAGTAGAAAACACGATGCCAACCAAGGATTATAGTGGTGATAGATTGGATACGTGAGTTTATGAAGTCTTTTCTTAGTTATTTGATTGTTGCGGTCGAGGTATTAGGTATCTGCATAAGCAATCGACTAATAATAAAAAGAAAAGATGTGATAATCAGTTGGAATGTTAGGTTTGATGAACCCCCCACTTGCAACCACCGCTAGAGCATTGGAGGATGTAAACGATCATGACTTATTGCTAGGGTATGTAATGATCATCTCATTCAATCGATTGAAAAAGATAGAATTAAGAGGTGTATGATATCATCTATTCTTTAATATTATTAAAAAGGTGTTTAATTTTAGTATAAGAAATTGAGATGATGATGATTTACATACATTGTTACGTATACGTAACTACCGAATTAAAGTCTGAGTTTTCTTTTAAAAACATCGATGATTATGACAGAAGATGACTTCATCCTATTGTTTGGTTACATATATGTAAGTAAGAGTTACATATGTAATATTATGGGTTACATGTTTGTAACTAATCATAGTTCCATCAACTTACATATATGTAACATATAATGCTACTTACATATACCTTAACTTCTATGTATCTGTTGATAACTTTTTATAAAGCTTAAGTTTTAGGTTCTTGTGATTGTTACGTATATACCTTAACTTCTGTGTCAGACAACACTGGTATGGGTGGGCGGCCATTATTATTTGGATTAGAGCTAAGAAGATGGTGAAGATAGTGTTGGTGGGTTTCAATTCGAGAAACATGATGAATTTGATGACATCTAAATTTGATATGGGGCTACGCAAAGAATCGAAGATAATGATCAAGAAGAAATTGAACCAAAAAGATAGTGTTGGTGGGAGCATCTTATATCTGCTAGGGATGAGCATCTGATCACGCAAGGATGTTTACATATACGTAAGTTCACCGACATGTCTTCTTTATTTGTTTTCTAATTGCTTACATACACGTAAGTTTCACCATCTTAACGTAATAGTATGCATATTGTTTTTTCTTTGTTTGCTAATTGCTAATTTGGTTATGTTTACATATACGTAAGCAGTTTACATATACGTAAGCAGGTTACATATGATGCATCAAATCACCCTTGGTTATTTAAGAAAATGGAGATGAAGATAATTTTTGATTAATATGAAGATGATTGTTACGTATATGTAATCTAATTACATATACGGAACCATGGCTACGTATGTGCAACTTTTTTAAGTTTAACATATTATTTTCAGCTGATTATCGATTCTAACAGTAATTTATTCGAATTTTCTGATTTTGTATACCATTTTAATGAGTGATACATATACATAAGTTTCATTATTTTAACGTAATAGCAATTGTCATATTTTTTGTTTGTTTTATGCTTGTTTATATATAAGTATGTTGTAGGGAACAAATATATTTTGAACATATATGTGAACATGTTTACGTATATGTAAACAAGTACGTAATTAACATAGATCTGCAGAAAAAAGAACTTTTGTTCTTCTAAAATATTTAGAATGATATTTGAATATATTAATTTGATTTTAAATTAAACTAATATTGTGTTTGAGTTTAGAGAGAGAGAGAGAGAGAGAGATTTAAGGGATTTTAGTTATTTCCAAAAATATAAAATTTAAAATCTACCTAAAACACCCTTTAATCATTTAATTAAAGTAAGTATCTATTAAATATTTATAAAAATGCCATTGATTAATATCAACCATTGATCAATTTGATCAATGGTCTAAAAGTGGTTTTTTTGGTTTTCTTGTAAATAGAGGTTTTCTTAGGAACCCTCTCCTCTATATATATATATATATATATATATATATATATATATGTGTATATATATATATATATATATATATATGTATATATAGAGGAGGGATCAAATGAAAACCAAGATTATATTTGAAAACCGTGAAAACTAGCATCCACCAATCACATTTTTTCTTAAATAATCCAGATTTTTTAATTTTAAAGGGCAAATTAGTAATTTTGACATTAGAATATTTAATAGATACTTAATTTATCAAACTAATTCCATGATTTTTCTCTTAACCAAATCCGCTTACCTGTTCATTCTTCTCTTCCAAATCTTCATCAATTATACTTTTGATTCGTATTAGAAATCAGTGTTAAATATTAGGTTTCAATTTTGCCAATTCGTTATTCTCTTCTATTTTCGCTGTGTTATTGAATCGGAATATTCAATTTTTCCAATTCAATTTGTTTGTCGGACGTGATGAATTCGTTATCGCAGAATTCAGTTGTCGATTGTTCAATTCATAGTAACGATGCAGTTGATTTGAATGGACGATCGGGTAGTGAAGATGCTGCTTGTGCGATTCAAGAGGTGTCAGGTGATGCGTTGTACCAAAATCAAATTAGCCTACAACTAGCCTGCAACCAGCCGCCTGAGCCTCACCGGAAATTGGACGACGGAGATAATGGCCTGTGAAGAAGAAGTCAAACAGAAGGATGTCAGTGAGATGGCCGAAAATTGTATCAACATTTCTCAGTCCCCTTCTTCATTGGTCAGTTGCTCTGTTATTCTGTTAATACCTTCAAATTGTTGCAGTTTTACGTAATATGAATTGCAATCTTCTGTAGCGTTGAATGATATTCTGATTGTAGTTGGTATTTGATGAAATTCTAAGCAAAATATAGAATTTAATGTAAAGATGACCTAAACATATATGTACCAGTTACAGTCTTACCCAAATAATGATGCGGAGTTACTTTAAAACAATGGTACATATATGTAAATATACTTAAATATACTTTCATTATCAAAGTTTTACTCATATGATGTTGTGGGGTTTCTAAAAACAGTGGTACATATATGTACCAAATTCATATTAATCTAAATCAAACTACTTCAATACACAGATAATTGTTTTATTGAATCATCTTTTTATTAATTACTAATCAATTTTTTTTACAAGTCCAGGCAAAGTCCAAAACGAAGATGCCTAAGAGGTTATGTAAATTTTGTGGAAAATATGTTCGTGGTCATGACTCTCGCAATTGCCCTGAAAAATTGAAATTTCTTAATAAGGAGATGTGCAAAGAACGTAATGAAGAAGACGAGTTATCAGATCAATCATCTGATTACATTTCAACTGAAGACGAAAGCGACGACGGAGAAGATCAAGAACAATCCAATGAGGACGATCAGGAGTAGATGTTTAAGTTTTTTTGTTTTTAATAATATCAGTACGTTATAAATTTTCACTTTGACTTTAGAAATTTTATTAATTAAATTTTTTGTTAACTTGTTAATGCACTCATACACATGGGTACATGTTGATAATCAAAAGTGCATATACGTACTATTTGTTTATATTGGAATGGGCTATATGTATATGTATATTTTGTAAGCATAAATTATGTATACTTGTCCGTATATAGGTCAATGGTACCAACAATTGTATGAGCATATATGTAACAATTGTCTTTAAAATTCATACCTAAAACATTATTCATATCTTAAATTTCAGAATACATTTTTACATGACTTTTTCCAAACAGTACATATATGTATTAACTTTTATGATATTTCCATAAGTAAAAATATGAATTTAAACATGAAGATGAAATTGTTATAAATATGGTACATATATGTACCAATGTTTGTAGAAACTCCACAACATCACATGAGGATCCAATGATAATGAAATTATATGCAAGTATATGTACATATATGTACCATTGTTTATAGTAACTCGGCATCATCATTTAGTGTAAGATTACAACTTGTACAATATGAGTAAACATATCATTCCAAAGCATTCATAATTACCACATCAAAATTCATAACCATCTGTCATATCATTCTAAATAAGTTATACTAATCTATAAATTTTCATATCCGTTTGTTGACCCAAAAAAAAAAACTAAAAGCCATCAAATTACTTCAAAATTGAACGCCATGATTTTATATTTATGCTTTTGATTCTTGATCTAATGATTCAGCTTCCTGCATCACCTTAGCCTTGTAGATATTAAAATCGGAAGTTAGAATTTTGAACGCGTATTTCTTCCTTAAATTTCTGATTTTTGTCTTCATTTTGTTTTCGTCTGAAGGAAAACCACAATCCCAGTTTTTTACGTGACTTCCCATGAATGTCTCCATGTGTCGCATTACAAATATGCCACAATCCACCGCGTTCTTCCTTGTACTCCAGCTGATTTTTAACTTCACAGAAATTGCGACTTCAATCTCTTTCCATTTTGGATGATCCAATGATCTCAAATACGCCACCAGAATATGTTTCTGCCATTTATAATTTAAACAATATGTCACAATTACAGTTACGGACATTTTCAAATTTTTCGTTCCAAATATTGGTACACTACACAAATAAGTCCAAGTGTATGTATAATAAAGGTACATCATTTACAAGGCAAAACAGTTATTGAAAAAAATCATTGAAATATACGATAAGAATTCAAAGTTACATATATGTACCAAATTTTAATACATATATGTACCAGTTGACTGTGCAAAGATTGTGCATATGTAACACATTTGTGTAATGACATTTGTACGATGATGGTTTGTATTTTTTTTCATATAAATCAACAAACTTCATGTAAGTCCTTTACAATACTAATTTAAGATAATAACTGGGGGTTGCAATCATGTATAAAATGTCTGCTTACTAATTTAATATGTTTAAAAAAAACAGAAATTTTTATAATACAAGTGGTACATATATGTACCACTGTTTTACACTATGTTGAAGAATACAAGTGGTACACATAAAGTCATAAACCTTCTGTTGTATTACTTTTTTAACAAGACAAAATGGTTTAATACATATATGTATAATGTTTTTAATACATATATGTACCAGGTGAATGTGCAAAGATTGTGCCTATATGTTAAACAATAGTATATATCACATTAGTACGTTGATGATTTCTATATTTTTCATATAAATCATGAACCTTCATGTCTGTCCTTGTCAAAACAAATAACAGATAATAACCAGAATGTTAGTTTACCAAATAGTACATATATGTACCAATTAGAATGTTAGTTTACCAAGTAGTACATATATGTACCAATGGGGTTTATAAACTTGTTATATTTCTCTAATTGCTAAATTAATGTGATTCATAAATAAGTACAGTAATGTGTATACATAAATACACATTATTGGTAGTTACACAAAAAAAAGTCCTTATGTATATGTATGTCTTTAAGGTTCATATATGTACCATTACAAGTAAGCTTCCATATACTCACAGTAATATTTAAAATTATAAGATTTCTCAGTATTATCTTCAAGTAAATTAAGTCTTTAAAATCCTAATAATCTTATTTGAAATGTTAAAATGTTCATTCAACACAACTGAAATCGATTTAAATTTTTCGGTACATATATGTACCATCGGTTAACTCTTCACTATATTCTGTACATAACACAACCAACAACCCAAAAAAAACCTAATTTATCTCTTCGATTTCTACTAGTTTAACATTCATCACCCACAATTCCATCTATAATCATCAACTCCCAAACAATCAAAATGTATCAACCTTTCGCAATGTTACTGCCAAAAAAATACTTCAATAAACATAAAATTCGTTCAAAAATCCCTCTCATTACACATCAAAATCATTAATATTCTCAACTCTATATAGTTTTCGGTGTTTATATGTACCAATTTCGCAAAAAAATTACAACTTTTACACATACAGTACGCACCTTGAATGTGGTTTCTTCGAAATCGTGTTCTTCGTCTTCACACTTCTTCTTCAACAATGTGATGAACTTCAATGTCGAATCAATGTATAACAATAACAATATTGCTTAATATCGATTCTTGATTCGGTAATTTTTGTTTGTCGATTGAAAGGGAATCTCAGTATCTCAAATTTTTTAGGAATTATTTAGGGATTAGTTACAGAATTGTTTTGTACCCAAAATACCCTTATTAATATTAAATATTTTTTTTACTTATTCACTTAACTAAATAAGGGATGTCAATTAATAACCATTGATCTAAATGATCAATGGTTATTAATAGGTTTTCATCTTAAGTGTGGTTTGCATTAGATCCTCCCCATATATATATATATATATATATATATATATATATATATATATATATATATATATATATATAGGGGGAGGATCTAATAGAAACCACTCTTAGGATGAAAACTATGAAAACTAATTAATAACCATTGATCATTTAGATCAATGGTCATTAATTAACATGTTTATTTTGTTAAGTGAATAAGTAAGAAATATATTTAATATTAATAAGGGCATTTTGGGTATACAATTTCTAGTAACCGATCCCTCATTTCATTCCTAAAAAAACTCTCTTATTCTCACTGCTATCGAATTCCCCAAAATAACCGAATCAAATCAAATATACAACAATCTTTTAGTGATATACAATGATTCGACACTGAGAATTCATCACATTGTTGAAGAAGAAGATTGAAGACCAAGATCAGTCGCACGAACAAAGTAACTTCAAGGTTCGTAATTGTGCAAAAGTTATAATTTTTTCCAAAATTGATTCCTATAAATGCCGAAAACGATATACATTTGTGAATATTGTTGATTTTGATG
The DNA here is from genome assembly GCA_024085815.1 of Flaveria linearis. NCBI lineage: Eukaryota > Viridiplantae > Streptophyta > Magnoliopsida > Asterales > Asteraceae > Flaveria > Flaveria linearis. The sequence continues at coordinate 18,390,649 of CM044002.1, forward strand.
AATTTTCTTTGTAATGAGAGTGATTTGTTGAAATCGGTACATATTGAAGTAATTTTTTGTGTATTGTTCATATGTGTACCGATGTATCGGTACAGTTTTTTGTAACCCAATAAGTTAGGGTTTGTGAGTTGATGATTATAGATGGAATTGTGGGTGATGAATGTTAAAACTAGTAGAAATCGAAGAGATAAAATAGGTTTTTTTGGGTTGTTTGCTGTGTTATGTACAGAAAATAGTGAAGAGGTAACCGATGGTACATATATGTACCGAAAATTTAATTCGATTACAGTTGTGTTGAATGAACATTTTTAACATTTCAAATAAGATTATTAGGAGTTTAAAGACTTAATTTACTTGAAGATAATACTGAGAAATCTTATAATTTTAAATATTACTCTGAGTATATGGAAGCTTATTTGTAATGGTACATATATGAACCTTAAAGACATACATATTCACAAGGACTTTTTTTGTGTAAATGTGTGCATAGAATTATGTTAATTATGTTGTATTTTGAATCCGTTTAAACACTATAATTTGGTATGCAGTTAAAATGAAAAGTGAAAGGATCGCAAAACGGACAAGTTTTAGTAAGTTCACAAACACTTCCGATGATCCGATTGAGGTAGACGATATTGAAGACCCATCGCCTCAAATCGAAGGTAAAACATTTGGACCAAAAGTGAATCCTGTTATGTTCTATATATGTTGTTTTAATAAAACAGGTACATATATGTGTTTGGGTGCATATGTTTTTGGCTACTTGTTCACATATATAAAGTTTCTGGTACATATATGTATCAACTGCATATATGAACAATAGTGATCCTGTTATGTTATGTATATATTGTTTAAATAAAACAAATACATGTATGTATATAAACTGTTACCAGTATAATAAATGTAATGAACATATATATAATTTAGTATTTAATTGTATTTTTCAGTTAGTAAACGCAAGAAGAGATTAATTGAGAAGAGGAAAATAATAAATGAAGTGAAGGAACAATTTAGAAAAATTAACGAAAGGCGCACTGTTGATCAAGGTTTTTACTTTATCCTTATACTAATTATGATCTGTGTTTTTTATATTTTAAATTATTTCCTTATACTAATGATGATCCGTTGAACTAATATGACTTGTAATTGTTAATATCTTCCCCGTATATAAAAAACAGACAAGGAAGAACATATGACCACTGACATAGAAGGTGGAACCCAAAATGAAGGATACAAAGAAAGGGATAAAGGAGTTGATCAATTGAACGCGGGTACATGATTTACTTGTGAATTATGAACCTCTTTCCAATATGTGTTTTGTTTAGTAATATGTATAGAATTATAATAATATATCATTTATGCCTTAAAACATGATAAGCCTGCCATGAACCATGATTGGTACATATATGTAATGCTGAAAAAATGGTAGTGGTACATATGTGTCTGATTATAATTACAACACCTACCTACTATACAATATCTAGGTTGATAGTCAAGTAAATAATAACCATTCTATCATGAGGTGCAAATAAAGTTAAAAAATATTTACTGGTGGTACATATGTGTACCAAATAATTGACACGTATATTGAAAAGTGTAAACATTTAATTGTAGGAGAAGTTCATCAGGATGGGCATTTGGTTGCTGATAATGTGGATGAAGATAATAATGAGAATGAGTTAAGAGAAATGGTGTTTGAACGTGAAGCATCATTGGAGGGTAAGTCAAATATATGTACTACTTGTGGAGGTATCTGATATTGTGGAGTTAGAATCATTTAAAGAGGAATTGAGAAAATATGCAGGCAATAAAAAAGCTAAAGGAAAAAATAAAGAAGGAAGAAAGAAGATGGTATCAAAAAAGAAAAGAGTACTAAGTAAGTGTGATCTTAACGTTGAATATGTGTGTAATAATGATATCATTTCAAACATTGACAGTAACTTATAATATATTTATATCATCGAAACAGGAAAAAGAACTGCGACGGTTGATGTTACTGAAAAACATTCTACATGTCAAGATGATGAAATGGAAGAACATAACCCAAGGAAAAAACTAAGATAAGCGGAGGTAATATTGATAACTACGTACTAAGTTGTGTTTTCTTTTAAATAATATATTATGTTTCATCAACGTAGTTTGTGAAGTCATTTTTTTGTAATGTGAAGGAAGTATTGGAAAGCAAATTAAAAAAGAGATGAAAAAGAGGGTTACAGTACAAAGAAAATGGTTTGGTATACGTACGCGTTCTTCACCCAAGCAGTTCTTCACAGCAGTTTCAAAATTAAACAAACAGCAAAGAGACGTGGTAGTGAGCATGGGTTTTGGTAGGTTGTTGAGATTCAATGTGGATGGTATACCGTCAAAGCTCGGTCATTATGTTGTTGACATGTTGGAGCCTAACCAACTGATTATTAAAACAAGTAGAGGAAGAGTGAATGTTGATAGAGGAGCAATTTATAAACTGCTTGGGGTTCCGAATGGGGGCATAGAGTTGATGAGCAAGGATAGCAAGGTTAGTGCGGACTACACTAAATGGAGGGCTCGTTATGAGGGGGTTAATGTTGGACCATCAGATATAGTTGATAAAATAGTTGAAGGGGAATACAAAGACTATTTTTACTTTAAGATGGATTTTTTAGTCTTGTTCTACTACACAATGGTGTTTAGTCGAAAGAATGGCAAGTGCTTTTGTCAAATTGTAAAATCAATGACGGTTGAGACAGACATAAAGGAGTTTGATTGGTGTGGATTAATAGAAGATGCTATTAAAAAATGCAAGGAGAATTGGGTACGGTGCAACCTACTAAGCCACTTTGTTGGTCCACTGACAATACTTACGGTAAAGTAAACATAACCTTTTGTATTAAACTTATAATTAATATGATAACGTAATACAACTGATGGATTTTGCATTAAAACCAGTTGAATCATATCATAGAAACATATATGTACTGTTATTTTGGATGTGAATATCAAAGTGATGGGGATATACTGGTCCATATATGTACTTTTTGTCATAATTAATTTGATATAGTGATTATGAGCTTAAAAATCAATTGTGGTATGATATAACATTCGAATCTAAATCTGATACATATATGAACAGTAACTGGATATAACTTACAAGATATGGTGGACATAGTGATACATATATGTACTATTTTAATGTGTTTCATAATCCATTATGGTAGGAAAGAAAATTTGAATGTTAAACTGATATCTCTTTATATGTTAGTTATATGAAAAATTTCACTCACTACTTTGTTTGAATTTCATCATAGCTTTTGTACGTGGATTGTGTACTTTTGTCATACGGGTCCATACGTGGATTGTGTAAATACTGTATGTGACTATCAAAGTTAGTGTGGATATACTGGTCCATATATGTACTTTGTCATAATTAATTTAGAAATAGTGATTATTAGTTTTAGAATCCATTATGGTATGATATCACATTTGAATCTAAATCAGTGTATAACTTACAAGATATGGTGGACATACTGATACATATATGTACAATTGTCATGTGTTTAATATCCATTATGGTAGGATAGAAAAATTGAATCTTAAACTAATACCTCATTTATATGTTAAATATATGCAAATTTTCAGTCACTAATTTGTTTGAATTTCATCATAGCTTTTGTACGTGGATTGTGTAACATGCCCGGAAATGGAGCACGATAGGAAAATGTCCCCACTTGCTTTTTGGACAATGGACAAGCTAAAGAAAAGAGAAGAACAAGAACTTTTAGTTTCTGGAGGTTTTGGTTTAGGTGAAATAACTGAGCAGTATATGGAAGAAGATGATGCTGAAACGGAAGAATTGTTGAAAGAAAGCGAATCGAATAGTTGTGAGAAACATGACGTCGATGATGCAGAAACGTTGGATGATTTGGATAATTCAACATTAAAGGTATATATTTTAATGGTAATTATAATGACTGAAATTAAAGGGTAATTGTTAACTCCATTAAAATTATTCATTATTGCAGGGAAATCTAGATATTCTTGACAAAATACACTCTCTAAACATTAAGGTCAAATTGAAATATGAGCAGGCCGTCAGGGCAGCAATGAAGATGTTTCCTGATGATAATAATGTGATCGCTTATCAAGAGAGGTATAGAGAGCTGTATGGGTGTGCAGTGGAATTAGTAATGATGGAAAAGGGAGCGAGGATGAGTTATCAGAAGAACAAATGAAAACATCAAAAGATGGAAAAGGGAGCGAGGATGAGTTATCAGAAGAACAAATGAAAACATCAAAAGAGCAAAATATATCTAAAAATATGGACATACCAATACATCAAGCAGAGGCATGGACACAGCTTGCCGTGGAGGTATCTGATATTGTGGAGTTAGAATCAGCTAGAAAGGGATCGGGTAAGACGATAAGTCATGATTTAAACAACTGTCCAAGCTACAGTCTTGGACTAACACAAGATTTTAATGAAATAGACGAAAGGTTTAAAGGACCTTCATGTGAAAATGTGATAGGAGGTAAGGACGCAAGGAGCAAAGTCACAGGAACTAGCACAAGGGGAAAGGGTAAACGAGTAAAACAACCATCGTCAAAGAACGTCTCACCATACATAGACAGGCAGGTAGATTTGAATAAGGGGGTTACCAAAGAAGAATTGAAGATATGGAAGTATTTGATGGCAGGATCAATTGATGAGGGGTAAGATATAAATTTAACGTTTTTCAATCATGTGATTCTGTGCCTAATCATTTACATATATGTATATGCAGGAAATTAGAGGAGCTTAAAAAATCTTTAAACGATTGGGAGTTGAGTAAACAGTAAGTTTCTATAGCCGAATTTAGTATTTTCCATATTTATCATCCGATTATGTGTTGGTGATTTATTAAAATTGTTATAACAGGAATGAGATGGATCTTAAAGATGCGGCAAGAACTTTTAGGTAAATACCAATAATGTGTTTTGACAAGGACAGGCATGAAGGTTCATGATTTAAACTAGTGGTACAGTATAAAACAGTGGTACATATATGTACCACTTGGTACATATATGTATTAAACTAGTGGTACATAATATAAAACAGTGGTACATATATGTACCACTTGGTACATATATGTATTAAAAACCATCAAAGTACTAATGTGACTTTATATGTACCACTATTATTCTTCAACATAGTATAAAACAGTGGTACATATATGTACCACTTGTATTATAAAAATTTCTGTTTTTTTTAACATATTAAATTAGTAAGCAGACAATTTAAACATGATTGCAACCCCCAGTTATTATCTTAAATTAGTATTGTAAAGGAGTTACATGAAGTTTGTTGATTTATATGAAAAAAATCAACATTTGGAACGAAGAATTGCAACCCCCAGTTATAAAACAGTGGTACATATATGTACCACTTGTATTATAAAATTTAACTGTTTTGCCTTGTAAATGATGTACCTTTATTATACATACACTTGGACTTATTTATGCAGTGTACCAATATTTGGAACGAAGAATTGGCCTGGTACAACTTTATACCATCTTATCAGCTTGACACCGGGGCAACAAATATTTAATGATGTGATCGATTCCTGGGCTAAAGTTTTAAACCACACTGAAAAAGATAGAAGCCCAAGCTCACCATATCGTATTTTTAGTGGGATAAACCCTTTTGTAAGTATGCTACATTCAAATGCATGAAATATATCATGTAATAACCTTTCTAACGTATAGTTGTTTAACTTGACAGCTTGGGTGGATAATTGAAAGCAACGTAGAAAGTGATGAAGAACGATTAATTCATTTTAGGACAAACTTTGAGAATTTTCTGGAAGGAGGCGTGGGTGTTGGCGATCTAAAGAACTGTGACCTTTTATTTTTCCCAATCTTAGAGAAAAACCATTTTTATTTGATATGCTTAGAATTAAAGTACCCGGGCATCACAGTGATTGACAATATGGCTAACAATCAAAGTATTATTAGTTTTGAGGATGATGATGAGTTTGGCAAAAAAGGAACACCCTTTAAAGTGGTATGTTGTTTTTTATTATCATATATTATATTTTCATAATTAAATTTGAAAATGTCCATAAATGTAATTGTGACGTATTGTTTAAATTATAAATTGCAGAAACATATTCTGGTGGCGTATTTGAGATCATTGGATCATCCAAAATGGAAAGAGATTGAAGCCGCAATACCTGTGAAGTTAAAAATCAGCTGGAGTACAAGCAAGAACGCGGTGGATTGTGGCATATTTCTAATGCGACACATGGAGACATTCATGGGGAGTCACGTAAAAAACTGGGATTGTGGTTTTCCTTCAGACGAAAACAAAATGAAGACAAAAATCAGAAATTTGAGGAAGAAATACGCGTTCAAAATTCTAACTTCCGATTTTAATATCTACAAGGCTAAGGTGATGCAGGAAGCTGAATCATTGGATCAAGAATCAAGAGCATAAATTTAAAATCATGGCGTTCAATTTTTGAAGTAATTTGATGGTTTTTAGTTTTTTTTTATTGGGTCAACAAACGGATATGGAAATTTATAGATTATTATAAGTTATTTAGAATGATATGACATATGGTTATGAATTTTGTTGTGGTAATTATGAAAGCTTTGGAATGATATGTTTAATCATTTTGTACAAGTTGTAATCTTACGCTGAATGATGATGCCGAGTTACTGTAAACAATGGTACATATATGTACATATACTTGCATATATTTTCATTATCATTGGATCCTCATGGGATGTTGTGGAGTTTCTACTTCATAACATATATGTACATTGTTACATATATGTACCACATTCATATATGTACATATATGTACATTGTTACATATATGTACCACATTCATAACAATTTCATCTTCATGTTTAAATTCATATCTTTACTTATGGAAATATCATAAAAGTTAATACATATATGTACTGTTTGGAAAAAGTCATGTAAAAATGTATTCTGAAATTTAAGATATGAATAATGTTTTAGGTATGAATTTTAAATACAATTGTTACATATATGCTCATACAATTGTTGGTACCATTGACCTATATACGGACAAGTATACATAATTTTATGCTAACAAAAAATACATATACATATAGCCCATTCCAATATGAACAAATGGTACGTATATGCACATTTTGAATGTCAACATGTACCCATGTGTATGAGTGCATTAACAAGTTAACAAAAAATGTAATTAATAAAAATTTCTAAAGTCAAAGTGAAAATTTATAACGTACTGATATTATTAAAAACAAAAAAACTTAAACATCTACTCCTGATCGTCCTCATTGGATTGTTCTTGATCTTCTCCGTCGTCACTTTCGTCTTCAGTTGAAATGTAATCAGATGATTGATCTGATAACTCGTCTTCTTCATTACGTTCTTTGCACATCTCCTTATTAAGTAATTTCAATTTTTCAGGGCAATTGCGAGAGTCATGACCACGAACATATTTTCCACAAAATTTACATAACCTCTTAGGCTTCTTCGTTTTGGACTTTGCCTTCTCACCAGGACCAATCAGTCGCCTATTCCTCCCACAACCTTTGTTCCTTATTCCATTCGGTGGTTTGTAGTGTACTTTATTAGGATGAGGTTGATGTAAAACCTCTTCAAAAACAACACCTTTTTGGTTGTATGATGGATCATGTGGAAATTCATTAAAGATTTTTGTCTTAATCTCTTGAACGTGCAGTTCCAGCAATTTTAGCCTCTCTGTATCCAACCTTATCCTATCAACGCATTGCTGCATATTATCCATTATACGATATCTAATTAAAGAATGTTCAGACCGATTAGCACAGTATCTGTATTCCATACTAAAAACCTTTTTTGGTAGCGCATCTTTTCTCCATCGTCCATGTATATATTGTTGTGGAATTTTTTCAATCTTATGATGCCTTAGTACGCAGAACACATGTCTACATATATATCCAACACGTGTGAATGACATGCAAGAACATGAGACTGAATTGTTCGAGGAATGAAGAATAACCTGGACTTGTAAAAAATATAGATGAGTAATTAATAAAAAGATGATTCAATAAAACAATTATCTGTGTATGGAAATAGTTTGATTTAGATTAATATGAATTTGGTACATATATGTACCATTGTTTTAAGAAACCCCACAACATCATATGAGTAAAACTTTGATAATGAAAGTATATTCAAGTATATTTACATATATGTACCATTGTTTTAAAGTAACTCCACATCATCATTTGGGTAAGACTGTAACTGGTACATATATGAACACTTAATTAAAGGTGAAAAAACACTTTTAGTATTACCATTTTAACAATTACCTACTACTTATATATATTGTAAAATAAGAATATAGGACAGGAATGTAATTGTAAGGGTTGATATACGTAAGTAAAGAAAATAACATGAGTATAATGTTTCATAAAAAAAGCAAAAAATAAACAAGAAGATACCTTAAATTCATTTATGACATCCGCCCTATTATCTTGATGTGCAATGATATAGTTATATTTTCCGTCCGTTACCTCACGGTTGACTATGTAACATAGCGTATTGCACTTTTGTATCTCCTTTTGCACCTCCAAAAATATGTTACGTGTGTATATCTCAGAAGCATGACGTTCAATTAGTAAACTAGTTAGGAAAGTAGGAACTGTGGTAGTGGTGTTGAATTCTAGAACACGCTGATTATATCTTTGACCATCTATAGCATTGTCGAAACAAAGTAGGAACTGTACAAGATTGTTGTATGGACTAGAATTAACTTTGAAATATGAGTTCGAGCTTTCGCATCTTGATGTAGTTTTCATCAAACAACACATTGGGATATCCTTAAAATATCCGGGCACCCACTGCTCTCTTATAGAAAACATATCGGATAGCCATTTGTGATCTTGTAGATCAAACTTCTCCATTAATAACTTCCATCTACACTCAAAGTCAGATGGAGATAAATAGACATTCCATACGAGCTTGTGAATGGATGCACGAATATTAGTGTTGTTCAATAAATGTCCAGACACCTTCAAAATTAAAAAATAGTTAGATGTTGTTTCGAACACAAATTTGAAAAAAGATCCAAAAAAAAAAATTAACAGGAGATTGTGTCTCTTCAAATATGTTTGATACGTATATGTACCTAATTTGAAAATACATTGAAAACATATGGACTTAAAGCATGATAAATATTAGCAAACCTTAGACGGGAGTTTATTGGTGATATGCCACATACAAAGCCTATGAATTGATTTATCCAACACCTTTAACACTGCCTGCTTCATAGCTGCATCTTGATCCGTTAGAACTAATAATGGCTGCTTGTGGTTATGAGCTTCCATAAAACAATTGAGCAACCAAGTGTATGATTCAATGGTCTCATCGTACAACAATGCCGCACCAAAAGTGACACAACTTTTATGATGATCAACGCCAGTAAATGGCACGAAAGTCATATTATACCTGCATAATACATATATTATTCAATTATGAAAAAATATAAAAAATCTATAATAACTAACATACTTGTTAGTCTGGTATGTTGCGTCAAATGCTAGCACATCACCAAATGCTTGATAATTGACCTTAGACACCTCATCTACCCAAAACAGATTCCTAATCTCGTCGCCAACTGCTACAAACTTGAAGGTGAAATTGTTTTCACATAACACCCGATGTTCCATCCTATCTATAAAAAATTGACAATCACTATCACCAATGAAGTTGGTTATATCCCTACTAAAGTTTTTATAGTCAATTTTAGTCCCTCGAACCATATGATGACCCCCCTTTAATGCAACTTGCAGCCTATGTGCTTTCGAAGGACCAACACTTGCCAAACGACACTTAGCAATGTACTCCTTGTCAACAAATTCCAGCCTACGCTTCTTTCTCGTCAGGTCTAAATTATCCGAATTCACCAACCCATGGTTGTGTGCCTCGATAAAACCGTAAACTTCAAATCCTTCAGTTCCTTCAATAGACTTAAACTTTATACGAGCGCGACAATCACAAACCTTAAAGTTTCTTCGACGGACACGAGATTTTGAGTTAACATCCAAACTGTCGTTGACTTTGCCATTAGGTATTCCAGCCTTGTTGCACAAAATGTATCTATGAGTAACCACACCTTTTTTCTTTTTTACTATACTTAGACGAGTACTGAACCCAGCCTTCTCAGCGTATGCCTCATACATCCTTAATGCGTCATGCCAGTTTTGAAACCTAGATCCAACGACTGGCTTATGATCTACGGGAACAATAGGAGTCCAATACCTAGAACCATTCGGGGATTGGTATATACTGCTTCGCATTGAATCTGCAAAAACCATAAATAAAAGATATTAAAAAAAAGATGAAAAAAAAGAAATTTTTTTTAAAATGATGTCGATAACTTACCTTCATTTTCAACACCAGTAAGAAATAAAGCATCATTCTGATTATCAATTGAATGGTTTTGGTTGCAATCAACATACGTGTCGTTATCTGCATCATCATACAAACCATTATTGTTAAAACATACTTGTTTGATACATATATGTACAATCCAAAACCAAAAAAAGTCAAAATGAACAACATATATATACACCTCAAGGGTCAAGTATCAAAAATACAAAAAGAACACAAAACATTAATAAATTAAAACCTTTGCCAACAACTGAACCATTAAAACAAATATAAACCAATTAATCTCGTAGGTACATATATGTAAGAACAACACAATAAACCATTTGTTCTATTACAATTTTAACACTTCATAACAATATATATACAATTAAATACAACGTCCAGTCCATTCTCATTCAAAAAGACCATAATACATTAATAAATTAAAAATTTTGCCACCATTAAACCATTAGAACAAATATATACCAATTAAGCTCGTAGGTACATATATGTACGAAACAGCAAAACACAAATTAATATTCTAAATGCCTTTCGTTTTGGTTCGTAGATACATATATGTAAAGAATATAAAAAAAACAGAATACATACCTTCGTCATCGTCTTGTACGTTACCAGGCATAATCTCCTGATGTCGATCATTACAAATAAACATCGCATCACCTGACACCTCATGAATCGCACAAGCAGCATCTTCAATACCCGATCGTCCAGTCAAATCAACTGCATCGTTACAATGAATTGAACAATCGACAACTGAATTCTTCGATAATGGATTCATCACGTCCGACAAACAAATTGAATTGGAAAAATTGAATATTGCGATTCAATTACACAGCGAAATAGAATAGAATAACGAATTGGCAAAATTGAAACCTAACATTTAACACTGATTTCTAATACGAATCAAAAGTATAATTGATGAATATTTGGAAGAGAAGAACGAATGTGTAACCGGATTTGGTTAAGAGAAAAATCAGGGAATTAGTTTGATAAATTAAGTATCTAATAAATATTATAATGTCAAAATTACTAAATTGCCCTTTAGAATTAATAAATCTGGATTATTTAAGAAAAAATGTGATTGGTGGATGGTAGTTTTCACGGTTTTCAAATATAATGTTGGTTTCCATTTGATCCCTCCTCTATATATATATATATATATATATGTATATATATAATATGCCTATCCGCACGTATATCTGCACAATTGCCTGAACCACTTATTAATATATTTTTCACTTAATCTCATAAATGATGACAGTTTTCTAAAACACACACATATATATATAACAATAAGTAATTTTGAAATTTGAAACTTAAAAAGAAAACAATTAATTAATAGAACGTTTTAATATGGATATTAATGAACATAGAAACATTTGTTTAGCGGATTGAAGATTTTCAATCATTTTCATGTAAAGGCAAATCGTGAAAACATTCAATGTTCATGGACCCGTGGCTGATCGGGTCGTAAAGCATGCCAAGTGGTTCCTTAATCAATCACCATAATTTATCCATTATATATCCCACCCTGCCAAACTCTGCATGTGGCTTTTCATAGTCAAGCCTGCCAATGCAATCAAACATGTCTTAGGCTTAGGTAGGGGTGACAATTCGGACATATGTCATTGTTGTGTGAAAATTTGAATTGAATAATTACCAAAGATCATTTGGCCTGGTTTTTGTATTTTACAGACTAAACGGAAGAACTCAATTCAAAATACTAGTTAATTGGGTTGAGTTTTTTCCATTTGGTTTGTAATAGAGGTATCATAGCAAACTTCGAAGTGATGGCCTGGAGAGAGTCAACTGTGACCAACGAGCACGTTGGTCCTTAAGCAGGGAAAAATGTTATGGATCGAAAACAATGTAAGTTATGTGACTTGTCCCACATAGCTTGTATGGACAATTGATGTGAGGTTTACAGACCAAATATATTCTCACCCATTAGACTAGTCTTTACGGTTGAGTTATTCCCTTTAGTCTGTAACACCGCATCTATGTGTTGAGTATGCTTTTTTTATGTGAAGGTTAAGATTCAAATATTGTAATAAGCATATTTGGTGGATTTTTAGCACTAGTTTAAGGCGTTGGAAAAAAAAAATATTTAAAAACTTTAATTAAAATTCCCTTTATTTTTTTTTACTTGGGATGATTTTTAAAAATTATGATTTAATATGATATATGTTCCCAACAATATAAATACATTGTTAATGGTTCAAATTTTGTAAGTGATGGATAACGAAGTATAATACATGAGAAGATACAAATTAAAAACATAAATACCTCGTTAAATGCTTAAAATCAGAAAAAAGATTCAAAATAAAGGTTTAATCGCTAACAGAAATTAATTTCCTTTAGAAATTCAGCATTAAAGATAGTAATCATTTTTTTAACCACATATATTAGAAACGGATTAAAAACTCTGTAACGTGGCAGCACCATATTTATTATCATTAATTTTTTTTTGCTTTTTTTCTATTAAACTATTACTTTAATTACTAATAATATTATTTAATTTTTTAGATTTAAAATAGGTTTATAATAAATTAAGAAAGAGATATTTTTTTATTAATGTTATCTCTAATGAAATAAATCTTTATAGAATAAAATAAAATTTTAATACATAAAACTTTTTTATAAATATAAAACATCTAATCATTGGTGTTCTCAAAAAGTAAAATTTTTTTAAATAAAAAATAACTAACACCGAAAGTTATAATAAGAAAAAATATAAAACTGATATTGTTTTAAACGGTCTATTTAATAATAATCTTTTTTTATTATTTAATATTTTATTGAGTAAAATGACATTTTCGTCCCTGGTGTTTTGTTGAATTTGCCATTTCTATCCAAAATTTTTTTTTTACCATTTTAGTCACTATAGTTTATCAAATATTGTTATTTGCATCCACTCAACTAACTCCGTTAAGTTCTCAGTTAAATATGATGGTCATTTAATCTTTTTCAACGCCATAATTATTTAATTTTAATAAAATAATCAATTAATATTTAATTAAAACAGAAAAACATATGAAGCGACTAATGAGACGAGACGTTTCGTTTTAAAAGTTTCGATTAACTCTAAATTATGTTGTTCAATTGAGGTCTGCTGTGACATTTCAATTGATATTTAATGTTTTATTCAAAAGTACACCGTTGTTCAATTGATATCTATTGTTGTCACATTTTGTTTGATTGAGATCTATTGTTGTCATGTAACATTACAATATCATATCTCAATCAAACAAAGCGTGAGAACAACATACCTCAATCGCACAATAGATCTCAATCGAATAAATATTCATGTTAGAACAAAATATGAAGATTAACTGAATTTCAAAAATATACCACAATCGAACAACACGAGTTAGAGTTAATCGAATATTTTAAACCGAATCGTACGGTTTCACTAGTCTCTTCATATGTTTTTTTATTTTAATTGAATATTAATTGATTGATTTATTTTAGTTGGATAATTAAAGTTTTAAAAATACTAAAATACCCTCACTAGTCTCTTCATATTTAACGGAAATCTTAACGAAGTTAGCGAAGTGGATGAAAATGACAATATTTGATAAACTACAGTGACTGAAAATGACAAAAAAAAAATTTGGATTAAAATAGCAAATTTAACAAAACGTTTTATTTTAACCCGTATAATATGGGTTTACTGAAGCTAATTATGTTATATTCAATTTCAGTGACTTTATTTTTTCCTCATCATCCTGATAAAAGTTCATTTCAAAACATCCATGTCAAAACATCACAATATCAATTTTATTAAACAAATCAAAGATGTTTAACCCTAAACAAGAACAAAAGAATATGAATGTTTACAAACAAAATTCCCAGAACCAAGACAAAAAATCAGATCAACAACCAGATAATTAGATACAAAAATATAAGACAAATATACTATACAAACATGAATCTTCACTACAATGAAAACACAATAAGATCGAGTGTAAAGAGACTATAGAAACAATAAAGACAAAGAAAGAAATTAAGACTCATCAGATGATTTATTGATAACAAATATTAGATCTTGATGTTGGGTTAAAACCTTAGATCGAGAAGATGAATACATTGACATATGAGTTGTGTTGTCAGGTAATGAGTATGTGATGGGCTAGAACAATAAAATGGTCTAGCTACGTTAAGCCAAAATCCATAATAACAAACTTAATCTGTATTTTGTAATAGCTGCTCCAAGTTTAGTATAGCCCAGCAACACTCCAAACCCTCATCAAATCATCAAACCCTGAACATGAAAATAATATATACACACAAAAGTAGTTAGAAAACATTTACATAAATCACAAATTTTACATCGAATCCGAGGAAATACAAATAGAGATATATTTCAACAATCTGAAAGAAAAATAAAAACACAAAATAAATCATAGGATTTAGAATGGTAGCACATAAAGAATAAAAACTCACGTGGTGAATAGTGATTTAACAAATAATACTTATATAAACAATATCTGTTACATACAACAAAGTGAGATTAATCGATGATTAGATTTGCCCTCTTAATTTACGGCTCTTCATAAAGAGAAACACATATCACTCGTTCCTGAACATGAAGACTTTTGACGGTTTAAAAAATAATCTATTTAATCACGAGGATAATTCTGTTTGCTTTCTACATTATAAAAAGACTAATGTATTCCATATATAGTTTATCGCTTTCTCTTTATTAAAAGACCAACATATTTTATATACAAAAAAAAGAAAATATTGAGGTGGTTGTAAAAGTCGTAAAAACATTCCCGAATCCCTTCCGTTCACTGTATGATTTCTTAGTTCCCATGCTTTATCGTTTTGCTTTAAGCAAAGCCCATATTTTGACTAGCCCCCTATATACTCTACTTTCAACCATTATATATTTTATTATTTTATTATTTAATTGGCCAATTTGGAATACTTAATTATTTGTTTGTATAAAAGTCTTTTATTGCTTTTATAAATTAATTTGGATAAAAAAACATAGAATACCATTAGAAACCCAAAAAAATGCATATGACAGCTACTTATATATTTAAAGTTAGTTTTGTATGATAGAGTAAAATAAAGGCTTTATAACTAAAGGGGATTTCACACATATCATTATAAATTTATGAATTTTATATATATCCAGATTAAGCAAAATATATGTATACTATATAGCTTTTGTTATGTGGTTGAGTTATGACAATTTTACTTCTTTTTAAATATATTTCTATTATGTTTTTACTGATGAAGTTAAATTTTGATTTTATATAATATGTGATTATTTAATCATCACGGGGATGAGTTTCATGTAATCTGTCGGTTAGTCACATAGCTTTTAATTATATTATTAGAACTAATAGTGTTTAATATCAAATAAATCTTGAATTTTTATACGCTCTTAAAAATGATTGTTTGGACTAGAAAGAAAAAAAATTAGAAAAACAAAACATAATTAGAAAAAACAAATCCAAAAGTCTTAGAAGACAATTAGAATTACTTAAATAATTAAATATGAAATTTTAAAGTTCAAAATAAAACCAAGAGTATAATAGAATGATCATATTTCAAATTAGTTTTATTAAAATAAATTAAAATGAGTAAAGCTGATATTTGACTTATTAAGTGAAGAATATGTGTGATATTTTTATTTTGGTTTATATATACATGATAATTTGCATATAAGTAATGATATTTATTTAAACAATTTATCAAAAAAATTTGTAATCAACTTGTTTTACTTCCAAATTGGTAAAACGGTTATAAAAACGAAATATTAAACTTGAAGTATATTAGATTATAGGTTAATTATTTCCTTCATCACTTTTATATTATAGAAACAAGTAGAAGTTTTGGTTGCAATTTAAAAGTCTTTTTGAATATTTACAAATCGTCAATTGTTGATCATTAATTACTACCTCTATAAATAATGTTCCATAACTCATAAGTACAAGGCTAGCTAGATTATGAACCAACCGTCTCTCCAACGACTGCAAGTGTCTTCATCATGTTGAAGCACAACTTTATGATAAGTTTTTATTACCTACGTAAATTTTCATTAAATTAGTTAGCCCAAGATTGACTTAATTTTAAAATATATATATATACGCATCTAACCATAACTTATTATTTCTTACGTATGTAACGTACCATACAGACATATATTTATATTTCGTGTGAATTCTAAAGTCACGAAGTTCACACTATAGTTTGAAGTCTATAAATTCACTTCTTCATGCATTTCATTTTGTACATCTCAATATATATAGACTCAAGCTAGAACAATGTTTAGAGCCATCCCCATCTTCCTCATACTAGCCCTACTCCTCGCCCCAATACCATCCTATGCCGCCCGTCCGATGGCCGCTCTTCCAAAGACCGCCACCGCTACAACTAATCTAGTTTCAAAATCTGAAAACAAGGTTGGGTAAAACTCTAACTTCTGGTTGATTTGCATGCATGATCACTTCATAATTATATATGTTGATTTCATATATTATTATTATTATAAATTTTTAAATTTCTTATAGGATGATATTGAAGATAGCTGTGAAGGAGTCTTAAGAGAAGAGTGCTTAACAAAAAGGATACTTGCTGCTCACCTTGATTATATTTATACCCAAGATAAAAACCCTTGAGAAATTAAAGGGTCCATGCATGCATGTTACACTTGATCGAGATGTTAATTATTATCATTTCTTGTCTATGTAAGCGATGCTAATTAATATATTTGATACATCCTTCTTAAACCCGTAAACGTTTCTTTGTTTGAAAAACAAAATAAATAAATTAGATGAACGACAATTTGAGTTTTATTAAGCTATGTGTATTTTTGGTTTAATTTCTATGTTTCTGCTTAAATTAAATAATGAAAATTTGATAGGAAAACAGTCTTAAAATCATTTATACTAGGTCGTCTCATATATTTCAGAGGTCATGTGCGACAAGTAAAAATAAACCCCTTAAATTGAAACTTATATCGTTTATATATAATATTTGATACCAAATCACTATTCGATATCAAAATATATAATCATCAAGTTTACTCCCAACATCACATCTAGGCCATATGTACATGTACACAGCTCTATCGTTGCTCTAGATGTCATGTTACGTCCCTTTAAAGCATGTAGTTACTGTTTATATATGTAATTGATCTACGATACCTAAACAAGAAAAATTATGGACTCTGGATCCATTGCTATAGCCCACCCAGACACCCTCAATGATGCCTTTAATTAATTTGTATTTTCAAAATCACTTAACAGGTGGTTAGTGTTTTTTTTTTTCCTTCTATTTGTTAATGTTTATGACACCATAAATGTTTTTTTTTATTTTTTAAATACACACCATAAAGGTTATCAGATAGTTTTAAAAGATTAAATGATGTAATTCAGAATTTTGATCTAAGACCTTCAGACCATTTTTTTCATATAATAATATGTTTTTGTTTGTAATTCGTTAACCTGGGTCCATTCTTTCCATTCTTATTTATGTTTTTTTTTAACTCTAGTGTAAAACTTGTTTAACGAAAAGAAACTTGGTAAGAACATAATAAATAAAACAAAAGATTAAAAAAGGGATGCGAAACTATTGGCTATAGTGACTAAAGAGTTACACCCTTTATTCTCACAATCGTATATTAATGAACATTAATGTACACGAAAATTGATAGATCTCTATTTTCGCTAAAGGTAATAACTATAAGATAGAGAAGGTTTATTAATCTTTGATTGATTTTCATTGATAACTGGCTATGACCTTTTATACATGCAGAATACAACAGAAGATCCTATAAACTTGGATCACAAAACTTGACCTAGACTATTTCTATGTTAGGCTACAAACTAGGGATAATATAAATTCGAAATAAATGATCGGAGGGAATATTTATGACTTAATATGCCCCCGCAAGATGGACGAGCGGGCAAGCAGTCCAATCTTGGACAGGAGATCATAATAGCGGCCCTTTAGTAGGGGTTTCGTTAAAGCATCCGCAAGTTGGTCGTCTCCTTTAATGTGAGTTACTCGCAATTGTTTGGATTGGACCTTTTCTCGCACAAAGTGGAAATCAAGAGCCAAGTGTTTCATGCGGGAATGAAATACAGGGTTTGCTAAATAGTGGACAGCACTAAGATTATCGCAATAAATGGTAGGTGTTGTCACAGATTTGAGGCCAAGTTCATGCAGCAAAGATATTAACCACTGTATTTCGGTTGTTGTCGACGCTACAGCCCGAAATTCAGCTTCGGTGGAGGATCGTGCAATAGTGGACTGGCGTTTTGAAGACCAAGCGATGGGATCTGAACCCAAGTAGATAATGTAACCAGTAGTGCTACGGTAGTTCATTTTGTCACCCGCCCAATCTGCATCAGTGAAACCATGAAGATGTAGAGGAGTGTCCCGTCGGAGTAAAATGCCATGTTGATGAGTGCCCTGTAAGTATCGTAGCAGCCTTTTGAGAGCGGCCCAGTGAACATTGGTTGGCTGATGCATAAATTGTGATAAACGGTTAACAGCGAAAGACACGTCCGGACGGGTTAAGGCAAGGTATTGTAGAGCTCCGACAAAGGAGCAGTAATCAGTGGGTGAAGGTAATGGTTCGCCAACAGTAGTGTCAAGTGCCTATGAATCAACCATTGGTGTGGTAGCTGGCTTACAATTACTCATATTGGCTCGATTAAGGATGTCAAGAATATATTTGGATTGAGTGAGGAATAAACCAGATGGGTTAGAGAGAACCTCAATGCCAAGAGAGTAAGAGAGGGTGCCAAGGTCCTTAAGAGAAAAGCGGTTAGCTAGGGTGGAGATAAATGAGTTAATGTGAGTGGGATTAGGACCGGTTAAAATGATATCATCGACATAGACGAGTAAGAAAATTGGAGAAGATGTTGAATTGTTAATAAAGAGGGAGGAATCAGAAATGGTGGGTTTAAAATGGTTGGAAACAAGAAAGGATTTGAGTTGTTCATACCAAGCACGGGATGCTTGACGAAGACCGTAAATGGCTTTCGTTAGTTTGCAAACGTGAGTTGGTTTTTCTGGATCGGTAAAACCTGGGGGTTGAGACATATAGACCGATTCGGTGAGAGTGCCTTGAAGAAAGGCGTTATTAATGTCTAATTGACGAAGTGGCCAGTTATGAGAAGTAGCAAGAGAGAGAATTAGGCGAAGGGTGGATGGTTTGACAACGGGACTGAAGGTTTCAACATAATCAAGGCCCGGTCGTTGGTGGAAACCCTTGGCGACAAGGCGCGCTTTAAGTCGATCAACAGAACCATCGGGTTTGTATTTGGTGCGGAACACCCATTTGCATCCGACAAGATTTGGAATGGAATCAGGTGGAACTAGTGTCCAAGTGTTGTTGCGAATTAAAGCATTGAATTCTTCGTGCATGGCTTGACGCCATTGCGGTTGTTTCAATGCTTGAGAGATGGTAGTGGGTTCAACAGAAGATTGAGTAGTAGCATTGTAGAGATGGAAGTCCTTATTATGGTACTTCTGATTTGGTTTTCTAGAGGTGCGAGTGTTATATGAGGGAGGTGGAAGATCATTAGAGGTGGAACGTTGGGAAGAGTTGGTTGTATCATTGGAGCAAGGAGGTGTTTGTGTAGTGTTAGTAGGAGTTGGGGTTGGGGGATTAGGAGGGTTGAGTGGAGTTGTGGAAGCAGAAGGTGAGGAGGATGGGACAGTGGTCGGTATAAGGTAGAAAGATAGCCAAGCATCAGGAGAGGGAGTGACTGGATTGGGAGATTTAGTGAGAGAAGTATAAGGAAAAGTGGATTCAATGAATTTTACATGCCTATACGTATATAAGCGATTGGTAAGAGGTCCTAAAAGATGATAAGCACTCTGTGAGGCTGAATAGCCAACGAAAACACAAGGTGTAGAACGAGAATTCGGTTTATGATTTGAATAAGGGCGAAGCCATGGGTAGGAGAGGCAACCGAAGCAACAAAGTTTGTCATAATTGGGAAGAGTGTGAAAGAGACAAAAATAAGGAGAGTTGTTGGATAGAGTGGGTGTGGGCAGACGATTAATCAAGTAAGTGGCAGTGACAAATGCAAATGGCCAAAGTGTGAGAGGCATGTTTACATGAGAAAGAAGAGAGAGACCCGTTTCAACAATGTGTCGATGTCTACGTTCAGCGTAGCCATTGTGTTCGGGAGTGTGGGGTGGGGAGGTTAAGTGGGAGATGCCACATGAGGGGAAATGAGAGGTTAGTTTAAGGTACTCGCCACCGTTGTCGGAGAAGTATTGTTTGATTTTGGTGTTAAAATAGTTTTCAACTAAGCTTTGGAAGCGAAGAAAAGTTGAGAGTGAATCTGATTTGCGTTTTAGAGGGTAGATCCAAGTGTATTTGGTGAAGTGGTCTACAAAAATTATGTAATATTTATAACCGTCTACAGATGTGACGGGAGAAGACCAAACATCAGAGAATAAAAGCTGGAGTGGTGAAGTAGAAATAAGAGAAGATGCATGAAATGGTAACTTGTGACTTTTATTTATGCAACAAGCATTACAAGGATTACTGAATTTTGAAATAGATGGAATACTAGAAGCTAAAACATGCAAAATATGTGAGTTCGGATGTCCGAGGCGATGATGCCAAGTAGATCCATTATTTGATTGAACGGAAAGAAGTTGAGGTGCACAAGTTGATCGAAGTTGATAGACACCGTTGCTAGCCTGACCCGCGAGCAGTGGTATCCGGGTTTTGAGGTCCTTTAAGATGAACAAGGAAGAGAAAAATTCAATTAGGATAGGATTATCAATACATAGTCGAGAAATAGAAATAATAGTGCGAGTTACTTTAGGAACACAAAGAATGTGATTGAGTTGAAGAGTGAGATTAGAAATGGATAAGACATGCGAGCCAATATGAGTAATTGTAAGGGACGAACCGTCACCAATGATGAGTTCATCAGTACCACTGTAAGGGGCATGGAGAGACATAGCATTCAGATCCTGTGCCAGATGGTGTGAAGCGCCACTGTCCCACATACTGTTAGTCCAGTAGCTGTCAAAATCAGTGGGTGTTGGAGGTGTAGATTGCGGCACAGAAGATACACCCACCATATTAAGCTGTGGTTTGGAGTGTCCTGTGTTTCGAGGGTATTGTGGGGGGTTGATGTGAGGATGGGCTTTGCGAAAAGAAGGGCAGGAGGTAAGTGAGTGGCCCTTTTGGAAGCACCATTGGCACTTACCTAGGAATGGACGGGTTGAGGTACCGGACTGTGTGGGGGTGGGTAGAAGACCCGTTTGGTTTGAGTGGGGTTTGGGCTGCCAAGGACGGCTGTGGTTTCTGGTATTGGCCACAAAGGCAGTGATGGGTTGATGAAGGGTAGTAGCAGTCGGTTTTTGTTGTAGAAGAGTGAGCTCATGATTAATCAGTTTTTCATGGAGCTCGGGGAAGGAGATAGGTGTGTCTCGGGCATGAACGACATCAATTATTTGCTTGTAAGCATCAGCATCTAAACCGTTTAAGACGTAATCGGTAATGTCTTCAGGATCAACAGGTTTTCCAAGGATGGCAAGTTCATCAGTCATGGATTTTATTAACTGCATAAAATCAGTAATGGGTTGAGCTGGGTTTTTGGTGCACATTTTCAGCCGGTATTGGAGTTGCTTGATGTGATCACGGGAGGGATTAGCAAAGGCTTTAGTAAGAGTAGTCCAGGCAACAAATGAGGATGAGGAATTATGAATTAAAGAGACAATATTAGGTGATAAGCTGCCAATTAAGGCACCATACAGAAGCCGATCTTGACGATACCAAGGGAGGTAATCAGGGTTAGGAGTAGTAGTTGTGCCTGTGGTTATGGTTTTGGCAGGACATGGATGGGAGCCATCAATAAATTTAAAGAGATCTAGACCTTGAAGAATAGCTTCCACCTGGGCTTTCCATGGGAGGTAATTTGTGGAGGTAAGTTTTAGAGAAGATGGAAAAGTAACGAGAGTTAAGGTGGAAGGTGTAGCAGGGATGGAATTGATGCTGGTGCTTTGGAGGCTGTTGTCGGATGACATGGCTGAAGCAGAAAGAGTGATACGCAGAGGAAGAGTGGCCTGGAAATGATACCATATAAGATAGAGAAGGTTTATTAATCTTTGATTGATTTTCATTGATATCTGGCCATGGCCTTTTATACATGTAGAATACAACAGAAGATCCTATAAACTTGGATCACATAACTTGACCTAGACTATTTCTATGTTAGGCTACAAACTAGGGATAATATAAATTTGAAATTAAATGATCGGAGGAATATTTATGACTTAATAATAACCACCACTCAGACCAACTCTGAGTTACTTCCTTTGTAGTGCGAAGGGTTATATTGTTTCCTTCGTTAGGATAGATGAGAATATGTGCTCAAGCTCAATTAGATGAATTGTGTTTTCGTAGCGAGTAGTCAAGAGCATGAAGAAAGCACTAAAAGACGGATAAGTGTTGCATATACATTCGTCTATATATTTGTGCATACACACACACACAAATACATAGAGAGTGCTAATATGAGTTATGAGTAAGAGGGAGCGGTGAAGCTTCTTGACCCAAGACATTTATAACCAGCCTAATAAGTAGATTGTACACGACCGTTGCATTCCCTATAAACCTCTTACGCTGTGTTCCCGAGTCTCATTTAAGAAAAGAAAAGAAAGGAAGTGGAAGGAAAAAAAAATAGTTGTGTTCCAGAGTTTTTTTTAATGGAAGGAAATGAAAGGATCCCGAGTTACTTAAGGAGAGAAATGGAAAGAAATGAAAGAAAAATAAAGGCTAAAATCAATCCTTCCAAAATGAAAGGAACTGAAGAGAAATGAAAAGAAAGAAAAGAAAAGAAGAGAAGAAAAAGGAAAAGAAAGTGTTTTATTTCTTTTCTCTCCTTAAGTAAACTCGAGAACACAACTAAAGCCAATGCTTTTGCTTCAGAGTCCATGTCGCGGAAGGATACTTGGTAACTTCTGTAAAACTATATGGAACACATGATTATATTAATCTTAATTTAAAATTTATAAAAGTAGTGTGTTAAGCCTTTACTTCATTATTTAGGCCTTGGTAATTATTTAGGCCTTGGTGATGATGAAGACGTATAAAATATATAGATTAGCATGTTTTAGTATGAAATATTATAAAACTTTAGTTACTATTTATTATGGTGTGTGCCGGAAAAAAATAAGAAACAACTCTTACTTTACGGTCCAAAGACCGTCGTCAAACGTTCACCTCTTCTGCTCGCACCTATTGAATTCTTCACGAGCACCCACTTCACGCCTATTAACACCTAAGGCTGTTCACGACGCTACAGCTCACATTCCCACAAACAGTCCGGCCTAATCAGCACGTCATATCAGCTTTTCACTCACTTTCAGTCATTATTCCCACAAACACTTTTTTACCCCTAACACTATTCTTTCCACAAACACCTTTATTTTTTCATCTCATATTTTTTTTATTTACTTTAAGTAAAGATATTTAAACTATTATGAATATATTTAATAAAAAAATAATGAAATTAAATATCAAATGATCAAGTTGAATACTTCAATTAAATAATTCTAAATAAGAAAATAATAAAATTAAAACCACAACTACACTAAAATAAAATTAAAACAATAAAGTAAAACAATAAAATAAAAACGATCATACGAAGTTAATAGATAGAAACAATAATTAAACTAAACTCTAATTAATTAGTTTAGTATTATAAACGTAAAAAAATTAGAAATATTTTTTATTTAATTAACACATTTTATTTAAAATATGATACTTAAAATAGCATTTTAATTAAAAAAATTAAAACATTTTAGTTAAAATATTTTAATTTAAAATCTTTTAAAATCATTTTATAGTAGCGAAAACCCACCATTATATTTAATTTTAGAATTAATTTTTATAGTGGTGGAGCAACCCCCACCTCCCTGACCCACGGATCCTTCATCTCCATCTACCCTCTCCATCGTCTGGGCGCCGTCCACGACAGCCACGTGCCGGCCACGGGCGCCGCGACGGGATAGGGTAAGAGAAAGTAATGTTTCACGTCTCCACTCATCTGTCACGCCTACCCCATAGCCCAAGCCCCAAGGTGGTGTGTTTTGTTTCTATGATTTGGTTAATGGGCCTTACTTTTGTACTTCAAGATATACATTAAGAACCATTATGATAAATGGTTCTTGCTAATGGGCCTCAAGGTTGAAATTTTAATCAATATCCAGTTAACCCAATGAAGTGATGAACAGCCATTTCAACAATCGACACCAAAACTTGAAACGAATCACAGAACCGGATCGAGGGTTTTGGTGTTTAACAGAGAAGATGTTCAATCGAAGAAGATTCCTCTCGCTTCCTATGGTTATTGGAGCCGTCGTGTAAGATCTTCTCTTTATACTCATAAACTCGATTCATCTGGATCTACACCCTACTTTAGTGTTTACATTGCATAATAGCCCCTCAATCTGATGCTGAAAGTGTTCAATCGATTTCACAGATCAATTTGCCCTGAATTAGATGTTTACCCTTGTTGTCGAATAGTCTGTGTATTTTTGAAGGTGAAAACCCTAATTAATTGCGTGTGTGTGTGTGTGTGTGTTTTAGTATCGGCATCGTGTCTGGAAAAGCGATATTTGGACCACCGGTGGATGAATACTGGAAGAAGAAGCTCGAGGAAGAAGCAGCTGCAAAAGAAACCGACGCAAAATCATCTTAAACATCTGCAAATAAGCACGATTTAAAGTGAAGTTATTTGGTTGTCTGTGATGTTTTTGGTGTACCCACGTGTGTACAGTGGTTCATACTTGACAAATGATAGATTGATAGACTCGTATTTCATTCTTTCTCGGTTCTATGTTCATCGGTGTTGTGTTCTCATGAGTTGCAAGTTTTGTTCCCAGATTATTAAGCTTTAGGGGTGTTTGGATAAGTTTTTCAAACAACTTATTAACTTATTAACTTTTTCAATAAGTTAATATGTTAGTATGGACTAACTTATTAACTTATTTTTCTTACAACAATCATATTGACAAACACTACAAAATGTTTTTTTAACTTTTTAAAAGTTAACAAGTCAATAAGTTGTTTTGAAAATCAATCCCAAACATCCACTTATTACTGTTATAGTTTCATTCATATTTCAAACTGTTAGAATAACTGGTTACAGGGATGTAATGTTAGACCAGAGAATTGTTCTGTTTTTTTTCTCGGAATGGTTAAACATATTCAAATAGCTCGCAGCTGGCTTGTTTACTCGTATAAATTAGCTAGTTAAAAACGTTAGTCGATTTTATTTTAGTTCATTGGCTTGTATAAATGGCCAAGTCGAGTTTAATTTGAAGGCATTGTAAAAAATTTAAGCTGAATTAGCTCGTATAACCTATAAATTAGCTCATGTCTTTGTCTATTGATGGTTTTGTGTTGTATTACTATTGTAGTAGTTAAATTGACACTTTTATTAACAAATATACTAAATCAACAAAACTGAGAAAATGAGCCAAACTCATCAACCCATGAGCCCATGGCGAGCTTAATACTAGTTTACTTAATTTCTGGACCGGCTGGAAATATTGAGTCTGGTTTGTATTACTATTGGCTCGAGTTTGAGTTGATAATGTCTCTGCTTAAATGGCTTGTTGAACAGCTCTACCTAGAGTTTGGTTTGCTTCCAAATGTTTTTCTAACTATCCGTTTGGTTGGCAGAATATGACGCCCACACCCGATCCCTGTACGTTTGACAAATTAGTTTGTTTATGGCGTTGGTTGGCTTGTTAGTTTGTATTTCAAATGTATTTCCTGGGTTTTCATCAAATTTGCAGTATTTTGGCTTATTCAGGGTAATAAAACTATGATTCCAGCAATTGCGTCTTTTTTTCAGCTTTTTTTTTTTAATTTTATAGAAAAACTATTAACAATTACTTAATTATATAATCCACAACTGATTGATTGATTGAGTTTTACAAAGCAAATTGGTTCTATTAGTAACCATTAAATGACTATAATAACCATTATATTGAATTTTACATAATTATTATCCTGATCTCGGTTTTGGTCCCTGTGTTTTGCAAATTGACTCCACTTGAGTACCAACGTTTATTTTGTCTCCATTTGAGTACCAAATTTTAAAAAAGATGTCTGTTTGAGTACCAAATTTTAAAAAAGTTGTCTGTATCAGTCCTTTTGACTAACGGTGTTAACATTTTCTGTTAATTTTTTTTAAAAAAGACCAAAATACCCCTGAATTTTTTTAACATACATTGACACACACAAAACAATATAACCACCTGAATTTGTTCCATACCCCCGACTTCTTCTCCCCACCGTTAAACCAACACTCACACACCACCGATCAAATACTCACCGGAGAAACCGCCGTGAAACAATGCACCACCGTCCACCTGTACACCACCACCACCTCCACCCACCCCCATAACACCACCACCACCACTCCCCATCCAAATCCGTCGTCAATTCACTCAATCTCCGGCGACCACATCCACCAAACCCTAACTCACGCCCCAACATCATCGAAACCCTCGAAGAAAGAGGCTTACAGGACTCCCATAACAAACAACTATTTTTCAATATTAAGCTGCTCCTCCGATAATAATTCAAGATACATGGCACAAACCATAACAAACACAATAAGAAATGCTAGTTTCGATGCTTAGACTCAGACAGCAATCGATCTAAAGCGTGATCTTAGGTTATGTAATAAGGCCATATGAATGCAACTGAACTTGCAATTTGACCTAGAAACAGAAAACAAGTAGTCAAGTACCTTCAGTTACGAAAATCAACAACTCTATTTGCAATAGCGATCAGCCTTCTTCTTGACTCTATCATCAAGTGCTTCTTCAACCGACTTCACCTTCGCTTTCGGATCATACCCGAACTTCTTAGCTTCCACAGGAAACAAGTCGCATCAATCGTGTAAACGGGTTGTGGCTGTTAAGAAGCTCTGGGGCGGCCCCAATTCGCCACTCGCCGATCGCGCGACCACCGTCGTCAACCGCTGTCGGTTCCGCCGCGCCGGATGGGGGAGGTCGTCGGCGGCACCACGGCGGAGGTCGCGGCGGTGTGCTGCTGCTTCCCCTTCTCCGTGGTGGACTTCGTGGTGCTGACGATGTATAGGGTTCCGGCGGGGTTGTGCCGGAATGCTGTGAGGAAGAAGCGCCGGCGACGGGCGAAGATGCCGTACCACGGCGACGGTGGAAGAGACCACGGCGGTGGTGAGGAGTCTCCGGCGGTGGCCATGGCAGCGACGGCGGCGGTGACGGTGGCGCCGGAGGTGGACAAAGATGTGGTGGCGTTTGATAATGAGATGTGGGAGAAGTTTGCTGAAAGTGGGTTCTAGAGAAACTGTGAGGAAGAAGCGCCGGCGACGGTGATATTTTTGGTCTTTTTATATAGCCCTTAGGGGTATTTTGGTCTTTTTACAAAAATTTAACAGAAAATGTTAACACCGTTAGTTAAAAGGACTGAAACAGACAACTTTTTTAAACTTTGGTACTCAAATGGAGACAAAATAAACGTTGGTACTCAAGTGGAGTCAATTTGCAAAACACAGGGACCAAAACCGAGATTTACTCTAAAAATTATTACATTTGGAAGCTACAACAAAATATCAAAATGGAATCTTTAAACTTCATTCATGTTTCATTCTTTTTAACTTGTTCCCTGAAATCTTTCTACTGTTTCTTGAACCATCTTCAAGACCAGAACTTTGCAGGGGATGATATTTGACCTTCGACAACCGGTCCTTTGCTGCTTCAAGTCTATCGTTCTCGTCTTTCCGGGCTTTAAGAAATCCCGAAATGTGTTGCTTACAAAGCTTAATCTCCATCTCTAACGCGTTAATCCTAATATCAACCGGCACACTACAGTTCTCAACAATCTGCTTTTGTCTACTGCGGATGATATCAGGCTGCCACACCTTCAATGCAGTTGAAGCATGCTTTACTGTTCTTAACCTTTTTAACTCATCAACTGCTGCTTTAATTTTCTCATTTTCATCTATTAACTGTACTTCAATCTCCTGCAACTTTCTTTTGTGTTCATGTATCTGAGACTCTATTCTAAGCACAACTCTCCGTTCTGCTAAAAGCTTCTTCACTTTATCCTTCTCGAATCTGATTTCGTATATTGATTTGGCAGACTGACGGTTGGTTGAAGAAGAAGAAGACGACTGGTGTTTAGGGAAGTCGAACGATAGCAACTTTGACCACAAACGTCTTCTTTTGATAGACGATTAAGGCGTCTGCAACTCATGGATAGACAACATAGATCTTTGTAGGTCAAACATGATGTTTTCACTCCTAACTCCAATATCCACCTCCATAACTCATCTGGTAATGACATCTCTAAACCCTCTAGATGATAAAAATGTTTTAAAAAAAAAATACAAGCATAATATCACATCATATGAAGAAACTGCAAGAATTCATATAATTTTATATTGCTGCAAACAAATACAAATTTGGTCAAAATCAGACACTGAACAACATCTGATTCAGCTATTTGGTAAAAAATACAGCTATTTTTTGACCCTTGAAGTGAAGTTATAAACCTTAATGCCCTAAAATGGCAACGACAAACAAATCCCTTTTTAACAGCTACGAATCCATACGAAAAACAATTCTGATGAATTACACAAAATTAGGGTTTTTGTAAGATCGATTCTGCTAATATGTTAAGAATCAATCAAACATTCTTTCTAGCGTTCGATCTAGGGATTGCAGTAACAAGAGACAATACTGTAAAATCAAAAGTATGTAGTAAGTGCAATTGACGAACCTCGGGCCGAATGAGCGATTTAAGAGCGTCTGTCGACGCCGGAACTTTCCGATGAAATATATAGTGTCGAATTTCAAACTTTTCATATTCGGCCCTGTACTTTATAAACGTTGACATTCACCCCTGCCATTGAGATTTCAGACAATTGTCTTCACAAATATTTGTAGTGGTCAGTGGTCCCCTACACAATGTTTAATCGGCTAGGAATTATGGACCAAATTAGGGGTGTCTGAATTTGTAAACTGGGTTTTATAGTGAAAGACAATATCTATTCAAAAAAATTTTTATGTTATAAATTCATGTGTCAACATACATTATGAATTAACAAGAGTTCTGGAGATTAAAATATGAAAATTAAAATTTTCACTTCTAGATAACGGTTCACATTTGAATTTTGTACTATGGTTAAAATATGGTATCACAGTGTGGTTTTAGACAAGTGAATTAATGCAAAAGGAACATTCAAAATAACATTACATAACATGTTTATATATCGATGCTTTTGTGACATTGAGTTAAACATTTCATCAAAGAAAATGGGCATTGCGAGATTGAAGGTGGCCCTCAATGGAGGGCGGCCGGTGGCGGCATGTGATTTTGTAGGAATGCGATGTTGGAAAATATAAGGCTAAGGAAAACAGTGAAATGAGAATTAGAATGAAGAATTGGTTGACGATATCATGACTCTGACCTGGAACTTAGGGTTAATGACAAACTGAGAAACAGGGCTCATGAAGGGCTTGTAGATAAAGGTGAAGTTGGAGAATGGGGATACATAATGTTGGTGGTGATGTTGACAGCCAACAGTTCATGGTGATGGTGGCAATGACAATTGGTGGTGACAGTTGTGAACAGTTGGTGGTCATGACAGTAATGTACCTGATAAACGAGGAGTCCTATGTATGAAAAAGATGAGCATAAGACATACTATTAAGGGACATTAATAACCAGACTTATGTACAAGGTTCCAAGAGCCATAATTGAAACTTGCAGAGAGTGTAAACAAGATATTCACAAAACCAACATACACTGATACTCCATAACAATGAATGAAAAAGATAACTATTAAACGTCATGCAACATCAATGTCATCAACATCAAGCCAATCATTAGATTCCTTCATCTCCGAGCTGTGAGCACCACTTACCTGTCCGGCAGCTGAAGAATCACTTCCCAGCTGAACCCAATCTCGCGAGTCTTTTGCTGATGAATCTGAACCAGATGTGGGTTTTTTGTAATTCGTGGGAGCATCTCCATCGTCGTCATCCTCAAGATCACTAAACGAAACATCCTCATCCTGGTCAATGGGAATTGTAGTTGTGCCAGTGACAATGTTTTCTGAGTTGTCTTCTTTCAACCAATCATCTTCATCTTTATCTTCAGCAACATTAGAAGTAATGTTGGACGGAATGTTTTGATCTTCAACTTTGGTCTTAATTCGTGGTTCCTCTTGGATAACAGATTTGTCTACAATTTGAATTTCTTGACTTGGGATGTGATGTTTTTCAGTCTCTGCGTCGGTTGATGTAACAGATGTGGTTGATTGACGCGTAGATATCTCAAGTGGCACGAAAGTGTGTTCTTCTTGAGAAGAACCTGGCTTATGTTCAGAATCAGGAAAAGTGTTTGTTGACCCTTCATCCTCTTTTGTCTGTGAGTTAGAATGAGTCTTCAACCCGTGTGTCAATGATGCTCTCGCTTTCACAATCTGCAAAAAGGTAAGTTCAGTTTAAGATAAAGAGTATAATTTTGTAAAAACATTAGACAAGTACTTCAACGTGTTTATGACAACTAAAAACATGAATAAAATCTGTTGTTACGAAGCCAACTTTTAAACATAAGTGATCCTACGACAACTGATCTTGAAATGATGTTTTGCACGATGAGTTTTGAAAACACAAACTATATTAACTATGAATTGTTTCATAACATAAGTTTCATAACTGTTCAATAAATTCAAGTTAATATTTTATACAATATAAGAAAATGGTAGTGTCAGTGGTGATTGTTAGTGGAGGGGGGATGGTCCATCTTATAGATAAGTTCAGTTATGGCCTCATGGATAAGATCAGATGATTGGCCGGCCGCTCCAAATCTGAGTGATTGACACACCTACTCCGCTCCTACAAAGGTAAAAATGGGAGTTTGGGTAATAATTTTGCTCTTAAGCAAATATGTTTTAGCAGGTAGCCAACTACTGGATAGAGGTGTTAATCACCACGGTTATCTTTGGTAATGACAGGATTAAACCATAAAACTGTGCTAGGGTTTTACACAAACAGCCTCTTGCAAAATATGAAAAGAAAATCCCACAAAAATGCCAAGGGGTAAAATAAAGCCCTATAAGAAACATGGTAAGACAATAATCAGATATATCCTAAATTCCTAAGACCTAATGTCATCTTATGTTACGGATGACATCAATCATTCTTGTTTTTCTTTGCATAAAAACTTACTTACAATAAAAAATAGAGAAAAACATAAAAAGCAAGCAACAAATACATACTAGTTGCAGTTGTTGAAAACACATTCTGCACAAAACTGAAGCTTGTTTAATACTGCAGACATATATCTAATATCTCATAGATAGAAGATAGCATATGCACCAACACCATATATTTTAATATCTCTTCTAATATCAACAATAATCTGGTAATGTTGTGTTCAAAACTTTGTAAACTTCAAATAATTCAGGTACATGAATTGAAAGTTGGGAAAACTGGATTGGAGTCTCCCATAAAAAACAAAACAAAAAAACAAACATACCCAGTGTATCCCGCTGAAGAGCAGGGTCTGGGAGGGGTATGTGGTGGAGTCTCCCATAAGTTGAAAGAAAATATCAAGAAGCTGAAATACACTAAACCCATGAATGTTTTCTGGAAAACTTACCTCAGGTGTTGAAAGAAGTTCAGCAGTCTGAGGTTCAAGTCTTGGATGCAAAAGTACAAAATAAATCTTCCAAAAGGAACTTTCACTCATATAACCAGGGCAGAGTTCAATCCTAAGAGCAGCCAATCTCGGTGCCAAACTTTCAACAGTCAGAGCGTGCTCTTGTTGTGCATCAGACAACTCAAAATCTGGAAAAGAAAAAGATAAGAAAACAGAATTTAAATAAAGCATCACGTTTATGAAACTATTCTATTTTATACAACCCAGTGATAAGCATGCAGCAACTATGAGTTTCTGCACATAATGGATGCATATGATTGACATTCAGAGGATAAAGCTGCAATTGATATGATGCCCCCAAAGAGCAAAATACAAGGATCTTTTCCGTTTTCTTCTATCTCAAAATCAAATTTCTCTTCTACTTTGATAGTCAAACCTGACTACTTCTCAGTTGTATTAAAGAGTAAATTCCAAACCATTACTACTGCAATGCTTTCTTCAATTAATGAACTTCCCTATTAACAACAACATTTATTTTCAGTTTTCCAATCTAAAAGTAACTCACCAAACAAATAAGGTAGTTAAACGCAAATCAACGAAGCTAAGGAAACCTGGTGTAAATACCATTAACGAAAGTAGCAATCTCTTCAATACTGACTTAAGTAATAACTACATCATGCTCATACCACAAATAAAAAACCTTTGTAAGCAGGCAAGCAGCATTTTGCATCAAGTAATAACAAAGGATAACCTTTAACCAGATAAAGCATCATACAAATCATTCAAACAACAAAGCAGAAATCACACTTATGATCATAAACATACAAAACTTTAATCATACATTTACCTTCACCGTCATCTTCATCCTCAGGTAGAGGAAAATCCAACCAGGTCTCAGGATGCATCGTAATATCCCTAACAAAAGTCAAAACCTCATCCGTGACACCAATAGCCTCCGCATCCCTAGACAAAACATACTCATCACCCTCCGGTGAAATCTGAAGAAAATTCGACGCCAATTTCGTAATCTCCGACACATGTATATTAGTCGACAGCTTCGAAATTCCACTCCGAAACCTCCCCCCAATCTCCGCAAAATCCCTCCGTATTCCAGATATCCCCTCCGGATCCGACCCATCCGATTGCTGATCCGAGTGTTCGTCGGGCGGTGGAGGTGCGAGAAACGAAGCAACGCCCCAAACTGACGAGTGAGGGTTTTTGTGATCTCCGATAAGTCATCCTTCACACCTCGTCCTGGAGATGGAGGCGAATCGTCTTCTTCGAGTTGTTGATCTGCGGAGATATTATTATTATTATTATTGTTAGTGTTATTATTATTATTATTGGTGTGGTTAACGGAGCGTTGTTGATCGGGGTTCTCGTCGTCGTTGACGTCGAGTTGGAAGGTGTTGGCGATGGATCGAGCGAACCATGACATTGTGGAGTCGGAAGTGGTGGTGGTGGCGGTGGTGGTGGTGGTGGTGGCGGCGGTGGTGGTGGTGGTGGTGGCGGCGGTGGTGGTGGTGGTTCGGCGGAGTTTGATCGGAATAGGGATAGGTCACGATGGGTGTTACTTGTATGAAGCAGCTTGACCGTCAAACGGGCTCAAAATGGTTTAGAGTCGGTGTTTATTGATTAGATCTCTTTTATGAACTATATCTGTCTTTATTAACTCTTTTAGATTTTAGAATCTAATCTCTTATACTTTTAATAGGTTTTCTAATAGGGACATTTAGTTAAAAACAATAAATCTATAAAAAACCATAGAAAACTACTTGAGATTTTATATTATTTATTATATAAATGGATTAAACTAACCATAAAAAACTACTTTAACTTTTATATTATTTATTGTATAAATTGATTAAAATACTTATAATTTTAATATTTTTAAGATAAAAATTTAAAAAATAAGGCCTATAATCTTTTGATTAGATGCATATATTCACTCACATAATATTGTTTATATGCATATTTTGTAGTTTTTTTAATTAAAGAGAGATAATAAAATTAAAGATAAAATATAAAGATAAATCAAAGAAACAATATAAAGATAGATTTACATCATCATTTTTAGTTTTACTACTTCTTTTGAAGCGTTATGTATATAACATATGAGATTTCAATAGTTTTATTGTAAACATTTATGATTTCTCAAATAGAATGTAACCTTTTTATTATCATAGTTAAATTTATGTTGTTGTAAACCAGGTAACTCGATCTCTCACATAGTGTATTTGATCTTTCAATCTTATAGCGAATGACACAATTGTAACGAATAACTACTTAAAAATATATTTTTTATCTGCGCAACACCTTAAACATTTTAAGGTTAGAAGCTTTGACAGATTGTTTATTGGCTTGTATACATGTTTAATAATATAACATGATGCACGTATCGTTCTTTTTTTTTTCATACACAAACATCATGTTTAAAAGATAAAACATGATAGGTGAACTAGATTATTGTAATCTTCCCAAAAAATAACAGTATTTGTAGCCGTTTAAAAATAATGGTATTTACAAGATATCATAACTTCATGAATATAACTAAAAACATGATATTTACAAGGTATTTTAAAATTTACTATTTCATCATTCTCTTTTTGTTTCCTCACCCGTAACAAACTAAGTAGAGCTAAGGAATTATGGATCCACTCGAATTTTAATTAAAATAAGATTAATAATCGAATCGTTAAATAAATATAGAGTAAATTATCATTTGCATACCTGAGTTTGGTGATTTTAACCATTTGCATCCCTACAGTTTAAAAATCCTCATACACCCCCTAACGTTTTATTTTTGTTCCCATTTGCATCCAAATGACTAACGACGTTAAATAATTCTGTTAACTTTTTATGAAATGATAAAATTACACTTGCTACAATTTAATGAGACCATCCACGTCATCTTCTTGTCTCACCACAAACTCCCTTTCTCTCTCTCTCTCTCTTTCTTTCTCAACACACACACACATTCTCTCTAAAAAGTAAAATCAAGCAGCCGGTCCCAAAACATTAGAAAGATGGACCTAAAACCAAGAATGTCAATTAACTAAAACAGATATAAGTTGTTTCTGAAAAAACAGAGATTACACAATACCTTAAATATCGGTTCAACCAAATTATGGAAAACTTTGCTAGAGCGACCACGTCCAGATCGTGGATTTAAGATGACAAGCATCCTAGGTGGACTTTTACTTTTAATATGTGAATAAGAAAAATCAGTAGCCAGTATTTCAGAATCTTGTTTCTTTGAAGATACCAAAGGATGAGGTAAGCAATTCACAAAACATTGCAGATCTACAAACCCAGTAACCCATTGAAAAGCTTCATCTGGAGTAGAAGCCAAAAAGCAAAAAATCCTTCCTGCTTCCACTGTCACTAACGCCCTCTCGGCGTCGCATTTCTCGAAATCCGGCAGCCGGTCGATAAGCGCCTCCACCGCTCCGGCCTCCACCGCCTTGTGGCGGTGCTGCTTCACGATGCAGAGAGCGAACAACGCCTTGATTCCGACCTTCAACGCTCGCGGATACGGTAACGGATAATCGAGAATTCCGATTATTCCGTCGAAGATCTTGTCGTGTTTACTGACCTCCGCTCGGAGCTCCGGCGAACTCGTTCCGACGATCACGTTCTCCACCAACGCGGCTGTGTTGACTCGGACGTCAATCGACGAGTGCGACAACAGAGCAATCAAATACGAAATCCGATCCGGAACAGAAGAAACTGACACACACTCCGTCTCCGAAAAGCGTTAAAACCGATAAAACCGCAAGCAACTCGTGAATCAACTCAGCCGAGTTCCGACTCGTTTCGGAGAAAGAGATAAGGGTTAAGAGATAGAGAGAGAAAGAGATAGAGAGAGAAAGAGATAGAGAGAGAAAGAGTGGGGAACGGGTTAGGGGTTGTGGGTTAAGGGTTAAGAGATAGAGAGAGAAAGAGACAAAGAGAGAAAGAGATAAAGAGATAAAGAGAGAAATGGTAATTTCGTCATTTCATAAAATATTAACAGAATTATTTAACGTCATTAGTCATTTGGATGCAAATGGGAACAAAATAAAACGTTAGTGGGTGTATGAGGATTTTTAAACTGTAGGGATGCAAATGATCAAAATCACCAAACCTCAGGTATGCAAACGATAATTTACTCATAAATATATAAAGTGGTATGGTACTAGAGTGACCCAAAATCAGGATCCTCGCTTGGGCTTTATTAATGGGCTTTCATTCTACTGGGCTACAGTATATCAACATGTATACCTGGGCTCAGTTCGTCTTAGTTTTCTGGGCCGGATGCGTTTCCATTCTGTAACCAAATAACAATAACCGTTCCTTTTTTTGCTGGCTTGCTGCATGTAGAGGTGCGGAAACCCGGTCCAAACCATAAACCGGTTCGGAAAGAACCGTTTTGTTTTCAAACAAGCAAAAACGGGTATATGATCGTTTTTAAACTGTCACAATTTTACAAACGGTCGGGACCTATTTGAAACCAGCTTTTTTTATTGTCAATACTAGTTTGGATAGAAACAACTCAAACTAGGTTGGTTATATTAGGTTGGGATCTATTTGGGGCCGGTTTGGATTGGGACGGATCATTGGATGGTTCGGGGAACCGATATAGGTGTTGCCTCTCTACCCATCCCATGTAAAATTTTCAGAGATAAAACCCTAAAATTGTGTATCCAAGTTCCAATCATGATTGCACATGCAGGGTTAAGATAGGCCACAAATTATCATGATCTTGCTAATGACTCAATTAATCTAAATGGTCGTTAGGTTCACAGTTTGTGTTGTAAAGGAATTGAAAATGAAATTGGGTTGAAATAATATTAAAATTGATAAAATATTTGGTTGGTAATATTTTAGTGGAATTGAAATGTTGACGTTAAACATTCCATTATAGGTCCAAATGTAAAATCATGAATCAAATGATACATTCCATGGCTAAGTGAAAGAACGCAAATTCAATGAATGTAAGAAAAATTTCAACTCTAATTCCATCTGATTATCAATTAAACAAGTTTTTGGTTGAAAAATTTTCCAGAATCTATTTCAATTCAGAGGAATTTTGTGAACCAAACAATCTCTAAATAATTGTGTCGCAATTCCGATCAATCTATTTAATTCAATTTAGTTCTTGCTACATGAGGAAAGATACATTTAAAAAGCTCACGATTAAACCGATCTATTTTATCATAATATTAGATACATTCAAACGTATATATTTGTAGAAACCGCTAGGAAGCAAATCTGGTGGCCCGTTGCCCATGCCATGTGGGGATGTTGGAGAGGAAGGAGGCAACAACAGTTATAATCTGAAAGCGAAAGGGTTAATTAGAACGAAAAAGAGTCTTTACGGACAATTTAGTTGTAAGATGTCTCCCCTTTATCCAAAAGATCAAAGAATTTAAATCCGATACATATAACAAGTATAGATGTTCAGCAAAAGTAACCACACTAGGAAACCTTGCAAATGTACCTTAAATACGTTGAAAGGATGTTTGATTTATTATTTACAACCAAAAGATCGACCAGCAAGATGACCTGCGTAAAAATGAACAAGAGCTCGCTTTTGAAGGTTTTAATATTTATAAGTATAACTATTAGTTTTATTAATTGTTTCTTGGAGTTTGTATTAGACTATGATTGAAATTGTTTAGTTGTTTGATTGTTTTATTAAGTTAACGAGTCTTTGTATTTGTGCTCTTTGAATATATAAATTGGTTGTAGTTTGATCCAATTTTCCAACAGTTTTTGCACGATGCAAAGATAAGGGGAGGGGAAGAACGTTAAGCGAATTAATTTCATGAAGCTTTGCCCGGTCCAAGTCTTAAATTGTTCAGACTTCAGATCAAATAGAAAGTCAACTGGAATTGTTGTAATCTATCATACATAATGTAATAACGGTATCTTGTATAATACTGTATTAAATACATACCACTTGCCTTAATTTTGACATTTTCTGATGTCTGACTTCCATGTTCAATTCTTCAAATGCACACAAATTGAATTCTTTTTGGATATTATCTGGACAGTGAAGAAAATTATATTTAAAAGTCAAATATTGATGTTATTATCACATTATTAGAAGCAAAGATTTTGTTGACTATTGACATAGATATATAAATCTGGTCGTTAGTGTTTTCTTAATTCATCTAATAATACATGTATTTAATAAAAGTTGAAACAGTCAAAACACTGATCCACTGGAGGCTGGCTGCTATTGATATCACACGACGCCATGACTGAATTTGAAGTGAACTCTTATATCATTTAATATATGATCCGCATATTTGTCATTTAAGATGTTATATATTTCACGTAATTACTTACGTTTGAGTTGATAAAAATAATTAATATATGTTTGTATTATCGAAAGAAAAAGCCTGTAGGAATTACCTGAAACAAGTTTAATTGAGATTATAATCAGTCTTCGTGTAATTTGGTTCTAAAACACATGATATGAAATTCCCATTATGTTGTGTTTCTGAATTTCGTCTATTCTTCGCTTTTTGAATCGTGTAAAGATAATTTTCAGATAAAGTACATCGTCTATATACAAAATCTCTAATATGATAGAACAGAAAGTGTTTCTCAAACGAGATGTGATTCTTTGGAAAAAAACAAGTATAATATTAACCTTAAAACATACCAAATAAATCCTTCGTATAATTGTCAAATTGAATCATCACAACGAACCATGAAAAGGGATGACGATTGGTGGTTATAACTACCATACTTTGGTAATTGTTGACCATTTGGTTATTAGTAACAAAGTTAATACCGACTGGCTATTTAACTAGATATCGGTAGTAACTTTATTACAGCAACGACAAGTTGCTATTAATCTTCAGTTACTACCGAAGATCATAGATGCGATCGATATCAAAGTAACTGATGCATTGGTTACTATCGAAAGACCAAAGTTACTACTAATCATTATATAATTTTGACTGTGAAAACCCTCCCACTCAAGACTGTCCCACAAATCGTACTCCTTGTACATATCACAATGATCACACTTTTTCTCCATGCTTAGCCTACTTATACAAAGTACAAACACAACGCTAGTGTGTGCAAACAATCAAACCGAACAAACAAATCGAAAGAACAACAAACTAATCAAAATGATATTAGAAAATTAATCACAGATTGTTGCTTGACCTAGATTTTATATATATATGAACCGTCGCATGGGGAGGAGTTGTTTCAGTTCATTTGGCAGTTTCGTAACTATCAAAGTGATGTCGTTTAAGCATCTCACATGCACCGCTTCTAATACCTTATTAGGCTGCTTCTACACGTCAACGAAATTGGTTTTGTGGCCTCCGGCCCAAACGAAATAAGCATAACATATATATAAAGTGTCTGGCACATTAACTAAAACATAAAATAACTTGACACATCTGATTTAATGATTAAGTTAGTAACATTGACGTCCACCAGTGGCGCGTTGCCCCTAGATCCCACCAGGGCTGATCTTGAATTTCACTATATGGAGTACTACACACGAACCCCTATGGTCTAGGCTTCAGAACTATCGAGTCAATATGAATCTCGGTTTTAAGCAAATTCAATTATACTAAATAACCTTTTATATAATAATTGACCAAAATCCACAAGTGCACACAAACGCCTGTTCTTGGATGGATGTGTAAGATAACCCAAACTATATACTTCTAACATGTACGTTAGAATTAGAAGTAAAACTAGATATCAAAAAAATTATATTGAGTATTCTATACATGATCTGCAAACAATAAAAAGCAATTAAATAGAATAAAGCTGGTTTACAATGCTAAAAGCCTTTGTCAATAATCTCGTGTCGATCTGTATACATATTTATTTGACTTCAGTATTACAAAGCAGGATCTTTGACCTATACAAGTCAATACAGCTTTACTTTCACAGTTTCACGTTAAAAGATATGCAAATAAGCTAGAACATGAGAGGCGACAATATATATTTGTTCAACAACTGATTCATTTCATCTTCTTGGTGACAAAATGTTTATTGTCACCAAAAAACTGTCTTGAAATAAGATGAGTTTACATGAATAAATCCAAAAACAATATCTATAATATTATAGGAATAAAGCAGAATTGACCCAAAACACCAAGAAGCTAGATGATGGGGCTCTAACTGAACACCGAAAGGCTGGTGGGACTCAGAAGTGCCGACGAACACCATGACAACGATGTCGGTGACATATTAAACGCTAACGGGCTCATGAGTGCAACCCCTAAAGGATCATACGCCTGTGGAAAAGGTGATAAGTTGAACCCCAGTGGACTCAAACTCCCAAAACAGTCCATCACAGGTGACTTTGAAGTAAACCTACTGGTGTCCAGTGTTTCATTCAAGAATTTACAAAACCCTGGGGACAAAGTGAAGGTCGATAACGGACTCATCATCGCTCCTTCAACATCCGATGACAGCGGCTGTGATGGTGGTGGTGGTGGTGGTGGTGGTTTTTGGAATATTGATGGTTTTGGTATTGCAGAGAGGATGAGAGGCGGTGGAGCGATGTCTTTGAGTCGTCGTGTGGACTGAGATTGGAAATCGGGGGTGCTTGTTAGCACTCGAACGACTTCTTTGAAGTTTGAAGATTCGACTTTGTAAACTTTAGCCGGTGCAGGTGGTAATGGTGCTATGAAATGCTTTGTGATCACAGGTTTTTGGATGGGTTTACGGACCGAATGAAGGGATTCGATGTACGATCGTCGGATCGGTTTTTTGGTTTTTGGTGGACGGTTGTCTGAAGAAGATGATGATGATGAGGTGTAGGAGGAAGTAATTTGATCCATTTTTATGTTTATGATTTGTGTGTTTCATGTTTTTTGGGTGGATGTGTAGTGTGTTTATATAGAGAATGCCTTAGGTCAAATAGTTGTTAATATCCACGTGGCGTGTGCGTTTTTCAACGCTATCTTAGAGTTTATTACTAGAATGGTCCTCCTGTATACACATATTATGGTTTTAATCCTTTTTTTCCTTCTAATTATGTAACTAGTTTTATACCCGTCCGGTGGCCGGGTGCTTTCATGTCATAATGTCATAACTATCTCCTTTTGTATTCTAAACGAAAACACCATTTGTTTGAAACTAATATAGCTTTTTAGTATAAAGACAACCGACTACATTAAAAACACATAACAATGATAATCAATAAATAGTAAATGACTCAAATGTAAGAGGGAGTTATGCTGACTTTCAAAAAATAAACGAAAAACTATACATCCAAAAATTTCATTCATATAATCATAGTATGAATTTAGAAAAACGAACACATAAATACAAACAAACAACATGATAGTATAAATGTATTAAGAATCGAGCAACATACCATCTCCATCCGTTGGTGGATCATTAGAGTCTAAATTTAATATGAAATGGTTAGATTATGATTATTTGTGATGTGTGTATTGTTAGGTGTTGCATTCAAATTGCCACAACAAATGATCCTAAAATGAAGTCACAAGTTGACTTTTAAAGTTCCACACAACCATTATTCGATTTTTGAATGTTAATAATAACTAATCTCACTGAAAAAGATGATTGCTGATGATTTTCTGAATTTTGCTTTTATTGTAATAAAATAATTATGTTTGTTTGTATCATGAAAAACTTCGTCAATTTTGCACTCTTATATTATGTGTATCAACACACACATATATAGAGAGAAAAAATGTAAGACAAATAGGATGATCAAAGGAAAACAATAACATATTTAACACACACAAGCCCATTTTTGGTACTAAATACAGTTACCATTAGCAATAAGAAAAACAATTAGGTACAAGTTAGTGACATGGGATGCATGAGTTCATGAAGATGTCAAAAGGTAGTTATAGGTTACAAAAAGAACAAAACATTGGTCTTTTTCTCAATTTCATAAGATTTCATATAATCCTTTATAAAGAAATAGTAAAGATCATTACATTATCAAAAGCTTTCACATCTACGACTAATGTCAAGATAAACTAATCATTGAATATCAACACTAACATTTTGAAGTTGCTTTTTCTTCAGCATATCAGAATATGTTTGATCCATCATGCGATAGAACATTTTTTAAATCAAATAACTGTCCGACTCTCATTTTTCCTGTCACAACTCTAGCTAATTTCTCCTTTCTTTTATTCAACTTCAATCTCTCCATGTACGAAGATGTGTTCCTCAATGCTGCTCCCATGTGCATTGACCAGTTCTCTTGTTTATAAATGTATTTTTTTGAGAATGATGAAAAGAAACATAGAGAAAATTACCTGTTGAATCAAAATATTATA
Organism: Flaveria linearis; assembly: GCA_024085815.1. Taxonomy (NCBI): domain Eukaryota; kingdom Viridiplantae; phylum Streptophyta; class Magnoliopsida; order Asterales; family Asteraceae; genus Flaveria; species Flaveria linearis. Next base: position 18,433,004 of record CM044002.1, read on the forward strand.
AAGAACAATGTGCTTGTTCTTCAAAAACCCATACTTGTATGTATGCGGAGCAATAATAAATTATTTCAATGCAAAACCTAAAGATACGCATACATGTCACTCAATCTATAGATCAGAAACCACATTTAACTCTTTCATGATAATTTACTAATATTCATTGAGGTGAAGATATTTGTTACAAAATAAAGTGTAAACACATGGCAAAATTAGGAACATCTTTATGTATTAAAGGTACAAGTAATATTTGATCAAGTTCACATCTTAAATAACTCACCAGTAGCATCAATCATGTCATCCAACATCACAACAACATTTCCTTTGACATCAACAATCTTATTCATTACCTGAAATTAAATTTTGCTCGAATACAATGATACAATTAATAGATAATCAGATAAAGATTTGCAGTATAAAAATTTACAGCATGTCCATGGTTCCTTGTCAACAATGGCCAAAGAGCATGAGGTAACTTTTTGGCAAAAGCATGTGCTCTAGCAAGTCCACCAAAAACACACTACCAAATCATTAGAGCATATTGACTTGCTCATGAATTAATTAAGATATTGACTTGCTCGCGAGTTAATTAAGAATAACATGCTTATGGAACAAAATAAATCAGATGAATATCATCACAAAAGTTTACCAAGACCATTTCAAATGTACACTATAATAATTAAACACAGAAAGATAAAAATTATTTGAAAGCTGATTTATTATGCTTACATTATATTTGAGATGTTTAACAGGAATATCAATTATGTAACTTACTCATACTGAATATCAAAATCAAGCTGTGAATCCAGAATTTAAGTTTGTTAAAATAAAAGGTATACATAGATTCAAGACTGGCCTTCTTAGAATCATATTTAGCCATAATTTGCTACAGTGTGATTGACCCATAGCTATTAACCCCATGAAGTGTATGATAGCATCACATCTACATACCATTCAGCCAAGACAAACGTCAGAAGCATTAAACCTGCATTTCATATAGGGATAATAGAATCCATTTCATTATCAAGAATAAGTAAGAGGATTCAAAAAAACACACGTCAACCAACAAATTAAATTTCTATAACAATAGAAACATTAAACCTACATTTCAGTGAACTATTAACTATTTTCACAAGATGTAGAATGTTGGTACATTCAATTTTAACTAATTAAAACTGAGATATGACAGGTGTAACTCTTTTTATGCATGTTGTATTCATGAGAAGAGATGTTCAAAGACATGGGTCATCATAAAGTAACATTTTCACTTGAGTGTTGATGATCATAATTATTGGTTAATAATCACTTCAATAACAATATAAAACCAATGATTTTGGTTAGCGCATTGGATATTACTTAAATGAACATGTGAGTTAACAATCATATATGCTAGATATTGGGTAGGGTGCGTGGAATTTTTCAAGAACCGCATGCCATCTAGTCACTGAACCGCTTAAGATTTGATCTCTTAGACTAATGTTACCTATTACCTTGATCTGTGACATGTTCATAAATCTGCGGAGGTGGGAATTGTAGTATCTTCACTACTCACACCTCATGTAAACATGTGATAATCTGACATGTCTTCATCATCAACATCCGCCGGTAAGCATCACATAAACATTAGAGCACAAGAATAAAATTATTAAACATATTTAATATCATCGAACAAAAAAATACCAAGCATGTCATTGTCATCATAGATGAAGCGGTTGGAATACATGGTCCCCATAATGCTTCATCAGCAAGTTTCTTTTCATTGACTGTAACCTTTGCAAGAAACTTACACATTCATCAATCACAATGCAATCATAATCATCTTCTGCCATTTCTCTAGTAAACTAATATAGAAACATCAAAAGTAATTCAATTTCAATCAATTTATACATAAAACATACTATTGAATAGTTTAGCAGTAGCAATACATTTTATTGCCTGAGTCATAGACGCAATTATATATATATATTGTTGCTGGAAAGTGGTTACTAGCTTTTGGATGATCTTGGCCGTTCAAAACCACGTTCTTTAAATCTCATCCGTTTAAATTAAGCAGTTGTTGACTACTGTGGATGTTACAGCGGTTGTTCCGATATTTCCTCCCACGTCTCCTTCCTCCGCTTTTGCCTCCCCACGTCGGAAATGCAACCTTCTCATCTTCTTCGTCTTCAACATTCACGATTTTCATGTGTTGGGTTGCCGATTTCGAAGCACTGGAGTTTTAAGGGAGAAGCAAATTATCTACATCTTTATGAGCAGCAGTATTTGGTTTTAGGGTTCGGTTTAAAAACCATAACCACCTGTTAGGAAGATCACAACCATTGAAAGCCTCTAATTTTAGATCTCATCCGTTTATATTCACTGTAAATCTTCTAGAAGGAGCAGTTAGGGGAAGTTTCATTGTTTTCGGAGGTTACCGGCAGTTGCCGTCGATCTCCCCCACGTCCCCCATACTTTCCGTGGTGTTGGGCTTCCTTTAGGCATATAATGTATCATTGTCACTGATGCTCAATCTTCACTCTCATATTTGATTTTTGTTTGCACGAAAATCAAGAGCTTTGCCTACCACTATGGTCACCTACTGCTCACCTTTGCACCATGGAATCTGTCACCATCAAGTTTGCTATAGATGTAACTTATGTTTCCATCACCTTCACTCTGCCACCACTTCTAATGTCTATATATTCGATGACGGGAGACAAGGAACAAATGTCGGCGGAGTCCGAACTAGTGGTGGAGGATGCGGTGGTTTCATCCTCCGCATTAGCAACTATTCGTTTGTTCAGGTATTAGCTACAATTTCATATAAGAGTTGATTCATCGTCTATATTCCGACATTAGTAGTAATCTATTGTGTTATCTTCTTCATTTTGTATCTGACAACAAGCACTTATGGATCTCTCACATTCTGAGATAAGTCATCTGTATCAGTAAGATTTCATTTCGCATTTAGGCCACATTATTTGTTATTGAAGTGTTCATTAGTTGCTAAATTCATCCTTCATTAAGTTTGGTTTACGGCTTCTCGAGTTCTCGTGTTGAAGTTATTATGAGTTTGGATTATAAAATAGGGATTTTTTTTCCTATTTGTGATTTAGGGTTTATCTAGCTTTAACTATGATATGATTAGGGAAATGAAGTCTGTGGTAGAGAAGATAGAAGAACCTTCACCCCAGAGAATGTTCTCAAGGCATTAGAGGTTTGTTATTCACTTGTATAAACATGATTAACCATATACTGACTATGTTTCACTTTATTATACTCATTTGTTGAAGTTCAGTTCTAATCTATTTATTTCTTCATGTTCTTGGTTTTGGGGTTTACATAGAAGACGTTTATGCTACGTACGAAGCAACAACAACTTGAAACAGTGGTAATCATTTGTTTCTTGCTATATGTTTATATGTTGATATGTACAAGCCTCTTTTGTTAATTTGATAACCAAGTTTACCTTTTTTTCATTATATAAACATTTATAGTGCTTATTGCTAATTAATATGTACAAGCCACGATTATATTTCACATTATAATTTGTGAAATTAAAAACTATTTGATGCATATTATTTGATTATGAGTTCTAAAGTTGAACATGTTTTCCAGGTTAATTGATTTGGGCATTCTATCAGTAGACATAAAGTAAGTTTATTCAGAAGTGAGAGTTGGGTGCTTGCTGTTCTTGTGGTCTTTTAATTTTTGATATTGATAGTAATTGTGGATCTACTATATTATTTTTTGATGTGTTACTAGCTGTTTTTAATAACTCATGTTGGCACAGCTAAATTACATTCAGAATAAGAAGATTGATTGCTAATTTTGTTAGAGAGTCAACTGCTTTAGTGATCATCATTGGTTATGTCACTACCTCTGCCATTTTCCTGTCTTAATATTAAAAGTATGTCACTAACTATTATTTTGATTCAACTAACCTTAATCTACAAACTTCTATTTTATTTCTTTTATTCAAATTTTCCACAGCTTGGCTTGATAATTAGTAATTCCCTGGACCACAACTCTATTGTCATTTGTCAATGCTTCTCATGGTTTAGGTGCTACCATTTGAGTATTCCAACATAACAGTAAGCCCATTGTATAAGTTCACTTCATATTTGCAGTTTAATTTGATTATGGCAAAATGCAGCATAAATTTTCACTTATTTTCCTTCGGTTAAGTGGCTTTTGAGTCAATATGTTTGTGAGACTACACAAAAGTGTATGCTTCATGTGCTATTTGTGTTTGATTTTTTGAAGTTTTGAAACTTTTGTTGATTATTCATATGATTTTAGTATGGTAGTAGGTAATTGCGTCTATGACTCAGGCAATAAAATGTATTGCTACTGCTAAACTATTCAATAGTATGTTTTATGTATAAATTGATTGAAATTGAATTACTTTTTGATGTTTCTATATTAGTTTACTAGAGAAATGGCAGAAGATGATTATGATTGCATTGTGATTGATGAATGTGTAAGTTTCTTGCAAAGGTTACAGTCAATGAAAAGAAACTTGCTGATGAAGCATTATGGGGACCATGTATTCCAACCGCTTCATCTATGATGACAATGACATGCTTGGTATTTTTTTTGTTCGATGATATTAAATATGTTTAATAATTTTATTCTTGTGCTCTAATGTTTATGTGATGCTTACCGGCGGATGTTGATGATGAAGACATGTCAGATTATCACATGTTTACATGAGGTGTGAGTAGTGAAGATACTACAATTCCCACCTCCGCAGATTTATGAACATGTCACAGATCAAGGTAATAGGTAACATTAGTCTAAGAGATCAAATCTTAAGCGGTTCAGTGACTAGATGGCATGCGGTTCTTGAAAAATTCCACGCACCCTACCCAATATCTAGCATATATGATTGTTAACTCACATGTTCATTTAAGTAATATCCAATGCGCTAACCAAAATCATTGGTTTTATATTGTTATTGAAGTGATTATTAACCAATAATTATGATCATCAACACTCAAGTGAAAATGTTACTTTATGATGACCCATGTCTTTGAACATCTCTTCTCATGAATACAACATGCATAAAAAGAGTTACACCTGTCATATCTCAGTTTTAATTAGTTAAAATTGAATGTACCAACATTCTACATCTTGTGAAAATAGTTAATAGTTCACTGAAATGTAGGTTTAATGTTTCTATTGTTATAGAAATTTAATTTGTTGGTTGACGTGTGTTTTTTTGAATCCTCTTACTTATTCTTGATAATGAAATGGATTCTATTATCCCTATATGAAATGCAGGTTTAATGCTTCTGACGTTTGTCTTGGCTGAATGGTATGTAGATGTGATGCTATCATACACTTCATGGGGTTAATAGCTATGGGTCAATCACACTGTAGCAAATTATGGCTAAATATGATTCTAAGAAGGCCAGTCTTGAATCTATGTATACCTTTTATTTTAACAAACTTAAATTCTGGATTCACAGCTTGATTTTGATATTCAGTATGAGTAAGTTACATAATTGATATTCCTGTTAAACATCTCAAATATAATGTAAGCATAATAAATCAGCTTTCAAATAATTTTTATCTTTCTGTGTTTAATTATTATAGTGTACATTTGAAATGGTCTTGGTAAACTTTTGTGATGATATTCATCTGATTTATTTTGTTCCATAAGCATGTTATTCTTAATTAACTCGCGAGCAAGTCAATATCTTAATTAATTCATGAGCAAGTCAATATGCTCTAATGATTTGGTAGTGTGTTTTTGGTGGACTTGCTAGAGCACATGCTTTTGCCAAAAAGTTACCTCATGCTCTTTGGCCATTGTTGACAAGGAACCATGGACATGCTGTAAATTTTTATACTGCAAATCTTTATCTGATTATCTATTAATTGTATCATTGTATTCGAGCAAAATTTAATTTCAGGTAATGAATAAGATTGTTGATGTCAAAGGAAATGTTGTTGTGATGTTGGATGACATGATTGATGCTACTGGTGAGTTATTTAAGATGTGAACTTGATCAAATATTACTTGTACCTTTAATACATAAAGATGTTCCTAATTTTGCCATGTGTTTACACTTTATTTTGTAACAAATATCTTCACCTCAATGAATATTAGTAAATTATCATGAAAGAGTTAAATGTGGTTTCTGATCTATAGATTGAGTGACATGTATGCGTATCTTTAGGTTTTGCATTGAAATAATTTATTATTGCTCCGCATACATACAAGTATGGGTTTTTGAAGAACAAGCACATTGTTCTTTATAATATTTTGATTCAACAGGTAATTTTCTCTATGTTTCTTTTCATCATTCTCAAAAAAATACATTTATAAACAAGAGAACTGGTCAATGCACATGGGAGCAGCATTGAGGAACACATCTTCGTACATGGAGAGATTGAAGTTGAATAAAAGAAAGGAGAAATTAGCTAGAGTTGTGACAGGAAAAATGAGAGTCGGACAGTTATTTGATTTAAAAAATGTTCTATCGCATGATGGATCAAACATATTCTGATATGCTGAAGAAAAAGCAACTTCAAAATGTTAGTGTTGATATTCAATGATTAGTTTATCTTGACATTAGTCGTAGATGTGAAAGCTTTTGATAATGTAATGATCTTTACTATTTCTTTATAAAGGATTATATGAAATCTTATGAAATTGAGAAAAAGACCAATGTTTTGTTCTTTTTGTAACCTATAACTACCTTTTGACATCTTCATGAACTCATGCATCCCATGTAAGAGGGAGTTATGCTAACTTTCAAAAGATAAACGAAAAACTATACATCCAAAAATTTCATTCATATAATCATAGTATGAATTTAGAAAACACATAAAAAACACATAATAATGATAATCAATAAATAGTAAATGACTCAAATGTAAGAGGGAGTTATGCTAACTTTCATACATTAAAAAAATTCATACTATGATTATATGAATGAAATTTTTGGATGTATAGTTTTTTAATGCATGAGTTCATGAAGATGTCAAAATTTAATATGAAACTAATATAGCTTTTTAGTATAAAGACAACCGACTACATTAAAAAACACATAACAATGATAATCAATAAATAGTAAATGACTCAAATGTAAGAGGGAGTTATGCTGACTTTCAAAAAATAAACGAAAAACTATACATCCAAAAATTTCATTCATATAATCATAGTATGAATTTAGAAAAACGAACACATAAATACAAACAAACAACATGATAGTATAAATGTATTAAGAATCGAGCAACATACCATCTCCATCCGTTGGTGGATCATTAGAGTCTAAATTTAATATGAAATGGTTAGATTATGATTATTTGTGATGTGTGTATTGTTAGGTGTTGCATTCAAATTGCCACAACAAATGATCCTAAAATGAAGTCACAAGTTGACTTTTAAAGTTCCACACAACCATTATTCGATTTTTGAATGTTAATAATAACTAATCTCACTGAAAAAGATGATTGCTGATGATTTTCTGAATTTTGCTTTTATTGTAATAAAATAATTATGTTTGTTTGTATCATGAAAAACTTCGTCAATTTTGCACTCTTATATTATGTGTATCAACACACACATATATAGAGAGAAAAAATGTAAGACAAATAGGATGATCAAAGGAAAACAATAACATATTTAACACACACAAGCCCATTTTTGGTACTAAATACAGTTACCATTAGCAATAAGAAAAACAATTAGGTACAAGTTAGTGACATGGGATGCATGAGTTCATGAAGATGTCAAAAGGTAGTTATAGGTTACAAAAAGAACAAAACATTGGTCTTTTTCTCAATTTCATAAGATTTCATATAATCCTTTATAAAGAAATAGTAAAGATCATTACATTATCAAAAGCTTTCACATCTACGACTAATGTCAAGATAAACTAATCATTGAATATCAACACTAACATTTTGAAGTTGCTTTTTCTTCAGCATATCAGAATATGTTTGATCCATCATGCGATAGAACATTTTTTAAATCAAATAACTGTCCGACTCTCATTTTTCCTGTCACAACTCTAGCTAATTTCTCCTTTCTTTTATTCAACTTCAATCTCTCCATGTACGAAGATGTGTTCCTCAATGCTGCTCCCATGTGCATTGACCAGTTCTCTTGTTTATAAATGTATTTTTTTGAGAATGATGAAAAGAAACATAGAGAAAATTACCTGTTGAATCAAAATATTATAAAGAACAATGTGCTTGTTCTTCAAAAACCCATACTTGTATGTATGCGGAGCAATAATAAATTATTTCAATGCAAAACCTAAAGATACGCATACATGTCACTCAATCTATAGATCAGAAACCACATTTAACTCTTTCATGATAATTTACTAATATTCATTGAGGTGAAGATATTTGTTACAAAATAAAGTGTAAACACATGGCAAAATTAGGAACATCTTTATGTATTAAAGGTACAAGTAATATTTGATCAAGTTCACATCTTAAATAACTCACCAGTAGCATCAATCATGTCATCCAACATCACAACAACATTTCCTTTGACATCAACAATCTTATTCATTACCTGAAATTAAATTTTGCTCGAATACAATGATACAATTAATAGATAATCAGATAAAGATTTGCAGTATAAAAATTTACAGCATGTCCATGGTTCCTTGTCAACAATGGCCAAAGAGCATGAGGTAACTTTTTGGCAAAAGCATGTGCTCTAGCAAGTCCACCAAAAACACACTACCAAATCATTAGAGCATATTGACTTGCTCATGAATTAATTAAGATATTGACTTGCTCGCGAGTTAATTAAGAATAACATGCTTATGGAACAAAATAAATCAGATGAATATCATCACAAAAGTTTACCAAGACCATTTCAAATGTACACTATAATAATTAAACACAGAAAGATAAAAATTATTTGAAAGCTGATTTATTATGCTTACATTATATTTGAGATGTTTAACAGGAATATCAATTATGTAACTTACTCATACTGAATATCAAAATCAAGCTGTGAATCCAGAATTTAAGTTTGTTAAAATAAAAGGTATACATAGATTCAAGACTGGCCTTCTTAGAATCATATTTAGCCATAATTTGCTACAGTGTGATTGACCCATAGCTATTAACCCCATGAAGTGTATGATAGCATCACATCTACATACCATTCAGCCAAGACAAACGTCAGAAGCATTAAACCTGCATTTCATATAGGGATAATAGAATCCATTTCATTATCAAGAATAAGTAAGAGGATTCAAAAAAACACACGTCAACCAACAAATTAAATTTCTATAACAATAGAAACATTAAACCTACATTTCAGTGAACTATTAACTATTTTCACAAGATGTAGAATGTTGGTACATTCAATTTTAACTAATTAAAACTGAGATATGACAGGTGTAACTCTTTTTATGCATGTTGTATTCATGAGAAGAGATGTTCAAAGACATGGGTCATCATAAAGTAACATTTTCACTTGAGTGTTGATGATCATAATTATTGGTTAATAATCACTTCAATAACAATATAAAACCAATGATTTTGGTTAGCGCATTGGATATTACTTAAATGAACATGTGAGTTAACAATCATATATGCTAGATATTGGGTAGGGTGCGTGGAATTTTTCAAGAACCGCATGCCATCTAGTCACTGAACCGCTTAAGATTTGATCTCTTAGACTAATGTTACCTATTACCTTGATCTGTGACATGTTCATAAATCTGCGGAGGTGGGAATTGTAGTATCTTCACTACTCACACCTCATGTAAACATGTGATAATCTGACATGTCTTCATCATCAACATCCGCCGGTAAGCATCACATAAACATTAGAGCACAAGAATAAAATTATTAAACATATTTAATATCATCGAACAAAAAAAATACCAAGCATGTCATTGTCATCATAGATGAAGCGGTTGGAATACATGGTCCCCATAATGCTTCATCAGCAAGTTTCTTTTCATTGACTGTAACCTTTGCAAGAAACTTACACATTCATCAATCACAATGCAATCATAATCATCTTCTGCCATTTCTCTAGTAAACTAATATAGAAACATCAAAAAGTAATTCAATTTCAATCAATTTATACATAAAACATACTATTGAATAGTTTAGCAGTAGCAATACATTTTATTGCCTGAGTCATAGACGCAATTACCTACTACCATACTAAAATCATATGAATAATCAACAAAAGTTTCAAAACTTCAAAAAATCAAACACAAATAGCACATGAAGCATACACTTTTGTGTAGTCTCACAAACATATTGACTCAAAAGCCACTTAACCGAAGGAAAATAAGTGAAAATTTATGCTGCATTTTGCCATAATCAAATTAAACTGCAAATATGAAGTGAACTTATACAATGGGCTTACTGTTATGTTGGAATACTCAAATGGTAGCACCTAAACCATGAGAAGCATTGACAAATGACAATAGAGTTGTGGTCCAGGGAATTACTAATTATCAAGCCAAGCTGTGGAAAATTTGAATAAAAGAAATAAAATAGAAGTTTGTAGATTAAGGTTAGTTGAATCAAAATAATAGTTAGTGACATACTTTTAATATTAAGACAGGAAAATGGCAGAGGTAGTGACATAACCAATGATGATCACTAAAGCAGTTGACTCTCTAACAAAATTAGCAATCAATCTTCTTATTCTGAATGTAATTTAGCTGTGCCAACATGAGTTATTAAAAACAGCTAGTAACACATCAAAAAATAATATAGTAGATCCACAATTACTATCAATATCAAAAATTAAAAGACCACAAGAACAGCAAGCACCCAACTCTCACTTCTGAATAAACTTACTTTATGTCTACTGATAGAATGCCCAAATCAATTAACCTGGAAAACATGTTCAACTTTAGAACTCATAATCAAATAATATGCATCAAATAGTTTTTAATTTCACAAATTATAATGTGAAATATAATCGTGGCTTGTACATATTAATTAGCAATAAGCACTATAAATGTTTATATAATGAAAAAAAGGTAAACTTGGTTATCAAATTAACAAAAGAGGCTTGTACATATCAACATATAAACATATAGCAAGAAACAAATGATTACCACTGTTTCAAGTTGTTGTTGCTTCGTACGTAGCATAAACGTCTTCTATGTAAACCCCAAAACCAAGAACATGAAGAAATAAATAGATTAGAACTGAACTTCAACAAATGAGTATAATAAAGTGAAACATAGTCAGTATATGGTTAATCATGTTTATACAAGTGAATAACAAACCTCTAATGCCTTGAGAACATTCTCTGGGGTGAAGGTTCTTCTATCTTCTCTACCACAGACTTCATTTCCCTAATCATATCATAGTTAAAGCTAGATAAACCCTAAATCACAAATAGGAAAAAAAATCCCTATTTTATAATCCAAACTCATAATAACTTCAACACGAGAACTCGAGAAGCCGTAAACCAAACTTAATGAAGGATGAATTTAGCAACTAATGAACACTTCAATAACAAATAATGTGGCCTAAATGCGAAATGAAATCTTACTGATACAGATGACTTATCTCAGAATGTGAGAGATCCATAAGTGCTTGTTGTCAGATACAAAATGAAGAAGATAACACAATAGATTACTACTAATGTCGGAATATAGACGATGAATCAACTCTTATATGAAATTGTAGCTAATACCTGAACAAACGAATAGTTGCTAATGCGGAGGATGAAACCACCGCATCCTCCACCACTAGTTCGGACTCCGCCGACATTTGTTCCTTGTCTCCCGTCATCGAATATATAGACATTAGAAGTGGTGGCAGAGTGAAGGTGATGGAAACATAAGTTACATCTATAGCAAACTTGATGGTGACAGATTCCATGGTGCAAAGGTGAGCAGTAGGTGACCATAGTGGTAGGCAAAGCTCTTGATTTTCGTGCAAACAAAAATCAAATATGAGAGTGAAGATTGAGCATCAGTGACAATGATACATTATATGCCTAAAGGAAGCCCAACACCACGGAAAGTATGGGGGACGTGGGGGAGATCGACGGCAACTGCCGGTAACCTCCGAAAACAATGAAACTTCCCCTAACTGCTCCTTCTAGAAGATTTACAGTGAATATAAACGGATGAGATCTAAAATTAGAGGCTTTCAATGGTTGTGATCTTCCTAACAGGTGGTTATGGTTTTTAAACCGAACCCTAAAACCAAATACTGCTGCTCATAAAGATGTAGATAATTTGCTTCTCCCTTAAAACTCCAGTGCTTCGAAATCGGCAACCCAACACATGAAAATCGTGAATGTTGAAGACGAAGAAGATGAGAAGGTTGCATTTCCGACGTGGGGAGGCAAAAGCGGAGGAAGGAGACGTGGGAGGAAATATCGGAACAACCGCTGTAACATCCACAGTAGTCAACAACTGCTTAATTTAAACGGATGAGATTTAAAGAACGTGGTTTTGAACGGCCAAGATCATCCAAAAGCTAGTAACCACTTTCCAGCAACAATATATATATATAATTAGTGATCACTATTATGCCATTAGCCATTCTATTTACATCATTTTGACTCATTTGGTTGAAAAAGGAACACCATGGTTTATAAAAATTTAGTTCTCCAACTCTATAATTGTCGTCAACATCAAAAACAAGCTTTCTAGTGAGAAAAAAGTCGGTCCCAATTGCATCGATTACATGCACGGGTTCAAGATTGAGTGTCGCGATCCATGGGATCTATGTTAAAAACCTATAGGTCTTTGTTTCGTGTTATGTGGCATTGTTTAATGTTGGTACATAAGGGCATATCATTTCACTAGCGTGTTTGTTTTGATATCATGTAATAAAATTTTAGATATTGTTAACAAAAAGGCTATCATTGTTTGTCAAATCTTTGATCCCTAACACTAACAAAGATTGAAATCTATAAAATCTTTATATGAAATGGCTATTTTATTATTTCTTATTAAAAAACGTATATGTTAAATAAAATACACCATGTTCACTCCGAAAAATTTACAAAAAAGGTATAACAAAATTTTTTCTATCTAACCCCCAACAAACACGCTGTGATAAAAAATCCAACCTTCGCATTCTGTTATTTTAGATTAAGAGTGGTTTGATTCGCCTTTTAGTTTAACTTGAGGTGTTTAAATTATATTTAATAACAATGAAGATATTTTCTTCGTAGTTACACAAAACATAAATAAAATACCAATTATGTAATTAACTTTTCAATCTCAAGTCTCAAAATGAGTTTCATCCACGTACATAACGATCCAATTTAATTAGTTTATATTTGTTTGAGAGCCAAAAAGACTATTTCTTTGCATTATTTATAGTAGGAAGTAGACTTTAATCCAAATTTTTTTTCTGTCATTTCAATCAGTGCAATTTATCAAATGTTGGCATTTTCATCCATTCCACTAACACCGTTAAAACCTTCGTTAAAATTGAGGGTATTTTAGTCTTTTTCAACATCCTAGTTATCCAATTAAAAGAAAAAATTGATTAATACTAAATTAAACTAAAAAACACATGAAGAGACTAGTGAGACCGGACGGGACGATTTAAAAGAATTTGTTAACCGTAATCCATGATTTTCGACTGAGGTCTGCTGTAAAATTTCAATTAATCTTCATTGTTTTCCCACTTTAGTATATGTTTCGCAATCGAACAACGGTGGTTCTCTTTCCTAATTGAAATACAAGATTAATCTTAAAGTAGATCTAAATCTAATTAACAAAACATGACAACATGAGACTTGAATCGAAAAAAAGTGGCAACAACATACCATAATTAAACAACGCAAAACTTCAATCGAACAATAGTAACCGTTTAAACTAAACGTGAAGATTAATTGAAATCCCATAACAGACCTCAATTAAATATCATAGATTGGGTTAATCGAAGTTTCTAAATCGGAGCGTCCGTCTCACTAGTCGCTTCATGTTTTTTTAATTTTAATTGAATATTAATTGGTTAATTTATTTTAATTGAATAATTAGGGTGTTGGAAAAAATTAAAATATCCTTAGTTTTAATGGAGGTTTTAATGGTATTAGTGAAATGGATGTAAATAGAAACATCTGATAGACTACAGTAATTAAAATGATAAAAAAAAGTTTTAGATTAAAAAGACAAATTTTACAAAACTTAAGGGATGAGAATAACATTTTCTTTTATATAATTACTCGTAATCTGGCTAGCAGAAATTCAAATATTGCTAGTTAGTCTACGTATGCTGACCACACATATAGTGAGTGTAAATTTGGTCAACTATGAAATTCTTATCAAGTTTATTTCTTTCCTAAAAACCAACTCTTATTGTATCTCTAATATTATATTTTATACCTTTATGTGACGTTTAATGTTCTAAAAGATGGCATTGATATGCCTGTAGCTATGAGTATTAAATTCAAAGCAAGTATAGATTGAGATGAATATACTGAGTAAAACAGTATATAAATAGTCAACTCGATCATAGACGAGGGTTTTTTCGGATAGGCTATTACACCAACCGAACCGAATTATAATATACCTTAGTGCGAGATGTAGTAAAATGCACTTGAATTGAATTATGTCTAAACATTTATCATGAATGCTTGTTTGATTAATGATATCGAAAATAAAGAATTAAAGTGAGTAATTATAATACTTAGCAAAAAATGAATAAAAAATCACTAAAATATGGGTGAAGTTTAGTCGTTAAAACCCTATGACGACAAAAAAGAATGTAAGCAGTGAACTTTTTTTGTTGTATCGTCTCTTAAAACTACGAGACAAATCTAAATGTTATATAACCTATACCCAAAATTTGTAGAAGGTATAGATAAAATAATAAACTTTTGTTACTATTTTTAAAAACAGAAGACCGATTGATTTTCGTCACGTGGCGTGACGATGAAGACCTACTTATCTTACTAATTGTGGTATAGTTAAATAAACTCTGCTTCTAATCAAAGAAATAACAAATAGTAAATTATTTAAAGCTGACTAATGAAAAATTTATCTTTATTTTTAAAAGTTGTGGAATCTAAGGGAACACCAACATGACAGATTAAGGGTTGCTTAATAAAACAATGTTGATATTAATATATTATGTTATGATTTAATTCATGTTTACATATTAATGTTGACTGTAAATAAACTAATTACAATTATATTCTGTTGAACATGGGCGACTTAATCAAAATATATTTCTATCAAACTAAAAAAATATACAAAAAGATAATATAATCTGTTGTTGAACCGTACGAATTATGCAACTAAAAGTACTACCGCTGAACCAATGATCAATAATGATGTACATCAATTGAGCAATCAAAACAACAACTTGATGTATACAAATACAAAGCTACAAGCTTGAACAAATCGCTTAAGAGTCAACATATATAAGTATGGACAAGTTGACATTGACAAGCAACAAAAACAAGATCTATAACATGTATTACAAGAGTTAAATGTTAGGACAAACGGTAAAAACATATACAAACAAATGTTATAAGCAGCAGCAACTCAGTTTTTTGTTGACCTCAAGCGTATTTTAAAATTAGGGCCTTTTATAAACTTTTTATTATTTATTTTGCTTACTATCTTAATAATAATTCATTATTATTATTAAATTTAGCAAACTTCTTGTATTTTATCACCATAATCTACTGTTAGTAAAAGAATATAAAAATACATTATATTGTTTGATTACAAACTTAAAGTAAAAAATAGGGTTAAAGAATCGATGGCTCATCTGAATCGATGACACAACAATACCCTTCAAGACTGAAGAAAAAGTGATCCGTAATGTTTGGAGGCTCTAATCACTTGCTTCACTCTTTTATATTGTTGGGCAGACCCTTTGTTGGAGTCATATGTCACTTTATGGATAATGTTTTTGACACAAATTTAATAAATATATATCCATGGTGATCGGGTCATAAATATTTGATTCGTTTGCAGCTTTAGTCGAGGCTAATAAAGTTACTTGATATAAACTCAACTGATTGTAAATATTGTCTATCCATTTTATTTGTAATATGAATGTTTAAGCTTATGGGACATAAAGATGCTACATCTAAATCAGTTAGCGGAAAAGTGAGTTTGGTTCACTTAAATACACCTTTAAATGGTTCATAAAATCTCTTAGTCTGGGTTTGTGAAGGGGCTCTAGAAGCTCTATCCACCCCCCACCCCCATCGCGCCCGACTTGCGCCCCTTGTTGCGGTGTTCGCGACCAGGGTGGATAACCAAGTGCCCCCTCACCCTCTCACGCCCCTAACAACGAATAGCTTTAATGGATAAGCTTTAGATACATGCTGATTAATTCAGGTACTAACAATGATTCAGTTAGACCTTTTAGTGGCTCAGTATAAAATTACCAAAAAGCCATACCTGTGACAAAAGAAAGTAATAAAAATCTTGTCTAGAAAATCAATTCGTGTTTATCTTCTTACTTTTGATACATTTGATTTCCGGGCCCCACGCGGTACTTTCTAAACATGATTCAATACGCTATGCATAGTAATTTGTCAACCTCTAGATCCCAAAGCTTTGTTTTTAGTGGGAACGGTTTTGCTATCCAAAAAGGGGACGTGACATAGCTTGTCGTCCATTTACTTGCCACTTTATCGTAATTGTTTGTTTCTTGATCAAAGGATGAACGTTAATTATTTTCAAATTGAAAAAAAAGTTGGTGCCTCTACCGACAAAAGAGCGAGAAAATAATTATTTGTTGTAATATCAAATACGTGTTACATATCAACTTGAGTTTATACTTTTAATCAGACCCTACATATCAGTTATATCGACTTATATATGAATAAAAAATGTTTACAATTTAGAACCCATTTATATATGTCACGTGATGTAACGCAAGTTGTTGGTCAGGTAATTACTATTACTATTACTATTCTTATTAAAGACTTTGGCCGGTGGCTACAGTGCCACCGTACCAATAAAACCCTAATCCCCAAATTCACCACCAATTACAACAGAGTTGCTCCCCGATGATGGCCAGTGGAGAAAGGGGTTGGGAGGTTGAGGGGAGGTGGCGAAGGCGGGTTGATGTCTCGCTTGACGGTGAGGTCCGATCAGGGGCTTAATCTGGAGCCCGATGTGTCGGTTTCGTCTCTAGTGACCAGACAGAAGGCGGCGACGGCTAAACAGTTGATTGAGAATCATTATAAGAATTATCTGCAAGGATTGCAAGATCGTAAGGAGAGGTATTGGTGATTTTTAAGTATTTGTGTGATTTTAAGTATTTGTGTGATTTAGGGGTGTTTATGATTGTGAGTGGATTGGTGATGGTATTGCGGTTACCGGAGGTTCTCCGATTCTCTCTCCCACTTTCAGGGGTTACTCCCAATAACCACCATTTTTTAATTAATAACCCATGCCTGAACCCTAATCGCAACCAGCATCCCTTTCTATCTTCTCGATATCTCTCATCACTCTAAATGGAATCTCATGAAATCTCGACTCCTATAGCAAACTCTGCTTCTGTGTACAAAGCTGCCAACAACGCCGCACCGCTGCGGCCCTAGATGAATTTCATCCGGCCTATTTAGAGCTCCTCTCCGTTATATCTCTCTAAACTGGAACTTCATACTCCAGCAACAAGGTGGAATCAGGGCACTCACATGTTTGATCAGGCCGTCAGTGATCGAAGACTTCTACTAAAAATAACGCAACCTTCTGATTCCATCGTCGGACCGTCATGGTGGTACACATCTCTAGAACTAATAATTAGAAATAGGGTTACTTTTGTTCTCATAAGCCTATTAACCCGTATGGTTTGGGATTGGACTCAAAATGCTTTTCATTTTTGGTGAATGTAGGAGTCAAAAATGCTAGAATAAATCATTGGGTAAAGAGATCTTGGTGGACTTTTAACGGGAAACCTTTCAAGCAAAAGGTCAGTTACTTGGACTTCACTGATAAAACAAATCAAAAATGTTAATCTAATTCTACTTAGCCCTAATAATATACAAATTCAAAATCACTGATCGTCTAATTTTATATCGAGTGCTGATGTGTTTAAACTTGAGTCAATTAATTTGCTTGTGAGAATTTTAATTATATGGCTGAATTGTATGTTTTAGTGCATATATGATAAAAAGAAATGTTCTTTTATCAAATAATTATTAGTGCATCTTGGGTTGAGCATTGAAAATAATTATTACACTGTTATATATAAAAGCCTTCTACATTGGATTTGAAGTAGAAAGAACTAAAGTATTTGATTGTCTTCTCACAATCCTTGGTTCTGTAATACAGGTGACAAATGGATGTTTTCGGCTATCCTATTAACGTGGAACAAATTCTTAAATCTAACTTCCAGAACTACACCAAGGTATCTCTGATCTTGGTTAAATTTGTTGGTTTACTTTGTTTTTGTTTATTTAATGAAATCTTCAAATGAAACACAGGTGTCACCAGAAATGATAATGAGGAGATCATTTTGGAAATCAGACTTTTACAGCAAATGAAGACACACTGCTTCACAGTGGAAGCTTTCAAGTTTCGAGTTCTCAAATAAATTTCAAGAGATTCTATTATTGTTGTGTTCAGGTCCAACACTGCTAAACTGTGAAAAGTTTTCAATATCAACATAAATGATAGACTTCTTTCTAACTTTTTACATATAGCAAATTTTATATGTTCATCTTAATACTTTATCTGGTTAAGAACTTCTTATGAAGCCAACTATCAGTTTATGACAGCCTTAGATGATTCAAATTGTATCATCTGGTGATATGTTGATTTACATGTGTAGGTAGGTGAGTGAGGGTCTTGCATGACTAGGGCTCGAGTTTGTCTAACCTTATTCTTTGTATCGTCTTCACCAAGAGCAATGAGTGGATTTGAAATGTCAAACATCAATGTATATGGAAAGACATTACGTAATGATTATGAGGTATAAACTGTTTCATTGAATATATTCTTTACATATTTATATGTATATATGAGCAATTGGTTTTAACAATTCTAAACTTTGAGCTAAATTTAGAGCATCCATATACTGAAAAACTTGAAAACAACGTCAAGAAAATGTAAGTAAAGATTATGGTTTTAGACTTTAGATCGATTTCTCAATTTATCGGTTATTCTTTCTCGAAGACGCATACTCTCAACGACTTCTAATTGCATCGAGCAGATGAGGAGTTCTCAGGGTGAAATTCATATTTTTTTGTTCGTTTTTTGTCTTTGTACCGTTATAAAGCAATTAATTCTTTGTGCTTTGTTGTCCCATATGTTATAGAAGTTACTGTAAACTGTGTTTGTTTCTATGTTTGATTGTTCAGTCGTTTGATTTAAAATCGTTCGTGTTTCTAGGTGTTAAAGCTACCTAACGAAAGCCTTAAGGTCGTAGTTGAAGATTTTTTGGCTTCTTCATACTTCGCAGGTATCAAGTGTGTAGATTTTTATGGTTTGTGATTTTAAGCTTCTTCATATATTTT
The DNA here is from genome assembly GCA_024085815.1 of Flaveria linearis. Lineage (NCBI taxonomy): Eukaryota > Viridiplantae > Streptophyta > Magnoliopsida > Asterales > Asteraceae > Flaveria > Flaveria linearis. The sequence goes on from CM044002.1 coordinate 18,452,397, forward strand.
CTGTTGTTGCTATGGAAGGTAATGATTGCTGCTAAAACCTATATAACTTTAAATTGAACATGCATACTTGATTCATGAACAAGTATTTGCTGATGAACCTATTTTGTGCTTAATTTGGAACAAATAGTTGTTCTGTTTTGCTTTCCCGAACGTTAGATCCATTTAATTTCATATGCTTATGTTGAATCTTGTGAGTGGGGAAAACATCTATTTTTATAGATTGTTGTTTTGGAATTTCCATTTTGAATGATCATTTTGCTAGCATCCAGTAAACTATGATATAATAAACTTTATTCATTATATATATAACATACTGTAGTATCTGGTTACTTGCATACATAGGTAACAACTTTATTCGGATTACATAGTAATGATATAACTAATTACACCACCATCTGTATATGTGCTTTTCCACCTACTTCTATTGTGTTCTTTCAACCATAGGCCTCTTATTCTATACAGTGATTGAATGAAGCACACAGTGTTTATGAGAATTTTTGTATGTTTTCTTTTGTTGGTAATCTCATATGCAATTTACTACTACAAATGATGTACAGTTTTTTCATATGTTAAGAACAGGTATATGTACATATGTTAACGGATCTTTATTTGACACTACTGGAACTGATTAAATATTACTGTAAAACATTTAGGATATAGAGATTTGATTTGTGTGTATTTTGATATTTTAGATGTGGAATTGGGGAATAGTTTAGTACTGTTGTTTGCCATGAATTATCAATGTTGGAGTTCTGTTATTGATATTTGTTATGTGATAGTTGACGCAAAAGTAAATGTTCTGCAGATGTTAATGAAGGCTTCGGCTTGTCAAATAGCAAAAGGTGCTTCTCCTGTTGAACAAGTTCGCCTACCATTTCAGCAGGTTAGTTATTGTATAGATAATTAGTTGCTCATACGATCGTAATAGTATTACTGTTTGATTAAGAAACTTGCTAATCTGCACAAATATACTCGCTATTTGCCTGTGCAAATTATTTGTATGTGAATATTTTCATTACAATCTTGATTAAGCTTAAACTAACGTCCTCTTCGTATTTAATGCAATAGGTTACATTTTACTTGATAGATATTTAGTATCTTATTGAGTCAAAATAGATATTGACTTTTAATCCACTGGAAATAAATATTTACTAAAGCAATCAATTAGAAGACGAGACATGAACTTATTCTGAGGCTACTTCAGTTGTCAAAAAACTTAAAAACTACAATGAGGTTTAAAAAAAGCAATTAATGCAGAACTAATGAAAGGTATGGTCTGGTCTTTGTGTTTTTTGGATTAAGTTTTAATTGTATGCAACCTTATTACTTTTACTTCACTCTCATATAGGCATGCATCATGATCTCAAAGCTAATTATACACATATGTGACAACTATGAGTTGCTAATTTCATAAATCATAACGTGCTCAATAATTGGGTTGTGTTGTTACAATCTGTTATTCATTCTGCCTTACCATATTATTATATATTTGTATGTAATTAGCCAACTTTCAAACAATTTCTCATCTTTCATCTAAACACATATTATCATCATTTTGCTTCCACTTGAATGCTCAACAGTCAATAGTTATTCATTTGTGCAGTTTTAATGGTTCTAACTGGTAATTAGTATGTGATTAGATCCCTTTTAGACTAATTACTTCACTCTCATGTAAGTATGTATCATGATCAAATTGGGTTCATTACAACTCCCAATTGTCAAAGTTAACTATACACAAATATCACAAAGAATGGCTCCAGATTTTATCATTTGGTCTGTGTTTTAGTTTTTAATCTTTTGATTTGCATTTTTGTTTATATGGACTACATTTGTGTTTTTCAAATATGTTTTTTGATTATTGATTGGTGTGATACTAGGTCAATTTGAGGTTTCTTCCATGTAAACATGTATCTTATGCCACATTACTGGTGTGGATGATTTTGTTAATAATCACATGTTTGTAGTATGGAGTGTTGCATATTTTGAAATTGGGTTTCTGTTGGTAATTTTTTTGGCCAGGTTGCTTCAGGATTTGTCTTCTCTTTTGGTTGTTGTTGAGGTATATTAGCTGGTTATTTCTTCTCTTTTGGGTTTAGATTTGGATATGATTAAAAAAATTGCTTATGATGTTTTGGATTTTGTTTAATTTTTAAAGTTGGTTTGCTCATTCTTAGTACAAGGTAATATACCAATGAATTAGTAAATGGAATTTTAGCACATCTAGGTTCATGATTATGAATATGTTTCATCATTATAATATGAACCTGAATGCCTAAATATGAGGGTGTTTGGCATTGATAATCAGTTTCATTTAGGTATAGTGGAACGAGATCTGCTATCTTGGGAGTATATAACCTGTTTAAGTATAGTGCATGCAACCAAAATGATTGTGATATTGATTTTTATAGGTAATCTTACAAATATATGTTTAGGATGTTCAAGAACTGCTAATCTTATAAGCAATATGGTAGTTTTGGATGTTTTAGATTGCTTATTATTACTTTCATCACGTTGCTTTCTCTATTCTAAATTTTTATTTAACTTCATCATCCTTAACTCAGTTTAATATAGGATTCAATATGCATAATCATGCTATATACCTAAAACGTAATAAGGCTCCTCGAATAAGTCATTTCAGGTGTTATATTATTAAGAGTATGTATTTGCTAAAGACAACAGCAACAGACTTTATTTGATGTCTACGGTTAAAAGATAAATTATATTAGAAATATTTCCATCAACAAAAAAATTAACTTTATGGTTTAGGAGTGACAACAATACCTAACTAGGTACATATTAAGTGACTAAATGACATTCACTCTCAAACATGTTGATTGATATTATGGCAATAGGTATTACATGTGGCGGTGTTACGTCTGAAGAAAATATATAGGATATTATTAGACATAGAATATACTTGTATATGTATATGGGTCTCCCGCGGCAACGCGCGGGGCCAACCTTCTAGTTAATATTAAAGACGAAACAAGCTGATCGGTCATTTTTACAAGTTCTAAGACAATCTACGACTGATGAACGAAACCAATAATGTTCGAGACCCATTCAATTTCATTTCAAAGTCAAATGTTTGGCCTAGAAAAGAAGTAACCAAATATAAAAATGATATACATCTTCTTAAAATATTGTTCAAATTAAATCATATATTCTAGCCATCACTTGACGTAATTTAATGGCGGTAATTAAAAACTTAACCAACGTTTGTTATCATCATATGGAGTCTTCATATACATTTTATAGATGAGTCTGAGTGATTCTATACTTTGTTCTAACAGAACTTTAATTTAAAATACTAGAATTATTATACATGTACCAGAAATTTATATGCATGGCGTACCCCTCTATTGGGTACCGGTGGTTTTTTTATATCGTATATACAATCCAATCTTAACAGCCCATCATGCAACTTCGACAATAAACCCCATGAAATTTTTACTTCTAACTCCCAAGAAAACTTAATTTTAAAAATTTAAATTTTGCATACATTAATGCGAAACACTTATTTCTACCTATTGTTTTTTCTTTTATAATTTTTAAAATGTAATATATATAAATTTAGAATAGAGTAAATTACGCTTTTTATCCTTTAGCTTTGTTGTAAATTTCAGGTATCGTCCTTAAACTAAGAAAATCACATTAAATTTCCTTTTTGTTTTAAAAAGTTTGCACATTTCCCCCTATCCTCTAACGCCGTTAACTTTGATTGTTAAATCAGATCACGTGTCTTGCACATGAGTGTCTTGCACATGAGTGTCTTGCACATGAGGGTCGTTTGGTGTTTTTAACCTTAATAATAGAAAATGAAATATTAAAACCATCTCACCCGACCCCACCTTACCCGACCCTCACACCTTTCTTTCTCTCTCCACTCTCTTTCTCTTTCTGTCTCTCTCTATCTCACACACAAGAAACACCATCACCACCCCTCCACCGCCACCACCTGCCCACCGCCGCCGCCACCACCTGCCCACCGCCACCAGCCGCCACCTGTCCACCGCCACCAGCCGCCCACCACGTCCACATCATCATCCATAAACATCATCATCATCGATCACAAAAGGAAAACCCAAGAACCCTTTTTTTGTTATCATTTGTTATAAAAATCTTGCCTTTAGGTGGAAGAGGGGGTGGAGGAACATAATAATCAGCAGGATCATGAGTTCTACTTTTCTTCTTTCTGAAGCAAATAAACAAAACACTCAAAATCACTATCATATCAACTCCACAGGAATTGTGTCCATGCACGGAGTGTTGCGGGGAGTGCGTGGTGTTGGAGTGGATGGTGGCGGAGGCGATGGGGGTGGCGGGAGAGGACAGCGGTGGTGTGGTGGTGGTGGGTGGCGGCGGTGGGGTGGTGGAAGGTAGTGGAGAGGAGACGGGGGTGACCGGAGTTAGTGTGGGTGTGGGAGGAGCTGGCGGCGGATAGGTGGTGGTGGGTGGCGGTAGGGGGCGTTGGTGGTGGATGGCGGTGGGGCGGAGGCGGTAGGTGGTGGTGATGTTGTTTGTGGTGCCAGATATGTTACCGGCGGTGGCAATGGCGGTGGGCAGGTGGTGGCGGTGGAGAGGTGGTGATTGGTGTTTCTTGTGTGTGAAAATAGAGAGAAAGAGAGAGAGAGGGTAGAGAGAGGAAGAGAAGTGTGGGGGTGGGATAGCGTGACATGGGTTTTAATATTCTCTTCTCTATTACGGGAATTCTGCAAACACCGTTCCTTTTTTAGGGATACCGCCTTAAACGGTTACGGTTAGGGCTAATCGTGACCTTTAGGTCGGGTGTGGGACCTTGCGGTCACGGTGAGGCCTAACCGTGACGTTAGGTTCTCGGGATCATTGTAATTATTGGGTGTGTAATTAATGGGGTGACAGTTAGGGTTTTGGAGGTGTATATGTCACGGTTTGGCCAAACCGTAACATTTTGTACATATTTTTAAATTTTTTTAATTTTGTTTTTATTTTTATTTTATCAAACGGTTAATCTAATCGTAACATACGAGTTTTTGGTTTTTTATTTTTATGTCATAGTTTGGCCAAATCGTGACATTTTGTACATATTTTTTAAATTTTTTTAATTTTGTTTTTATTTTTATTTTATCAAAGGGTTAATCTAATCGTAACATACGAGTTGTGTTTTGTGTTTATTATTAATTTATCATATTACAAGTAATTTTTGTGTTTAATTATTTATTAAACAAGTTGGTTGTTATTTTATCACATGGTTAACCTAATCGTAAAAATCAGTTGTTATCAAACATATACAATTAACATTATCAACATTACAAATATAAAACAAACAAATAAAGAAACACAACCAAACAAACACAATCAAATATACAAGTCATCATAACTGAAACTGCACATATATATACAACGAGTTTTTACATACAAAAAAAATACAAACAAAATACCTATCTAATCCATCATCCTCGGATCGCTGCCCTGACCAGACCCGCCCGCGCCAGATGGGCCAGCACCGTCATGGTGTAACCGCCTCGGTGGCTGTGACAACAAAGGCGTACCCGAGGCGGCATAGTCCGCGACCATGTGCTGGATGACCCAGTCCATCATATCATGCAGTCTCGTGGTCGTATCCTCCAGCCTAGTGACCCTGTCTCGTGTGTCCTGAAGCATATCAAGAACATGAGCAGGCAATCGCACGGCATGGTACACGCGCTGAGGATGCTGGGGCGGGTCCTGGTCGTGCGGCGGGGGAATGGGCTGATCCTCCCCGCCGCCAAGGGGCTCGTGGGCATCCTAAAGGTGGACCTCAGCCCCCGCCAGCTCAGGGGGGTCCACCAACGGCTCGGGCACCCATGGCACGAGCTCCTGGTATCTACTGAGCAGGTGCCACGTGCCGTCGGGGAACCTCCGAACGATCCTCATCCCAATGGCGGTGGTCCGGCCGGCCACGCGCACAAGAGTCGGAGGTAGCGGGAGCTGGGACATGGCGTGCGCGTAACCCCAAGCCCTGAGCGATCCGGGAAACGATGTTCCCACCCACTAACGCCCCTCGCGACTGCCGATGATAATAACTAGCAAAATAATCAGCAAGGGCATGCTCGAGGTGGCAGTGTCGGTGTGTGAGTACACACCGAAGAAAGAAAAGGTCGGCGGCGTTGACCCTGTCGGTACCGCCCCACGACCGGTGATGGACGTGGCGATGAGTCGGTGAATGTATCTATACAGAGGGTCTCGTATATGAGATGACCTCGTATCACCACCGTACGGTCCGTCGCCAATGGCAGGCCACCAGACCTGATCGGAGTCGTCGGCCCCGCGGATCAAGGCCGTGGTATATATCGGCTGTCCGACCTCCACCTCCGTGTAGAGGCCGCTGACGACAGCGAACCGCCGAAGTGACATGCGGTGGAGGTGCCCGAACAACCGGAAAGCAACCTCCGCGGGCGTACGACTGTCCGCTATGTCGTCCTCATCCAGCTCCGCAAGTCCCTCCTCACGTGGACGGAATGTGAAGGTGCAGTAGAACTCCACGGTCAGCTCTCGATGGGCATCGTCGTTCATCCGGAACAGCTGCTCCCACGGGTCGTCCTCGCCGATAAATCTAAAAAAAACGGTCCCGCTCTCCAACGAGCTGTAAGAAGTCCTCCGACAGGACGGTCCCCGGTGCCGGCACTCGTGCTCTCAGGGTCCTGAACCGCTCGCACGGTGTAGTCCCCTGCTCGAACTGTAAAAACTGGCAGTCATCAATGCCGGGGATAAAAGCATCGTCGGCATCCATATCTGCGAAAAAAAACGTATTTATCATTATTTACAATGTTTATAAAATTAATGGTTGGCGGTTAATTATTATTATTAAATTATCGGTATTATTACTATTATTATTATTATTATGTATACTATTATTATTATTGGTATTATTATTATTATGTATACTATTATTAGTATTATATTATTATTACTATTACTATAATTATATACTATTATTATTATTACTATTATTATTATTCTTATTATTATTATTATTATTATTTTATTATTATTATTATTATTATTATTATTACTATTAGTATTATATTATTACTATTACTATTATTATTATTACTATTACTATTATTATTATTACTATTATTTTATATTATTCTTATTATTATTATATTACTATTATTATTATTATTACTATTAGTATTATTACTATTATTATTATTATTATTATTATTAGTATATTATATACTACTACTACTACTACTACTATTATTATTATTATTATATTATTATTATCACTACTACTACTATTACTACTATTACTATTATAACTATTATTATTATTATTATTTAACTATTATTATTATTATTTATTAATTACTATTATTATTACTATATTATTATTATTACTATTATTATTATTATTATTACTATTAGTATTATTACTATTATTATTATTATTATTCTTATTATTAGTACTATTATTATTACTACTACTACTATTATTATTATTATTATTACTACTACTACTATTACTACTATTACTATTATAACTATTATTATTATTATTATTATTATTATTATTATTATTATTATATTTATTATTATTTTAACTATTATTATTATTTTATTATTACTATTACTATTATAACTATTATTATTATTATTTACTATTTCTATTATTATTATTTCTATTATTACTATTACTATTTAACTATTATTATTATTATTATTACTATTATTATTATTACTAGTATTACTATTATTATTAATATTACTATTAAACTATTATATTATTATTTACTATTATATTATTACTATTATACTATTATTATTACTATTAGTATTATAATATTACTATTATTATTATTATAACTATTTTATTATTATTATTATATTATTTCTAATAATAATAATAAACCGTCGACAAACTACGCTACACATACGGGAAAACCTATCAAATCTATAATGGAAAACTTATCAAATCTATTTGGGAAAACCTATCAAATCTATTTGGGAAAACCTATCAAATCTATTGGGAAAACCAATCAAATCTATTTAGGAAAACCTATCAAATCTATGTTTACCTTTATGGATTAAAGTGGAAAATTACGTACCAAAAACGATAATGTAGCGGCGGTGGTGGTGCGACGGAGGTGTTGCAGCGGCGGTGGTGCAGCGGCGGTGGTGGTGGTGCGCAGATGGTGAGTGGCGGTGGTGGTGGAAGATGGTGAGCGGCGGTGGCGGCGGTGGTGGTGGAAGATGGTGGATGAGCGGCGGTGGTGGTGGAAGATGGTTGAGCGGCGGTGGTGGTGGTGGTGGAAGGTGGTGGTGAGCGGCGGCGGTGTCACGGGGAGGGCTCGCGGTGATGGTTTGGAGGCGGTGGAGGTGAAACGTTGGGAGGATTGTGGTGGTGAAATGGTTGTGGTTGTGTGGTGAAATGGGGGTGTGCGAACGGTTGAAGATGAAACTAGTAACCACGAGGTCACGGTTTGGCCTCCACGTGACCTATTACAGACAGGAGGTCACGGTTGGGCCTCAACGTGACCTCTTACACACACGGTGCTCGAGGGGTAGGTGCACTAATCGAGGGGAAATCAGATTCAAAAAAATATCTCAAGAGGTCACGGTTTGGCCTCCACGTGACCTCTTCCTTTTTTGTATAATTGTTATTATTATTATTGTTATTATTATTATTATTATTATTATTATTATTATTATTATTATACTATTATTATTATTAATATTATTAGTATTATTATTATTATTATATTATTATTATTATTTTATTATCATCATTATTATTAACCGTAACCTTTTAGTTTCTGAATACATAAAATAATACTATTAGTATTATATTTGTCACACCCCAACCTAGACGGCGAAATCGTCGAGGTGTGAGAGTTACGATTGTTTACAGCCACATAACGCTATTATTAGTTCCAAATATATTAATCAAGATTCAATGTAACAATACAAGTAAATGTTCAAACAAAGATACATCCAGAATACAAGTATAAAAGTATCCAGATCATTCGTTTATTCTTTAAGTCCATCCTAAGTGTGATAAGCTTCAAAGAGTAACCTGAAACATGTTAAAAATAAAAGGTCAACATAAAATGTTGGTGAGCATTCCATAGTTTTCAATACATAAGTATATAAAAGATGGCAATTCAAGTTGTAAATTAGTAAATAAAATGATTAGAGATGTTATGAACAATGCAATAATCAAACCTCGACAAAGTTTTACAAGTATCAAACGACGTTATATTTTATTAACGTTAAAAGTATATACGATCAGCTAAGTGTATTTGATCCCCATAGTGCTCAAGAATACGACACTAGGGCCACCAAATAGGTTGTCTGTCCCATAGATCTATGACTTCGCTGGGCTAGCAATAGTTAATGATTGTACATATAACGCCATAACATGGTAACCACAAAAGTTCAACTAACCACAACTCACAAGTAAATTGCCATAAGTTTACAAGTCTCGAATAAGTTTATAAGTGCAATGATATAAGTTAACATGTTTCACCCCAAAGTATGAAATAAGAAAAAGGGGTATAGAAATACTCACATTTATGTAGGCATTATAAGATGATATAAAAGATTAAGGTATGATCCAAAAAGATAACCCAATTTATTCTTTTACAAGGCACCTAAACATATATTACATGTTTAAGGTTAATAATAAGATCAACGTTCTATTAGGGTTTGATAGATTTAAAGGGATTTGTCCAGTAAATAAATTTTAGAAATAAATTTAAGTATAAATAAATCTTTATAAGTATTTAAGATTAATTAAAATAACGTATTGATTAATAACAAATTATTAATCTAAACCATTTGTTTAAAATGTAACTTATAAGAAATAATATTCTTAAATACTTTGTGTAATTATAAAAATAAATAATTTCTACGATTATCATGATAAATCTTTAATTAATATAGTGTCCGTTAATATTATAAAGATTTATTGTTTCAAGTCCAATAACTGGTTAATTATTTTAAAAGAAACCCATTTATACATAAAAGTTAAATAAACATAAAAATAATAATTATGTTTTTAGAGAGTAACATTTGGACCAAAAGATTTATTATTTATTATTTGAAACAAACGATAATAATGAGTTAAAATAGGAAAACAATCTAATTGTCTTATTGAACATGTAGTGTTTTAACAAATAAACATTATTTAAATCTATTTATAAAAAAATGAACTAATTAAAAAAATAAATAACTAAATAAATAAAGAAATTTAAAACAAATTCCAGAAAATAATTAGATGATTTCAAAATTATTGGAAGTTTATAAAAGAAATTTTATAATTATTCTGATTTTTTTATCATTTAATTAAAGGCTAAAAAGCCTAAAAAAAGGACGAGGGGGCCCGGGTTCGAACCCGGGACCTCAAGGTCTAAACATGGGTGGGGAACCAGTGAACCAAGGCCTCGGCCGCGGTTATCATTGGTTTCCATTATTTTTAAATGCCAAGTAACGAAAATCCCCAATTTCCAAGAACCCTAGAAATCAAATCGAACCAATTGACTAGAAATTCGTTGTTGTTACATAAATTAATATTAGGGCTTTGATTTTCCATATCAAATCGTGTACAAAGCCCCATTCAATTACCTGGATTGAATTGAAATGGGGATGAACAGTCGAGGGGAGAAGTCGCGACTGATAAGGGGTCATTTCGGGATGTTTATGATCTTCTGATTCAATTAAACGTTTGGACAGCTTCTTATGATGATCATGATTGATTGCCTTCTGTTAATTTTGAGTAATAATACTCCGAAGATGGTCATCGGCTAAGTTGCAGGTCGTGGATGGAGGTGGTGATCGATGGAGGTGGTTTGTTGTGTTTCAGGTGGAATTGAATTCAACAACTGATTAGGATTAGATATATGATCATTCAGTTAAGCATTAATTCGACTAAAATAGGGTGTAGTGCGATCGATTTGCTGGAAAAGGGGCCGACAATCGGGGTGGTTGGGTTCGGTTGTAGATCGCACTCAACGATTCAAATTTTCAAATTGTTTTGGTTCGAATCCTCCACGTGGTACTGTCGGGTGTTTAATCTGGTTAAAAATCGAGTGATTTTGGCTGCTTTTGGCTTCGCCGGAGAGTTTGGCCGGCGGTGGAGAGACCGACGGGGAGAAGGGGGGCGGTTTGGGTGTTTTAAAAAAATTTACATAAATGGTCCCTGCGGTTTATTTCTTGATATTTCAGGCACAAACTTTAATATTTAAAGTTTCAATATTAGCATACTAACCCCTAAACTTTGAGTTTTATAATTTAGCTTATAAATTTTACAATTTATTATTATTATTTATTATTATTATTATTATTATTTATTATTATTATTTTATTATTATTATTATTATTATTATTTAACATTTTTAAGCTTGACTAAATAATTAAAGGCATTAACACGCAAATCACCCATGAGTTTCATAAATGACCACAATGGTCCTTATAAGATTAAACACCTTTAATTTTTAATTAACGTAAAAATACAGGATGTTACAGTCTCCCCAACTTTTAAGAATTTCGTCCCGAAAATAAAAATGAAACTTAAACGAACAAGAGGGTTTAAATGAAAGATAAGTGTATAACGGACAGTGTTGACGTTTGACTACAAAGGAGACGTTTCACTTTATGGAATCTTACAAGTCTCTTGACGTAATGCATGTCAATTTGAACTCTTCCAGTGAAATGCGAAAGTTATCATTGAGAGTTGGTATATGAAACGTTGGAAAACGATGACGAGTTACCGTGGTATGTTAGACTTATAAGACACAACTTCTAGAATATAGTTTCGTGATAAAGTGATGTCTTGAAATCAATAAAAGACCGACAATGATAAGAAAGGTTAACCGTCGGGATTTAAGGATCCCAAACGTCACTATATATAATGAAACGATCTTAACGCATATATTGTACTTCTCCTTTGACCAACCATTGATCTAAGAATAATACGCTATACGAAGATCTTGGAATGAGTTCACGACGATGGTTAAGAATATTATTAAAATCAGAAAATGAATCCATCGTTCAAAATGACGATCGATGTTTTAACGTCATACCATGGTATACGAATATTTGAAACAGATACAGGTCAATTTCTCGACGTTGTGAGATAATGGGTCGAATTGAATTTTTAGCCAATCGGTCTATAATGCACCAATTGTCATCATGACATTTAAAATAAGAAGCATTTAGTGAACGAAAAGTTAAACAGGAGATCCATAGGATCACGAAGGTTAGGTCTTGTCATATGTGAAGGCAAGACACTCGGACACATACCAAGTTACATCTTTTCTTTTATGCCAAACCCATGACTACAAATTACGAAATTTTATGAACCATTATATCCACATCGCAATGAGGATAATAACGAGTCTTGTTGTTCAAAACCCAGTTAGAATTTCAATGATTTTCAAGGTTAAAGAATTCAAGAGTGATTCAAGATGTGACACAGACAATAAGAAAGGAAATTGTAACCATGTTTTTACAAGGTAGCAAATTTCCAAATGTAATTTGCATACGTAATTCTTCAAACAATAAGATAGATATTTGATAATATCTTTATTTGACAAAAGATTGTTTAGGAAGACTACCATCACGTAATCAGGTGTTGATGATATCTCAAAATGAAAGTTGATAAGTAAGGAATAAATGGTTCGATGTAGCTAGATCGAGTCAAAATATGAAGATAAAGGGAAGAAGTTGATTTAAGAATTTAGGTGCTCCAAGCTTGGAATCAAAATCAACCTAAAGCGATCGGGTCTTCTTTCAAGTTCAGAGATCATGCTTTGGCTTGATAGGCCGGAACACTAACATTGTTTCACCCTTTAAGTTACTACATGCTTCTCGTCACTTGATTACAACCTTGATAAGTTGAAGATCAAGAAATGAAAATAGTCATCAAGGTATGGTTTTCACCCCTAACTTGATGGTGTATTCCCAAGATATGACCACTAACTTACCAATCAAAAAGCTCGATCCCAACTCATTTTTAAGGATCCACAGAAATAAGACGAGGTAACTCACCATTAAGGTAAGGGAAATCACTCCTATCTTAACGATAAAGTTTTACAAAAACAAAATATAACAGGATGAACTTCTTCATCAAAATCCAGAATTCACTCCTACTTTGATGAGATCATTTCATTTGAGAGAATACAATCCATAAAAATGAAATTATCATCAAGGTATGGAATTCACGCCTATCTTGATGATTGAGTTCCATAATAACAAGAAAACAGTCGAGGGTTGACATTTGCCACCAAAGTACGGGTTTCAATCCTATTTTAGTAAGATCACGTCATTCGTGAAATGCAAGTTCCAAGGAAAATAATTGAAGTCAGTTTTCAAGATCAGGAAATCACCCCGATTCAGACGATGAAATTTCATAGAACACACAATTGGAATCCATTTATCGAAACGAATGAAGAATCATCATCAAAGTAAGGGAATCACCCCTGTTTTGATGAGTTAGAATTATTTAGGAGATACGAGTTTTCTTAGTCATAGGTTGACTTGCAAACTCTTGCATCTCCCACGGTGCAAACGGTTCAAGGTTCGACTTAACAACGAAGGGAAAAGTATATCAATTCAGAAAATTTTCAAGTTACATCAATGTAACAAAAGGGAAATCATGTTCACAAAATTTAGGGTCAGAGTTCGAGGTAACAGAATTTGTTATGATGTTCAAATCTTGGATGGCTTAAGTCAGGAAGACGAAATCAGGGACAAGAATGATTCAACACCATAATAAGATGTGAACATTCGATTCACTATCGAAAGGAATACATGGACTTCTCGAGATATGAGGTCAACCATAACCTTATTGAAGACACGCGTACCTATTAGTGATCACTCATCTCAAAGGTTTCAAATTAAGTAAACGGATTCAATGATCGAGTCAGATCACCATTTACACTTTGCCTAGACAAAGTGTCCTGAGATGTAGGAATTCCACACACAGCATTGCATGTTCTTAGTTATGGGACACATCCTTAAGAAGATTTGAGAACCATAGGTAACGGTTAAAGTTTTTAAAGACCATTCGGTTTAGATTCCAAAATCTTTGGGTATATTAAGATCAATGTTCACGTTGGTCAAGGTATGAAGATAATTAAATGAAACGCTGAGTTCAATATCGTTACACGTTACATGTTGGGCGTTTAAACGTAAGAGTTGAAATGTAAGATGAGTTCAATATTAACAGGAACATTATTCAGGTTAATAATGAGAGGATATTAAACTTTGGTGATAAACCAGTTCAAGGATTCAAGGATTTTTAAGATATAAAAAGGATGGTTCCATTTGGTAACGCATTACCATTTGGAATCGTTGACACGTCAAGGTAAATTGACCCATTTGCCTTAGAGACTTGTGTATTGACCATAGTTTATCACTCATCCCAGAAATCCCCAGGTAAGCATAACTGGTCTCACAATGAGATTTATACGATATGCTTGCCTTAGCCCGAAAGCCTTTTTGCCAGGAAATCCAGAATACAGGTGTCTATGTGTCTCACAAATTTCTTTGGTTCATAGAATCAAACTTTGATAAGATTTTCATAGACTAGACATAAAGTCTAAGGAATTGAACCCACAATGATAAGTGTAGATTCCACATGTCGTTGAGAATAGGTTTAGGAAGTTCATTTGTCGGGGAGAATCAAAGAGTCAAAGTTAAGTTTAGGGAGACAGGTAACTAAGTTTTAAGCATACATAAGGCAATCCTATGCTAAGGCATCAAGTTGCACAAAAGGCATAGCATTATGTAGCATTCAAACAATATGTAAGCACAAAAGTACAAGGATCTTTCTATGAGATTCATGCAACTATAGTCTAGGTCACCATTTCTAATAACCTAAATCCCTATAGTTATAGGCTCTGATACCAATCTGTCACACCCCAACCTAGACGGTGGAAACGTGGAAGTGTGAACAATCGTGACTCTCACACCTCGACGTTTCCGCCGTCTAGGTTGGGGTGTGACATTATTATTATTAACTTTAAAATTATTACTATTAAACTTTTTATTTATATTAGAGTATATTATTATTATTATTGTTATTATTATTATTTATTATTATTGTTATTATTATTAGAGCTTATTTTGTAGTTTCTGGATATACAAAATATTATTATTATTAATGTTATTATTATTATTAACTTTAAAATTATTACTATTAAACTTTTTATTTATATTAGAGTATATTATTATTATTATTGTTATTATTATTATTTATCATTATTGTTATTATTATTATTAGAGTTTATTTTGTAGTTTCTGGATATACAAAATAATACTATTATAATTATTATTATCAACTTTAAAATTATTACTATTAAATTTTATTATTATTATTATTGTTATTATTATTATTTATCATTATTTTTATTAATATTAGAATTTATTATGTATGTTTGAACATTGGTTTACAAAATATAAGGTGTATATATGTCGATATATTCCCGATAAGATTGTTTAGGTTATCATTAAAACGTTACGGTTTGTTCACGTACGCATGTTTGTATGTACGTTTACGAAGTGTATTTGCTCTTATTGTATATATATGTTGATGTTTGTGTATGTTCATGAAAAAAATATCCGATTCGATATACGTAAATGATCATAAACAGTTAATGTGTAGGATTAGGGAACTCCAAAAGGTCACGGTTAGACCAAACCGTGACCTCTTTTGTCAACAAGCTGTGACGGTTCGGCCACCACGTGACACTTTGTGTCAACAAGCTGTGACAACTTCATTCCACGACGCCACATGTGAACAAAGGGGTCATGGTTTGCCCAAACCGTGACCTTTTGGTCCAGATTATTTGAAAAGAATAAGTTTTCTATACCTATCAGTGAACCACTCCCGTCCCGACCGGTTAAGACGGTAGGGCAACAGGGGAGTGGTGTGGGCTCGAAACCCACTACCACCGGTTCAAGTGGGTATTTTTTATAAAATTATTTAATTAGTAAAATATTAAAAAATTAGGCAAACGGTCACGATTTGCCCTAACCGTGACCTTTTGCCCTAACCCTAACCGTGACCTTTTACAAGTGCCATGCGCCCGAACAGGTGCCATGCGCCCCAAAAAAGGTCACGGTTAGACCTAACCGTGACCGTTGCCAAACCCTAAACGTCACGGTTTGGTCAAACCGTGACAGTTTATCCTCCTATTTGATTTAGTGTTTTATTATTATTACTATTATTAGTAATATTATTAATATTATTAATAATAATAATATTATTAATATTATTATTATTATTATATTATTATTATTATTAACTTTAAAATTATTACTATTATTATTTCTTCTATTATTATTATTATTTCTATTATTACTATTATTATTATTACTATTATTATTATTTCTATTATTATTATTATTATTATTATTATTGTTATTATTATTATTATTTCTATTATTACTATTATTATTATTATTATTATTACTATTACTAATATTATTATTTGTACTATTATTTTTATCATCATCATCATCATCATCATCAAATAAAGAGATCTTCATTAATATGATAAAGTATCGGAAAATGATAACTTACAAGAGTCATTGGTGCCTCTATGACGATCCGTTATTCTAACGTAATTATTTATACGATCCTCATACATATTTTGCCATTCTAGTGCTTGTTGATATGCAAATCTCGGCCAATGATAGCTCACACTGGGCATTGGGTAATCCCCTTCCAATTGTATGCAAATAAAGAGACATTGGTTAACATGAGCAAGTGCGACAACTGGATAGGTGAATAATGGCTCTGGGGTGTTCTCAGCGGGAACCATGTCTGGCTGCCAAATAAAGAAATAAGATGCACAATACAAGTTAATGTTTCCGCAATTACGAGTCCATGGGCCGGAAAAGTTAGCCAATCGGTATCGGGTGCGGGTTGAGTCGTGCCAAACCAATTTAAGCTATTACGAACAGAATCATAATAGCCAGGCAACTCGCGGTTCAAATTGCTCCGCCAATACCACATGTTTCTGTCCATCTCCGACAACATTTGACGCCTAACCCATTCCCATTCATTTTGCTTTTTCCCTAAAGCCACCGCGATCACCCGAAAACCACAGTTACCATCAGGCCGCACATCTTTTATAGTCGAAACGTACCGGTGAATCCATTGGGGCAGCTGATCCTTAAACTTCATAACTTTTATCACGTCCTTTGGTTTCAATATTAAAGGAAACCCTAGGGCAGCTCCCGTAATCGGTACATTTGAAGCAGCCTTTGCCTGATTAGAACGGTCATTGGGCATTTTAAACTGAGGGGTATATGAGCTATGCCTCGCCGGGTCAGGCATAGTTTGTTGTGAGGAAGTATAGGAGCTGTGTCTAGCAGCCTTATACTGTGATGTATTGGAGTCCGCTCTTCTTTGTTGCTCCTTAATATTTGGACGACCACGTCGGTCATGACGCACCTCAGGTTCTTTAAGTTTTGACTTGCTCTTAAACAAAGAGTCAAATACTTTCTTAAACAAGTTTTTCTTTACTTGAGGATTGGGAGACGACATAACCTTTTTTTTCAAGTCATCAAATTTTACATCGTAGTCGGGTTCAGGCGGCGCGACGTACGCTGGCTCGAAATCAAGCTTCCTCCAGTGTGGATCTACCACATCGAGTAGAATACTTGTGACTGGATTTAAAGGTTAAATTATTAGTGAAAAATATGTAATCGTGTGACAACAGTAAAAAAATGTATTAAGAAAAATATAATCTTCTCAGATGTATATCTCCAAACGACAAGCACATGGCAAGCCGATGGACGTGAACAACTGGTGTCCACATGAACCCCCAGACTCCTAAATCATTTCCATTTTCGTCAACTCTGATTCAAGGAGGCTAAGGCAAAAAATGGATACTTTATAATGCAACTTTGAGAACAATGACAGTCGATGGTCTTTTTAATTTTCACACGGGACACCTCGAATGTTTTATAAATTTCAATCTCCTGGCCGCGCACGAGGTCACAAACATATCCGACAAGTGTGTGCAACGTATTATTGGTCCCTGTGAGGTAACTCTTGAAGTTGGCATGTTGGCCCTCAACCCTATTAGTTGTAAACTCACCAAAGTTAAGACGATCGTACATCCAACAAGTAATAATTTTCTCTTTGTACGGCACCATCCAATTATTCCAAATATATTCCCATACCTCTGAAAGAAATAACAAAATTTATAAAATGAACAAATAAATTATTAGAGTAAAAATAACTATGAAATTCTTACCACGTTTACCATCTTCAGTTAACTTTTCTTCCATCTTACTGCAATTGTAATCGTACAATGCCTCTGTGGAAGACGAACACAAGGTCTTCCACCAGTATGGAAAATCCTTCCACATACCGGTTTTGAATTTCATATTCCACCGTCTTTTGATATTCTCCCTAACGTGCCACCCGCATAGGTTTTTAGTAGCACTCGGGAACACGGTGTCACATGCGCTCATCAGGGCCAGGTCCCTGTCTGTGACAATAACGCGGGGCTCCACACACCCATCGAGCATATCTCTGATCCGCTCCAGTACCCATGTGAAGTTGTCCTGTCGTTCCCTCGATATAAATGCATGCGCAATACAAAACGACTTCTACGTCGACGTAACGCCAATAACCTGAACAAACGGAATGTTGTACATATTGGTCTTGTACGTCGTGTCTATCAACATCACATGTGGGAATGCGTGCCACATTTTATACGAAGTATGATGACAAAAGAAAACATCTTCCACGGCCTTAGTAGTTGCATTCGTTCGTGTTTCATACACGAACTCTTTAGATTGTAGCAGGTTTTCAAGTTCCTGCATTGGTATCATGCCTTTTCTCCCCTCAGCCCTAAACTTCGACGTCAGATTGTATATGTCTTGAACAACACAGACACTGTGGGGAAAGTGCTCCCTTACGGCTGAATGGATATGTCGTGGCCGCACGTGCTGCCTGTGTAACTTCTCGACAAGATCAATTTCTTCGGCAGTCATCTTCCTAAGATACGCGTGGCCCTCCTCGTATGCAACAGGATCGTGGTTATGCGTCTCGTTTCTCACCTCTAACATCCAACTGTCACTCTTTCCTACGTACTTCCCTACGAGTTTAAAGGGACATCCATTCTTTATGCTCCCAGTACGTCTACTTGTGCCAGTGAATTTAGATTCACCACTACGATTGCATAATAGTTCCACATTCTTTTTTCGTGACCGACCCACCACAATGACGCACCCATGCTCGCGTCCTCTCATTTTATCCCAGCTCTCCAAGTCCTCACGAGAATCAAAATACTGAAAAAATAATAAAGCTAGACATAAAAAACAATATATAAAACAAATAAAAAATAAAATAAACAAAAGAATAAAAACTCTTCGTACTTTATCGGTTTTATAAGAAATCGTAGCCTTTCGAATCCGATCCTCATCCTCATCATGCTCCGCGGTGTCCCTATGGTTTTCTTTGAGGTGAACCGAACCGTCACTCTCATCTGTGTCATTCCCATTAAAAGTATCCTACACATGTGTAATTTCTAGTTCTGACTGGTACGGGGGATATCCGTAATCCAGCTCTGTTTATGAGTGGTACGTGTTCGGGGCATGCCCGTAAGAATTGCAAGGGGGATATCTGTACCCTTCACCGTAACCTGTCTGTCCAAATAAAGAGTTGTACGCCTCTTGAGCAAATGTGTTCGATGGGTTGGTTTCCTCCTCCCCCCACGGAGGGTGACTCCCATATACGTAATATTCCTAAAAAAGATAATGGTTAGATATTTCAAATAATAAGTTATAATAAAACATATACTAGTTCAACCTGGTTTGAATCTTCGATATGTGGCACCTCATTCAAATCTGGAAGCTTCGGCTTTTGATAATGATCTCCCGAACCCGTCATTGTTTTGAATTAACGTGTTTTTGGAATGACGAATGCTGAAAAATCTCGAGTGTTGGATGAATGAAAGCTCAAATACCTTATGATGAAAAAATTTCGAATGTCGGATTATGTGTGGAGTGTTGAAAGTTGAAAGGTATTTAAGGTGAAAATCTGGTGCACAAACCGTCACGGTTTGGCCTCCACGTGACGGTTCATGGCGCGATTCCCGGCCTTCTGTCAAAATCACGTCTACCTCGTACCTTAAACTGAGACCTCGTACCTTAGCGGTCACGGTTAGGCCAAACCGTGACGGCTTGGTGACCGCTTTTCAACTTTATCAGGCCATTTTGTCGTTTTGTTGTCACGAGGTCACGGGTAGTACCACCATAAACCGTGACAGCAAGGCCTTGCGGTCACGGTTAGGGGCCAAAATGTGACCGCAAGCCCTAACCGTGACCGTTTGAACCGACCTACCACCAAAAACCCCAGCGGTGTCCCCAGCACCACCCTTCTATTATTAAGGGTAAAAAAATTAAACTGGCCTCATGTGCAAGGCACGTGACCTGACTTAAAGACTAAATTTAAAGCCGGTTAAATGATAGGATGAAACGTGTAAACTTTTAAAACATAAATAATGTTTACTGTAATTTTCTTAGTTTAAGAACGATACATGAAATTTACAACAAACCTAAATGACGAAAAATATAATTTACTCATTAGAATAATATGATGTGAGGTGATTATTTTTAATTATATTTATGTATAAATTTTATTTGAAACTGACCCTGTAACTTATATCTATAATATATTTAATCTTTTTTACAACAACATAAAATATTTTTAAAGTTTAAATATATTATTATGACGTGGTTATAATCGCTTATACTTTAATCAATGGCGGACATACTTTATGACTAGGGGTAGCCTCCGCTACCCCTCAACGTTTTATGGGTAGTGTAAAAAAAGAAAAAATACATTTTTATGTAAAAAAATTACGGTTTTATGTTACCCCTAAGAAAAAATTACGTTACCCTTAAATTTTTTTTAAGCTCAAACACTTCATAGAAAATTTTATATTTTATAAATGTAACCTTATATTTTATAAAAAACTTTACGTTTTACAAAAAAATATTAATAACTAATTAGCCCAAAATACTCAATAACAAGCCCAAATTTAATATAAGCCCAAAACTTAAACACCTTAAAAAGCCTAACAAGCTGCTGCTGCGGTGGCGACCTTGCCACCACCGACGTGCACTGCATGTTGCAGCTCATCTGATCTTTCTGCTTTTACTAAATCAAGAATTCAAGGTAAATTTTCTAGGCTGCTGTTTCTCTTTTACACTATGAATTTAGGGATTTAAGGTTTATATTGTTCAAGTTCTAATATTTAAACTTTATTTGTTATAATAATTAGTGATTTGAAAGATTTCAAGATGATGAAACTAGTTAATGGTTATAATATTTAAGGTTTGTGCAATTAGGTATATGAAGTAGTGATTTGAAAGATGAGTTAGAGATTTGATATTGAAATTAGGGATTTTAATTGTGTTATTTTTAATTATAATTTGTAACCTTATTGTGTTAGTTGTTATAAAAATAGGGATTAAAAGATGAAAAAACAAGTTTTTATTGATAATTTATTAAAAGAAAATTTCAAGAGTAGGGTAGTGCTTTTAATAATGATGATGATATTAGGTTAACAACTCATTCGAGTTCAATTCCGCCGGTTTCAAATGAATTTGATTCAAATAATCTTTCATCAGACCCCTTTATGCTTTTTTTTCTTTTATTAATATGTATGTACGGTAAAAAAATTACGTTACCCCTAAACTTTTGTTTTAGATCCGCCACTGACTTTAATATAAATTTATTCTAAACTGAACCGTCACAATGAACCCCTAAATCCCACGGGTGGCAAACAACCACTACATATCTCGTTTAAATACCCTCCTATCCAAAATCTCGGAAGCATCTGGATGCCCAAGGTGGATCCCCCTTTCACATCTCACACAAACATATATGTCTATAGGGAGAGGATATGCTACAAAGGCTATATTTCCTAAAAAGGGTGAGAAGTAATTCTGGCCATTGGATCAACTCATTAAAATAGATCAATGGTTAAAAAAAAGCGGTGGCAAAAATGTAAGTAAGTGGAAAACTGCTAACAGGGAGGGGCAAAAAAGTAATTTAACACAATGGTTGTTTGACACAATGGTTGTTTGACACAATGGTTGTTTGACACAATAGTTGTTTGACGCAATAGTTGTTTGACACAATGGTTATTTGACACAATGGTTGTTTGATACAATGGTTGTTTGACACAATGGTTGTTTGACACAATGGTTGTTTGAAACAATGGTAATTTAACACAATTGTAGTTTGACACAATGGTAGTTTGACACAATAGTAATTTGAAACAATAGTAATTTGATATGTTGGAATGTTATTATATTTTGCTATTTGTTGACATGTTAATATTTGTTGCGATATGTTGCTTTACATTACACAATAGTATTTTGGTAACTTGTTTATCGTCAAAATCAAACGTAAACAAAACTCTTCAAACATGACACAATGAGTATTATGACACAATGAATATAATGACACAATGAATATAATGACACAATGAGTATATGACACAATAAATCTTATGACACAATGAATCCTATTCTTGAATAGGTATAGAATCAACTGTTGAGATGTTTGAAACTTGTTTATCCTTAATGCTTTGAAGATATAAACTACAACTGCGTATAACGTGACCAGGTTGTTTGCAAAACCCACAATTTCTCAACTTTTTTCCTGCTTGTTCGATAGCTAACTCACCAGCTGACTTCATTATTTTCGGCCTACCTTTTGTCTTTTGCTTAACAGGTACACTGAATTTTGCTTCATTTCATTCGCTCCCTCCAGGTAACTCTGCAAAAACACAATTCGTCTTTGTTCGTAACCAATTGATTAACAATAATTGTTTTATTCTGACACAATGACAATACAAAAGACACAATGAATCCCCAATCATGACACAATGAACCTTTACAAAAGACACATTATAAGCAGCTTTCATGACATAATGAACCTTCATAAAAGACACATTATAAGCAGATTTCATGACACAATGAATCCCCAAAACATGACACAGTGCACCTTCATAAAGAGATGACACAAAGATAGATTTTGACACAATCATGCTTGCTTGACACAATGAACCTCTAAACCTGACACAATCATGCTTGCTTGACACAATGAACCTCTAAACCTCTAAACCTGACACAATGAACCTCGAAACCTGACACAATCAGTTTGATAATGTCCAGAGTAATCTAACAGTATAGACACAATGACGATACAAAAGACACAATGATGATACCTATGACATAATGATGATACCTATGACACAATGATGATGTCAATCAATAACAAAATTCACAGAAATCATACAGTATAGACACAACGATGATCAAAACGACAAAATTACGGTGCGAAAATTAACATACTATTTCAATTACAGTATATAATCGTCCTCATACGTACCAAACTGATCATCTCTCGTCGACATCGCTTAACTAATTGATGTAAAGCAATCTTCAACAATTGAAATTGAAAATTCAATTGTTTGAATCTTCAACGATTGATCAATTGAAAATTTCAACGATTCGATTGTTTGAATCTTCAACGATAAATTGAAAATTTTGTTAAAAACCTCAATCGTACAGAAACAGTCGATATATGGCACACCTTCATCTTAATAAATTACACTTCCTAAAATACCCCTCCTTCTATTTTTAAAATATGCCACATGTCACCCCCTGATTGCTTCTCACACTTTTTACATAATATTGACTTTGTATTTGAACCGGTCACATGTCTATATATATTAAAAAATTAAGAGAAACCATAAACTAATAAAAAGTGAAGAGTTATTAAGATTTTAATATTTCTAATTTTCATTTATTAATCGTGATTAATTCTAACTTAAAAAAATATTTATAAATAATTCACACAATTTTTAGTTTATTTTGCCTCCGATGATACCTTACTAACTAAAAGTTAACTAACATTAGTTTTTTTATTAAATGGAGACAACTTTGAGTCAAATATCAGGTCTGTTTTCTGGTGTCTAGCTCGCTCCACCACCATCTGAAATCAACCTTCAATGAGTCATGTGGTTCAGATCAGGAGGTGGATATTGCATTTTTCAAAGTGCAGATGTTTCAGATTGACGGATCTGATGGTAGCTTTTAACTTTTTAGTTAGTGTTTTGGGCTTATAAATAGT
This sequence comes from Flaveria linearis, assembly GCA_024085815.1. NCBI lineage: Eukaryota > Viridiplantae > Streptophyta > Magnoliopsida > Asterales > Asteraceae > Flaveria > Flaveria linearis. Next base: position 18,476,536 of record CM044002.1, read on the forward strand.
CCACGTCATAAAGAACACTAATGGGGTTAGCTCTCAGTTAGTAAATGATCGTTGTAGGAAAATAAAGTTAAAATTAAGAGTGTCTATAAATATTTTTTGATTTGAAATTAATCACCGCCAATAATTGAAAGTTGGATTATTAAAATTCAATAACCCAAAAAATAAAAATAATTTCTCTCTAGAGTCAGCTACATGTCGACTTCAAAAAGTTTCCGGGGGAGGGGGGGGGGGTGTTAGGGTCTATCTAACGTGGTTTGTCACATCGACATGGCGACGTGGTATCCATGACTTGTCAAAAATTTCTGGACCCTCTACATACCCATTTTTAGTGGCGACACGTGTCAACGTTATAGGTGGTTGACACCATAAATCTCTTTTCTTGCGGTGTATGTGGTATTCTTGAAGTAAAAATGAGGTTTTCGAACAATGAGTAAAAAATGATATGATGGTGAGGTGATATGCTTTTAGGTGTTTGAACATATTTGTTGTTAAAAATTATCTAAATGGTTTATTTGAATTTTGTAACAGTAATTTTAATTTGGGATAATATGCATATACCCTTTATATCACCAGTAATTAAAAAAAACAAGAGAACCAGATCGATCACCATGAACCTACAGGAGTGGGCTTTGATTAATGGCTGAAAGGGTTCCAGGGCTTAAAAGAACCGACGAACACCACGACAATGAAGTCGGAGACAAACTGAACCACCTTGGACTCATGTCTCCACCATCAAACGGATCATAACCAACTAACCCCACCGGACCCAAATCTTCAAAACATTCCATCCCATGTGTCGATGAACCACCTTGGCTTTGCATGGTTCCATTCAAGACGTTACAAAAATCGGATGACCCAATGAAAGTCGATAGCGGACTCGTATTCATTCGTTCACCATCTAACCGAGGCGGTGAACGTGGTGGCGATTTGGGAAATAACGATGTTTTAGGTGTGGTAGAGAGAATAAGAGGTGGTGGAGCTTTGCCTTTTAAATGTCGTGATGACGGATATTGAAACTCTGGGGTGCTTGTGAGCACACGAACGGCGTCCTTGAATTCGGATGGTTCGACGTTGTAGATTTTAAGTGGGGTGGGGGGCAACGGTGCGATGAAATGCTTGGTGTAGGGTTTTGCGAGGGGCTTTCGGACCGAGTGAAGTGAATTATGGTGTGATGGTTTCATCGGTTTGATTGTGTTTAGTGGATGTTGTTGTTTGTATGAGGATGAAGAGGAGGAAGAAGTGGTTTGATCCATTTTTGATGATGTGTTTGTGTTGCTTTTCTTTGATAGGGTTGTTTGGCTGGATGTGTCTATTTATAGAGATTGGGGATGATGATTTAAAAGTTGGTTACCATGTGTTTCCTTTTTAGAAAATATTTAAGAGGAGGTGTTATGCATGTGTAGACCGCTAGCAATCTAATTTCACACCACTTTCAAACAGCCGTTTAAGAACATTATAATTAAACAACTGTTTGGATAGAAATGGACATCAACTCACATGAGTCAGCCGTCCACTCACAACGATCAAACGGCCGATATGACACGGGTCTTCTTTTTCATAATTTCATGTAAACTTGACACAATTGTTTCATAATAAGAGTTGACGACATTCTGGTCATGTGCGTCAACTCTGACATTTGGTAACAGTCAAACAACCGTTTGATTTACAGAACTCATGTCATCATAGGCCACAAGAATAACCAACAGTCATTTTTGTATACATTACAATGTCCGCTTGAGATTATTTGATAAAGGGATAGTATGAGATTAGATTTGATGGTATCGTCAGGTATAGCACCATCCATGCTTAACCGGTGGGATTTTAACACCAAGGTTTACTTGTCCCTGGTTCGACTAGTAGAACCGTTAGTATCGAAAGTAAATTAAAAATTAAAATACGCACATGTGTGTATGTCTTATTTAACAAGTATTCTAAAAGTTGTATAAAGTGTGATATAAACAATGAAAGAGATTCAAATATAAAATGTAGTTTTGCTGTGAGAAGACACAATTAGTAAAAAAAGTCACAAAAAAAATTATATCTTACAATCTAAATCGAATTTCAAAAAAGTAATTTCGAGTTTTGTTCCCCTAGCCGTCCTCACTAAGAAAAAAATAAACGAAAAATAAAAAAATAAAAAATTAATGTTTTTTATTTTTATTTTTTTTTTTTCTGAAAGAGGACAACGAGAGGAACAGAGACTCCGAAGTACTTTTTTGAAATTCGATTTAGATTATGAGATGTAATTTTATTGGTGATAGTCCATTTCTTTTCACGGTAGTTTTGGATGAGTTGTCCAAGTCTATACAGGGGCCTGTTCCGTGGTGCATGTTATTTGCTGATGACATCGTGTTAATAGCAGAGAATAAAGAATGCTTAATGATAGGTTAGAAAAGGGGAGAACGGTATTAGAGCACAACGGCTTAAGGATAAGTGGCTCTAAAACGGAATACATGCATTGTAACTTCAGTGGTGCGAATGAAGAGGACACCCAAATTAGTATTCAGGATCTGGTGGTTCCACAAAAGAGTAAATTCAAGTATCTTGGTTCGTATGTCCAGAAGAACGGAGAGATTCACAGTGATGTAGCCTACCGTGTCCAGGCAGGATGGTGCAAATGGAGAGCAGCGTCGGGGATTTTATGTGACAAGAGGTTCCCAACAAAGCTAAAGGGAAAGTTCTATAGAGTAGCAGTTAGACCTGTTATGTTATACGAAACAGATTGTTAGGCCATGAAGAAGTCACAAGGGCGGCAGATGGAGGTCGCAGAGATGAGAATGCTGAGGTGGATGTGCGGCCACACAAGGATGGATCGGATAAGGAACGGCGTGTTCCAACAGAGATTAGGGGTAGCATGCATCACTGATAAAATTCAGGAGGTAAGATTGAGATGGTTTGGACATGTGAAGAGGAGACAGACGACAACACCGGTTAGAACTGTAGATAACATTGTCTTAGATGGTAGTAGGGGTAGAGGAAGACCAAAATTAACGTGGGAGGAGTTGATTAGGCGGGACATGTTAGAGTTGTGCCTCTCCGAGCACATGATCGATGATAGAATTGATTGGAGGCGTAGAATTAAGGTTAAAGACTGTTAGTAGGAATAAGTTAAGATAGTGCATGCGTGTGACATATGTAGACTCTCCTTATCCTTTATATGTGAAGTGCTAATACAAGATTAAGAATAGGGGCTTTTAGAGCAATCATAGAGCAGGATAATTAAGAGTGCTGTTATTGAATGTACGCGTTTTATTTTGTAAATTTGTTTGTTGTTTGTTCATTGCCTGAGATGTGTATGTGGGTCTATGTGTCGTTGTGTTTTGCTAAACTATTATTTGAAATATACGAAATATGTCTGTAATCTTGCGAGTTTTTTTTCGAGCTGGGGATCTCATTGGAAGCGGTCTCTATATCCTAAAAGATAGAAGTAAGATTTGTCACCATCCAACCCCTCCCAGACCCTGCTTCCAGTGGAATATACTGGATATGTTGTTGTTGTTGTTGTTGTTGTTGTATCTTCTCACACTTTGTAGCAAAAATACACTTTGTAGAATAACCTCACACATAAACAATATATGAAACTTTAAGAAGAAAATGAATTGATATTGAGTTTTTTTAAAGAAAAATACATACAAAAAATTGAATCCGGTCACTCCACCGGTTTGATCCGATTCATAATGTCCGTTCCAAATAATGTTGGTTAAAGAGTCCTCAACCAGGACAAATATGTAGTCGTTTTCCAGTCCGACCACCTACTTCAGTCTAATCTCAAAACAATATGATATCATGCTCGTTTGTTTTGTAAAGGGTTAAACTTATGTCATGTAGTTAAAAGAAACAAACTTTTATTGACATATAAGTACTTGCTGATTCTAAAAATGATCATCCAAAGGTTGATTCAAATAATTATTAAAATCGTCAAATTTTGGTGACACGTTTTTAATAGAATTCAAGGTCAAATTTAAGGTGATACGTACTTTGACCAGATTTGAAGTAAAACTCTCTTTAAAATCCTAGCTTATTTTTTGCTGATTTATTCTTTGCTTTGTACGTCTTTGTGCAAAGGGATTATTGGGTTTATAAGACAAATAATGTATGCAATAATATTCCTGAATTACGCAAATTAATACACAAATTCATATACCATCTCTGATGGTGAAGCATATAAAAAAATTAATATGTAGTAGCCATTTTGCACTTGGAACAAGTTTTGAAAAAATCCTAGTTTTAGATGCGTACTATTTTACCTAGGGTGTAGTAATATTGCAAATTTAATAATATTCTTTTCTAGAAATGGACATTATTTGAGTGCAACTTTATTATTTTTTTTAACGGTAAATGTACGACTCTGTTTTGGATGATAAATGTTATCTTAATCGGATCCATATATCCATTTCCCGACCAGGACTGCACCACCATTCATCCAGAAGGAAATTCATTGCTGAAAAAACCTCTGTCTCAACTCTGAGCATTTTACCTAAAGTGATACTTGAACCATGACCTGCTCTTATTTACGTGTCATGAATACCTTACACTAACCAGTTAGACTAATGATTATTGATGAGTGCAACTTTATCTAATGACCATTTATTTAAAAGCAAGTTTCCTACTGTACTTAATGCAAGTCTATCTTTATACTAGTAGAATAGTAGATTCTTTTAAGAGTTTTTGAAGTAACATTAATCTTTCTTTATTTATTAATAAAAGATGATTATCTTGATAGTGACGATGAATTACTAAAGTATATTGTAAATTATAGAGAGTTCAAGTTTGAAAGGTTTAATTTCTTAAGATGATGCACAAGTCATAATCACAAGACGATCTAGTGGTAAAATATTTGAAAAGAAGATTTAACATTCTCTTATTAGTTAACATCTTGAATGGTCATTTATGTTATAAGACAAAAGAAAAAATATGGACAAGTCATTACCTAACTTTAAGGTAAACATATAAGAACTTTTACTTTTTGTAAAAACTCTTTGAACTATTTCTTTACATGAGTAAAAATAAAAATAATTTACCTATGTGTAAATATGTATAAAAAATTAAAAGTTGTCATATGTCTTTTGTTAAAACTTTAAGAACCTTTTTTTTCACATGTTTATACATGTATAAACATGTGTAAAAAGTTATAGAGTTATCACAAAAATATAAGTTCTTAAGATAACATTCTTTATATATCTCTACGTATCGTGTCTAATTTTCTTATAATAACATTATGATGTTCATTAATTTATCTAAACAAACTAAGAAACAATACAAGAAAAATTAAAAAAAAAATTAAAAAATGATAGAGGAAAAAAGAAACTTAGGATGAGAGGGTGATATAAGAAAAAAAGAAAGATGTCGAGCCACCATCTATTTATGAAAAATCACATGCGCGTATACTATTTATAAGAAAAGTACATACTACCAATTGACGTCAATACATATGTCCTGATTTGTTAATATTCTTTTACTCCTTCATTATATATTGTTGAAACACAACTGTACTAGGAAGTAGCCAGGAAACATACAACAAACCAATCTCAAACAAAATTTTGAAAACTATGGCTAGGTGACAAAATAAAAGTTTGTTTTTCATTTTTTTATATATTGTATATAACCAATGTTTGGAAACATTGTTATGTAATTATACACGGAAAATATATATAGGAGGATAGACGCGTGTTGAAATCAAACCAAACCAATTGAAGATGTAACAAATCATTAATACCATAAATATTCTAAGCTGGTCGATTTACCTTTAATGGTGCATTTTGGACAGGATATGACGCATATACGTGGCGGACGGATGCTATACACGTCCGTTTTGGACGTTTGTTTATGAACCACTATTTGAATATTTTTTGTCCCAATTTAACTAGATTGTTAACCAAAAAAATTAAATTTGATCTAAAATATAAACCGTGAAGAAAATACCTTTGTTTTAAAATTAAAAAAATATGATTCTAGTTTATATTATTGAGATTATACTCTGACCAAATTTTGATAAAAAAAGGTCTTGTTGTACGTGGACACATTTTATAGAAGTGGAGTGAGACACAAGGATAATAACAATAACTACCGGAATATTAGACAACATGGACAAGAATGGCCTGAAGTTACGAAGAAGAAAATAGATGAATGACGAGAGGCACTTAGCTTTATCAAAAACTCAAAGAAGCAAATAATCAACATCAAAACGTAAAAGTATTAAGGAAACAAAGAAATGATAAAATAACATACAAGTAGCATGCATAATAAATTAATAATCAACATATAAGAGAGAACACGCATGCAACGAAAACCATAATCTTATGGTGATGTTTGAAAGGGAAACTTCCACCACGTTTATACTAAGGTGCTGTTTGTTTTTTCTGCAGGAAAACGTCTGCAGTCTGCGGACCACATCTGCAGACATCTGTAACAGAAGAGGTGGACAAACGTCTGCAGTCTGCAAGAAAAAGACTGTTTGTTTTTTTAACATCTGCAGACTGCTAAAATATTATATAATTAAACAATCTAATATCACAAACAATACTATCTAAAATCACAAATAATACTATCTAATATCACACCAAATCACTAATCATAACAGCATTTAAGTATTAAGAGCATTAACACAAGCAGTAACACAAGCGGCCCGCCTCTACGCTGCTCAGGTTTTCATCTTTAATGTTCATTAATAAATGTTATAATTTATATATATTTTTTATTGGTGACACGTCTTACATGTTGAAAAATATGTGTTTTTTCAGAAAGGCTTTTAAATCACTGGAAGCAATTGAGCCACATGTTAAAACCCACACTGAACAGCAGCATTGACTACCACTTTAGTGGGCTTGAAGATGATGAAGACTTGTCAAAAACATGTATCAAACGAAATCAAACGCAAGAACTTGAACAACTTACAGATTCAACATTGAATCTGTGATTAATTTTAATCCAAAACTTCACAGATCATAAAGAGTTAAAAAGATATCACAGAGACTACAAACTCTCAACTAATACTCACAAATCAATGATTCAATGACAATCTAGAATGAAACACTACAAATCAAGAAATCAAAGCTAACAGATTAGATGAGAAGAGTTGAATATACACTGCTTTCAAGATGTTTAATCCTAATCAAAAGGTCACACGTCATTGTTAAAGAAGAAGCATGTTCTTGATGATGAAGACCATATAAGATGAGATGCAGAAAAATGATCTTACACTAGATCAAGAAGACAGAACCAAGATGGGTTAAAACCCAAAAATCACTCTTGATGAAAAAGATGACCTTCAGGAAGAGATGATAGATCTGAAGACCTTGCATAGTAACTGTGAAATCGCATGCTGACTTTGGGCTAATGATGCCTGAATTCGGTCTTACACAGAATCTCTTTGGGGATGTAGTCTTTTTTCTTAAAAGCAACATATTCATCTGCTATATTGGAGAGGTGAACTGAAGATGTACTTTGTTTCTTCACCTCACTAAAGAATCATCTCAGAAGCCAAAGCCCAGCCCATCTACAAGCTAATCAGCTACAAGCCCACATGTACTCTTAACCCATCAGCTGTTATCTAAGCCCATTAGCACTCATAGTCCAGCCCACAACACCAATGAGATACATGTAAAATAGACAACAAAAAATATAAGCAAAAATGTTTGTTAGTCATTGAATTGAACATCTATATATTTCAACACCCCCCCTCAATTCAATGGGCATATATTTAAACTTGTTTAAACACATTTAATTATATATATATATACATATATATATATATATATATATATATATATATATATATATACTTGAGATAACATATACCTGTACGAAGAAAATACATAGAAGTAATAATACAAGGTAATGAACGACTTTGTTACGAAGAAACAAGTGCAATCTCATAAAAACATGTAATAAAGCCACACACCAAAACACAACTATTACACCTTTCAATCAACTATGATCACTTAAAAAAACAAACCAACATCTGATCAAACAAATCAATCAGATCCAACAAACTATTATAAATGAGACAAAGATACTTGGTGTTACAAGAACACAAGTGTCTCATTCAGAGGGATGAAGCACACAAGAGTAACAAAGCATATAGAAGATAGAAAGCATACAACTGAGAATCATCCTTACCTTTCAATCAAAGAAGGCAGAAACAACAACATTGAAGAGAAAATTTTAATCAAGAAACTACAGCTTAGTGTTAACAAAGATAGTTATAACACAAGCTGACATTTTCTAATAAAAATTATTTCCTCTCAACATAGTTATAAAAATTATCTCAATCAAATAACAAGTTTTAGACTCACCATTGATAAAAGAGTAATTATACACAATGCCTCAAGGCACAACATATCATGTGGTAATCACCATGGAAAAAACAACAGTCAACATCATATTCATTTGAGACAATAATTTGACTATAAAAGATATACAAATCTGATGAAACACATGATTTTTACCATTTCAGAACATGTCTGAAAGATAAGAAAAAATCATAACAAAATCAGATTAAGACAGAAGGAATCATATATTCACTAAGAGTATCATAAACATATCATTTGATTATGATAGAAGGAATCATATAATTCACTAAAAATATCAGATACATATCTGATAAGAAAGATAAAAGCCACACAGCTTTTAAAAACTCAGAACCAAGCCTGAAGACAGAATTTGTGAAGAACTTAAAGACTAATTTGACTTGTTCAAAACTTTTACAACTTACAAAAAAGTATCATGAGTACTTATAAAGAACATAAAGACTAATTGAAACAAGCAAAAACTTTTACAACTTCACAAAAAATAACGAATCATAAGATTCAAAGAACCAGACTGATAACGATAAAACTATCATACCATACCAGACTAGTAAGAATAACCATAATAGAATTTCCGATTGAACACACAATCACATGACTTGCAATCAGAAAATAACATATTCACACAAGAGAAAACATACAAGGCTATCAAAGATATTCAAGAACACTTTAAAAGTCACAATAACACGACTGGTTAAAGAACTAGAAACCATACATCGTTTGGCTAACCAGACAGCAAGACTAATAAGACATACGACCATACGGGTTTAAACACACAATCATGAAATCAAAATTATAGAATGAAATAAGACATTCATGATACAACATAACACCCGTCAAAACGCGGTCATAGGCAAATATTCAACCTATAGAACACATCAAAATAAATGAACTAATGACAACACAAACACAAAATAATTCTCACCACAATTTTAGACCATACTGAAAACATACAGTCATTTACAAAACACATTGCCCAAGAACCACACAAGCATGCAATCAATTTTCTCTTATACTTGAACCTTTGATAATCCACTAGTTGATTAAACAATTATATACTAGACACCACATTTTCCTTAAAAAAATTCTTAAGAACAACATATAAGTTTTCTTGTTTTGGTAGTTCTAACTAAAACAGCTTTAGTAGAGATTTAACCTGAACTTTTACAATACAAAACTTATATAAACTCCTTTTTTCCATTTGAATTTTAATAGACTCAACCCACATAAGAGAGAGTTGAGCTGCAGAATTTTAAAGTACTTTATAGTAATCCACATAAACTTGCATAAAGGCACAGATCATTGTTCATTTAACTCAAATCTGCTAAATTTTTATTTACCTTAATAACATCAAATTATTTGTTTAAAGAAGATTAAAATAAGCAAATTCTTTTTAAAAAGTAAGTATTAAACTATTTTCATATATTTTATTCAGGTTAACTACACAACATACCAAACACAAAATTGAAACATACTTGTAGCTTCATCAAACTCGATATTCTCAATATTCTCAAAATGTCATAACACAAAGTTTGAATTTAACTAGTTCCCAGAAAAAGCAAAGAGAATTTGACAATTTATTTTCACCATCAATCTAAAGTAAATTTAAGACTGCCCGTTTGTATTTTTAAACAACAATGTTATTAACACAAGACACTTTATAAACAGGTTCCAACTTTCCTTTAAACAAAACAAAGAACTAAATAGGATTAAAATTTGCTTTAATTTTCTTGCAGCCAACCTGAACTGCTAGTTTATGATAACAGCCATAAAGTATTAGCATCAGCACTGGTTGATAACACACATGGCTTTTCTAATGTAATACAATTAGACAGATCACAGATGAAAACTTTGTTACTAATCTTTAAAGAAAAACATCAGTATGTTTCAATAACACCTTTAGACCCACTATTTTAGCAAAAACAAACATGGTTTCTATAACAATTTCCCGTAAGAAACACACACGTGGTTGATCGATCTTAAAATAATTTGAAAAACTAATGTGTACGAGAGAGTAGGCAAATATCACTAGTATCAAGTCTAATAATCAAACGTTCATGTTCACACACAAGCATACGCTGAATAGAAATTAAGTTTGATTTCCACAAGCTCACAAAGCCTGGCCAGTGTCCAGACCCTAACACACTTAATGGTGGCTTGACAAGTTAACCAGGGAGTGAGAAATTAGAACCAAGACGGTGAGAACAAAATGCAATCAAGCACACAGGAACAAATGAGCAAGCAGTATATGGAAACAAGATCAATAAACTCATTGAACACCATCATATAATTAAACAAGAACCTCAAGAACATGTATATATGCAGCATAGAAAACGAGTGTGGCTCTTCCTGTATATCAAACCACTGCTGGTCCATCTAGCAAGCCAAATATGACTAACCAATTGCTTTATGAAAAGAAAAACAGATTAAAAAGTATGAGAAACCTCACATTGCATGTTTTGTCTAGTTAATATTGAGTAGTGTCCCCAATCAGTAATGAAAGTTGAACAATACGTAAGAAGATAAAGTAGGCATACCGCATATGCTGCAATTTCTCCAACCTACGCAGAAGAAATAGCTACTCCGCTTTGACCTTTCAGAAATACACTTAGATTCCAACCAGCTTTCTTCACCAGCGAAGACACAATCATAGATCAGACAGAAATAAATCTTGGTTGATAAAGACCAAATCAAACGAGCTCTTGAACCTCAGAATAGATGATAGCCACACTGTTGGTGTTAGCAAAGTGCTACAAGAACTAACCCTTCTTTATGCCAGCATTAGATTATTTTCTGATATACACTCAAATTGCAGATCTAAAATCGGAAACACCGGATGTCACCACATACACGTCTCAAGACCATAACCAGGAGTTAGAGTTTCAAACTTGAAATCCCTAATTGCGAACATTTGGATGTGAGCAGCGGAAGGAGACCAGAATCGAACAAGACAATCAACCAGAGCCATTAGCTCTGATACCATGCCAAAAACATGTATCAAACGAAATCAAACGCAAGAACTTGAACAACTTACAGATTCAACATTGAATCTGTGATTAATTTAATCCAAAACTTCACAAGATCATAAAGAGTTAAAAAGATATCACAGAGACTACAAACTCTCAACCTAATACTCACAAATCAATGATTCAATGACAATCTAGAATGAAACACTACAAATCAAGAAATCAAAGCTAACAGATTAGATGAAGAAGAGTTGAATATACACTGCTTTCAAGATGTTAATCCTAATCAAACAGGTCACACCGTCATTGTTAAAGAAGAAGCATGTTTGATGATGAAGACCATATAAGATGAGATGCAGAAAAATGATCTTACACTAGATCAAGAAGACAGAACCAAGATGGGTTAAAACCCTAAAATCACTCTTGATGAAAAGATGACCTTCAGGAAGAGATGATAGATCTGAAGACCTTGCTAGTAACTGTGAAATCGCATGCTGACTTTGGGCTAATGATGCCTGAATTCGGTCTTACACAGAATCTCTTGGGGATGTAGTCTTTTTTCTTAAAAGCAACATATTCATCTGCTATATTGGAGAGGTGAACTGAAGATGTACTTTGTTTCTTCACCTCACTAAAGAATCATCTCAGAAGCCAAAGCCCAGCCCATCTACAAGCTAATCAGCTACAAGCCCACATGTACTCTTAACCCATCAGCTGTTATCTAAGCCCATTAGCACTCATAGTCCAGCCCACAACACCAATGAGATACATGTAAAATAGACAACAAAAAATATAAGCAAAAATGTTTGTTAGTCATTGAATTGAACATCTATATATTTCAACAAGACTGTATCTTCACACACACAACACCAACAGACCACCACCTCCCACTCTCATAGCCACACTCACCACCACCATTGTGTCAATGCCATCACCGTTTGACCACTGATAAGAGACCACCCTCAATCTCAAATTCAAACACAATCATCACTCAAATCATCCATCTTATTCACACCCACGTACCTACACCAACAAAAGCTGTCGAGGCTAGATCTATGGACGACGACAGACCCACCGTCGCCGGCATCGGCACCGGCGACATAGACCCCGTTGCACCTGTTCATCTCCGACGAAGTGGGTGGCGGCACCGGCAAGTGGGTGGCAGCGATTCGAGAGCCCCACAAACGGTCGAGAATCTGATTGGGATCCTACACCACCCCCGTCGCGGCGGCAGAACTTCCCGGATTTGTGGCGGTGTTCGACGACGGTATTGATGACGTGTCGACGGTGGCTATTCGGAAGAAGGAGACGGAGGTCGGAGCTAGGGTTGATGCTGAGACCAGTGGGTCACATGGGTGTGATGTGAAACTTGTTGGTTTGAACTTTGAAGTGGTGAGAAGAGGACAGAAGTGAGTGAACCAAGTCTGCACCAAACAGAGGTCACGCAGACCTTTTTTAATGAAACGTCTTCGAAAAATCAAACGGTCTACAGAACCTAATGTCTGCGCGTGATCTGCGCGGCGCAGATAAGAGGTCAGGAAGATCTTCTGGTGAAAACAACACACCCACCTAAAACATATCCAGCATTCCAGCGTGTTATATCTCTTCTGTTGGGATTACAAAGTTTTAATGCTAATTATGAAACTAATGATCTATTTTTTAGAATGACTTAAATTAATAAATACACTTGATGAATCTATAAGTGAGTATCAAGACGAATCAATCAAGAACATGAAGAACTTTCTTATTCAAAGAATGATTTCAGGAAAACAAAATGGGTCTATTCTAAACACCCATCAACTAACTACTTATAACTACCACTTAACAAACTTTAATAGAAAAATACAAGAATAGTCCTGAACTAAGAAACACTTTAAAACTACAGACCAAACTTCACTAAAACTGGAATTACACTAACATGTTCCCCCTAATTCCAAGAATCTCCTTGCAAATCTTCCACTCCAAGCATCAACCTCATTTCTGCAAATTTCAACCTCGGAAGAGCCTTAGTTAATGCATCAGCCTTCTGCTTATTACCAGATACAAATTCCACTTGTATCTCACCCTTTTCAATACAATCTCTAATAAAATGATATTTAATATCAATGTGTTTTGATCTGCCATGAAAAACAGGATTTTTCATTGAAGCTATAGCAGAACGATTATCTACATATAAAACCACAATCTTTTGTTTCTTTCCTGTTATTTCTTCAAGCAATCCATGTAACCACAAGGCTTGACAAGCAGCTGTAGTTGCTGCCATAAACTCTGCCTCACAGCTAGACAATGCAACTGTGGTTTGCTTTTGTGAGCTCCATAAAACTGGACTCCCATTATAAAAGAACACATTTCTGAAGTATTCTTGCCATCACCTTCACCAGTTGAATAATTGCTATCACTGAACCCACAAGTCCAGTACAGTCATCGCCATAGCCATACTTAATCCCATAATGCATTGTACCTTTAGTGTATCTTACAACATACTTGATTGCCTTCAAATGATCACTCTTAGGACACTGCATAAATCGACTCAAATACCCAACTGCATACATAAGATCTGGCCTGGTCTGTGTTAAGTACCTCAAAGATCCAATCAATCTTTTAAACTCAGTTGGATTCACTTCAGCCTCACCTTCCTTAGCTACAAACTTAAGACCTGGTTCCATAGGAATTTTAGTCTCATTGCAATCACTCAAACCAGCTATCTGAACCAGTTTAGAAGCATAACCTGCCTGCTTAATACAAATCCCATCCCCTTTAAGAAACTTCAATACCCAAGTAATAACATAACAACCAAGATCTGTCATTTCAAACTTCCTTTTCATCTGAAGTTTAAACTCATCAACTTCTGTAGATTCACTACCAGTGACTATCAAATCATCTACATATACTTCAATAATAAGCAAAGAAGTTGATTTTGATCTTACATACACTGCAGCTTCTCTATAACATCTGGTGAAACCCAATTCTTCAACACTCATCTAACCTCCTATTCCAAGCTCTAGGTGCTTGTCTCAAACCATAAAGTGCCTTTAATACTTATACACCTTATGTTCTTCACCTTTAACTTCATAACCCTGAGGTTGCATCACATACACCTCCTCAGTTAATTTCCCATGCAAGAAAGCTGCTTTCACATCCAAATGATACACCTTCCATTTCATACTTGCCGCAACTGCCAAAACAGTCTAACTGTTTCAATTCTAGCAACTGGCGCAAATGCTTCTTCAAAATCTACCCCTTGAAGTTGCACATATCCTTTTGCTACCAGCCTTGCCTTATACTTTGTAACCTTTCCTTCAGCATTCTTTTCAATTTATACACCCATTTCAACCCAATAGGTCTAGCATAGTCTGGTAAATCCACCAACTGCCAAGTTTGATCTTTCTATAGTATTTATCTCTTCATCCATAGTAACTTTCCACAACTCATCCTTTACAGCTTCATGATAATTCAATGGTTCTCCACTTTGTGCCAGTAGCAACTCAACTGCCTCACTATTTTCATCCTCTTGCTCATACTTATAGCCCTTAACCCACTTAGACCCCTTTCATCAATTACATAATCATTGAATCTTGATGGTAACACTGACCTTCTTGAGACCTTCTTGGATGATCTTGTTCTTGTTCCAAGACTGTTGAGGAACCACTACTCCCACTAGCTGCAGAGTCAGAATTTGCTATTCCCTCACCATGCTGTATCACATGCTCACCTTGATCTTCTACTATGAAACTTGCCCAACTTGACCCATTACTCTCATATCCTGTAAGTATAAGGACCAATCCCACTTTCTTCCTTCCTCAAAATGGACATCTCTACTTACAACTATCCTTTTGGATACTGGATCATACAGTCTGTGAGCTTTTGATCCTGTTCAACACCCAATATACCATGGGTTTACTTCTATCTTCAAGTTTCAATAAATGTGGTTGCACCCTCTTCACATGAGCAACACACCCAAAGATTCTTAGGTGTTGTAGATTAGGCTTTCTACCTTTCAAGGCTTCATAGGGGGTAACTTTGAGTAGAGCTTTTGTAGAAACTCTATTCAATATGTATACAGAATGCCTAACAGCTTCTGCCCATAAGTTCTGAGGTAAGTCCATGGCTTTCAACAAACTCCTGGTCATGTTCAAAACAGATCTGTTCCTCCTCTCCACAATTCTATTATGTTGAGGAGTATAAGGGGCTGTTAGCTACCTCAATATCCCCTCCTCTCACAATAGTTTCTGAAGTGAGGTGAGGTAAATTCTCCCCCCCTATCTGATCTTAGGGCTCTAACTTTCAAGTTATACTCAGTTTCTACCTGCTTCTTGAATATTTTAAAGTATTCAAGTGCTTGGTCTTTTGACTTAAGCATATAGACCCACATGAACCTAGTACTATCATCTACAATCAACATGAAGTACTTGTTTCCAGCCAGGGTTATAGGTGTAATAGGCCCATAGAGATCAACACACAATAACTCTAGTGGTTTAGCAGTTCTGTAGGTAGATTGAGATGGAAAAGGTAGTCGAGAGTGTTTACCAGCTAGGCAAGCTTCACACACTTGTTCTGGTTTGTCTAGCTTTGGCAATCCTTTGACAAGATTCTTTGCAGCCGTCTCCTTCAATGCTACAAAATTCACATGTCCAAGACGTCCATGCCATCTCCAAGCTGTGTCATCCATGTTGCTTAGTAGGCAACTTGGTTTACCAACCTTCAAATTGACCTTATAGAGTCTATTCTGTGATCTCTGAACCTTCAATAATAACTTCCCACTATGCTCATACAACCACAGAAAATCACCCTTTATTTTTACTTCCGAACCTGCTTTCGTGAGTTGACCCAAACTTAGGATATTGTTCCTAAGTGTAGGTATGTAGTAAACATCATTCAAAACTCTTTGTTCACCAGTCTTACACTCTAGCACAACTGATCCTCTACCTTGAATCTCAACGGTAGACCCATCTCCAAACCTGATTCTCCCACCATCTTTGTATCTAGTTCTGAGAGAAGTTATGATGATTCCCGGTCATATGGTTTGAGGCACCGTTATCTAGGTACCATATATGATTAGTAACATCTTTCTCACTAGCATACAAGGATGGATTCACTTTTGACTCATTCAAGAATACATACTCCTGTTGATCCCTTGAGTCATCATCATCAACAACGTGGGTCATCTTCAACAGTTTGAGTCAGGTTGGCTTCAGAGTCTTTGATCTTCTTTGGACATTCCGAAGCATAGTGTCCAAGTTCTTCATATCGGAAGCATTTTATCCGAGACTTATCCTTAGGCTTTCCTTTTGACTTGACTGCATCTTGCTCAGTTAGTCTTTCTTTATTGGAAGACCCCCCTTCACTTTAGTCTTTGGGCCCTTTTCGAACTGCTTTTTGGTTCTCGAATCAAGTCTCTTCTGTTTCAATTGCCCTCAGAATAGGTGAGGAGTAAGATCTTCTTCGAGTCTTTATCTATTCTTCATACCAGTTTCAGACGCTTTCCAAATCAACCAAAATGCCTCTCATTATCAAAGTTTCAGATCAACAAATTGTTCTTCGAAGCATCAACAATTGTTCTGTCGAAGCTCGATTTGGATGAATCGAGCCTTTTACAAATCATCAAGCTTCTCGAACGACGACCGATTCCTTCATTGGTTCACCCAATTGAATTGCCTTCGAGGTGATCGCACCTAATCTGCTTGCGAAGTCATCTATACTCTCTCCTTCTTTCATCTTGAGGGATTCAAACTCGTTCCGTAGAGTTTGAAGTCGAGCCTTCTTCACTCTGTCTACTCCCACAAATCTCGTTTTCAGAGTATCCCAGATTTTCTTCGCAGTGGTACAATCGGCCACCTGTAGCACCAGTTCTTCCGGTATGGCTTGGAAGAGATACGCAATCGTTGTGCTGTTCTTTTTCGCATCAAGAACCGCACCCTCGGTGGTTCGATCACTTCCAGAGACCATGAACATTGAAGATCGCCTTCAATTTCACGGCCCAAATTGGGTAATTCGTCATTGAGAGCATTGGGCACTGCAGGGGAATCGTTGTACTCTCGCGAATTGTTACAACCTGATTGTTCTGCGGTGGTGTTGGTGTCGCCATCTCCTTTCTTCGTCGATGATACTTCTTCCCAACCTTCGAATCGAGCTCCAGTACCTTTGAAGTCTCAGTGTGAGAATCGTAGCCGGTGTTCTTGTTTCAATCCGTCGGAACAGAGCACTCAATCGCTTATCCTCACCGAAGCTCTGATACCACATATAAGTGAGTATCAAGACGAATCAATCAAGAACATGAAGAACTTTCTTATTCAAAGAATGATTTCAGGAAAACAAAATTGGGTCTATTCTAAACACCATCAACTAACTACTTATAACTACCACTTAATAAACTTTAATAGAAAAATACAAGAATAGTCCTGAACTAAGAAACGCTTTAAAACTACAGACCAAACTTCATTAAAACTGGAATTACACTAACAGAATCATCAATAGCAAAGCCACCAAGATCAAAGCTAACATACAACAACAACGGTGATAGTCGTGTATGCACAAACAAGATATGGAAAAACGACTAAACATACAAGCTAGGTTCAAAGTTTAACCGACATCATGGATATGTTAAGAAATTAAGAGATTCTAGAATGGTTTTCACATAAACTGACTTGATTTTTAAATAAGATTTTTATAAAAATAAGATATTTATAAAACTATGATGTTTTTCAAAGTTATTTTCTATAACAATCAGCTAAGTTTTTATAAAAATCAAATTATATAAATATTTTACTAAACGAGCTAGCTAGACAGTCAACTAACGAGCGAGTTACGAGCTAAGCTGATTTGGAATAAACTATTTTCAATCGTATTTCAAGTGAGGAATGAGTTTTTTAACAACACCATGCTTGCATAATTTATAATCAATTATTTCAAAACATAAACCATTACCGAATTCCTTTCTCGTATTTATTAAGTTGTAAATAGTAGTCAAAAGGATGAGAGCTTAGCAGCCAAGACGTGGGTCCCAGAACGTTGAATCACAGCTGTCTTTAATCTATTCATATGTTTACGACATCCAACATTTGATGTTTATGATTATGAGGAGAGGGGACAAAAGTTATTTTAACTAGTATTACCTCCGGCGCTACGCGCGCGGAGTTTGGTCATTTTCCCATGTTTTATGCGATGTGACTTTGTTCGTTTTCGTTTGACTCATCGGAAACCACAAAAAGCGAATACCAAAACCAGTTTAATAATACCAATACCGACAAGAATGATGTTCACTCCTACTTAGCTCGGTTCGTCGCGGTACAGCAACAGTAACTGCACTCACTATAGCCTACGACACAAAAACACTCGATTACGAATACAACTTTCATTTTGAAACAAATTATATTGGCACATTGAAAAAAATAAAGATAACCACGCATTTTATTTTTTAATTTATGAACGGAAAATATTACAGAAAGAGAAAAATATTAGAACATGAAATGACTTTAAAACATAACTCATATATGATAAATGGGTGAAAATGAAAATAAAATAAATAAATAAAAACTAAAGCTAATTAAACTTTAGTATGAAAATTTTAAAAAACCAAAAGTTTGTGTGGTAAAATTAAGGGACCACAAAAAACTATCATTTCATTAAATTTTGTGGTTAACCAAAAACAAAAAGTACATTATAACATTCAATTTGTATTTACTTATAAAAGTTTAAATAATCTACTCTTGGCTCATCATTTAAAAAAGAAACTCTTGTGGTCAAAACTTAAAAATCTTAAACTTACATGTAGCTAAAAGTCCTCTTTTATATAGATATATAATATGACGTTTGGGCTTTAGCGGTCCAATTTTTTAAAGGTTGGAATATTGGTACATACTACATGTCTACATGTATTTTTAATTACTAATGATCCTTAACCCAACTGGTTAACATTATGTATTCATGACATGTAAATAAAGGGAGGTTATGAGTTCAACTCTCACTCTGAGTAAAATGCTTCGAGTTGAGCCATGTGGTTTTTATAGCAATGGGTTTTTACAGCAATGGGTTTCCTCCTAAGGGGATTGGGGGTGCGGTCCCGTCTGGGAAGCGAATAGGTGGATCCAATTAAGATAACACTTATCCTACGAAGCAGAGGCGTACATTTACCGTTAAAAAGTATTTTTTAATTAAAATTAAAACTAATACTGAAAAAAACTTAAGGGAAAGTAATTTTATTGTTACGGTACCGTTCGTTTTGGTGGTTTGATTCACGGTATCCAAGCGAATCAAATTTTTGATCGTAGGAGAATTGTCCCGAGGGCGTATTGAGTCAGCATGCCACGCCCAATTGGATGTTTATGGTAGTATTGTGGTTGTAGGTATTCTACTATTCTTAGGTAGAACTGACCTTTGATTTGGTTAGTTTTCGAATAGCAACTTGCTTCTTCTTGGATCCATTTGGTGTAAAAACATATCTAAATTTATGTCAGGTTGGCTAGTTTAATTAATTACCCTTCAATAACTCGTATATTGATAATTAAATTAAATACCCCTAGGCAAGGGCGGAGGATTGAAGGGGCCGGGGGAGGGGGGGCGCCCCCTCCTTTTTTCGTCGGTAGTGTTAAAATTTAGTCCGATAGTGTAAATTTTTATATAAAACTGGAGTTCGCCCCCCTAAAAAATTTAATTTTGCCTCCGCCCCTTTTACGAGAATTGTCAAGCTCCGCCCCTGCCCCTAGGAGCCCGGAGGCCGGAGGCAAGGTTAGTTACCTTATCAAAAGATGAGTATTTTTGAAATCTCAGGAATGTGTTGGGCTTGGGATGGACATTCGTAGATCTGAGGCCTCTGGGCTATCGAATTAATAGAAAAATAAAACATTAAACCAGCTGTTGGACCTAACTAACCATCTCTTGAGTCTTGATATTTATTGCATTCCTTAATGAGTTAGTCGATTTATTAATAATCATAATCATTTTAGTATAAACTCAATATCAAATTAAAAAGTGTGCACTCCGCCCTCCTTACTTGTTTGATGAATATTATGAGTTACATTGTTAGTAAGTCAATCCAATTACATTATTATATTTAACAATGCTTGAATTATTTTATCGGTTTTGACCATGTGACCATTTGCATACCGAAATCTCACTCGTCAACAAATGGGTTGGAAGTAATGTTTAGTGCAATTTCAGAAAGGTAGAAAGAGTTTAAAGAGAATAAAGGAAACACTTGTGTTAGAATCAGTTTTGAACTTTTTGTTTTCATTAGGTCAAAGTGGATTAGCTAATCAAGTAGTTAGATTGATGGTCAGTTTAATTGTTCTTGAACATAAGGAATAACTCAAACAAGTAAAAGTTGTACCGACATTAGAAAACAAATCAAAATTATGTGATCAAAGAATTAAGAACAAAGGGGTACGAGCCTAAAGAACATATCTATTCAAGCACGTTTGTATATTGATTGGTCCTATAGAACGAAACCTAAAATGATGGAGTTTGTAATCCTTTGATGTCTGCATGCGATGGAGATATGGAATAGGGTGGTTGCTCGTTGCAAGGTGGTACTAGAAACTGCATGAACCGAAGGAAGTTAAACAGAAGGTTGGGTGTATTGCGTTTTATCTCATCTTTAAAAGCCACAATGAAATTCTAGCTACTTCGCTCTGCTCTATGCTATCCTATCCTATGGTTTAAACAATGGATTGGTTCGTAACAAAGTTAAGTTGTTAGCTTCAAAGGTCGTAGAGGGGATTAGATTAAACTTGTTCGTGTGGATTAATCGATCATAAGTCAAAGCAACCAGCCTTATTTTGGGGTTAAGGTCAATTGGGACTTTCATTACATGGCTAAGAGTACAAACACCAATACATCGACACGAAAATGTATTTATATAATAAGACTAAAAGAACATCAATTGGCCCAGTCTACATCAAATTACATGAATAATTCTTGATCCACAAGAATAAGATCGATTTGATTTCCCTCAAAATATTCAATTCGCCACTGAAGTATGTTTATTATTATTGACCTGCTTATTCCTCAATCTTATCAAAATTATTGCTTTAATAATCTGCTTTGTCCACTTGGAGCCTTCAACAGTTTCATGAAACTTTACCTAACAAAAAAATATTTTTTAAAAGCTCAAATGTTGAAATGTACCATATATAATCATATGCACGTCTATATGGGTGGTAATATATTTATATGCACACTTTTATTATTCTTTTTTGGACAGCGATGAAATATATACATATGTAGGAAAACTAGCAAGATGTTTTTAGTACAAACAAAAACAAAAAAAACAACAAAAACAACAAAGGATACTAAAATAATAACATCGACAACCCACACAATAACAATACAAATCCTACAATCAAAAACTAAGCACCAAGTTACCCCACTTTGAACAATCAAGCTGATGTGATCCAAATATTCATACGTAAGTGTTGACCTTAATCTTTTCCATATTTTTTTTCGACGACTTTTTTCTATCAAGGATCCTATCATTTCTGGCATTCTAGATCGACCGCTTGATTGCTATAATTATAGCTGGATACATGTTTTTCATTGGCGTCTCGATGTTTTTCTCGATGTTTTAGATCATTTGGCACCTTGATTTTGTGCAACACCAATTGCATCGACGAGACTAGGATAGTGCAATTTTTTGGATGCCCTTCCAAACTGTCGCAACAAAACAACACTACACTAAAGGGTGTTTCAGCGTTTCTAGAACATCATCACATCCCAACCAAAACAAAGAATAGGCGGACATACCCTTTTATTATATTTGATTATAAGGACAGGTGATACGGTCTAACGCCACTTAATTTTATGTATGTGTCACATTATCCATTTTACCTCCTTCAACTTTGTCTCACCCAAGAAATAATAATTTAAACGCCTATAATTCCGTAACATCCATCATTACAATTCTAATATTTCACCTCACCCCAAAAAATGAAGTAAAACAATCCTCCTTGTATTCGCTTTTTTAAAGTTCCATAGTAACTTTACATATATGTGTGGGTTTGTGGGATGGAAAAATATAAAATTGTTTTTTCTTATTTATAAACATAGGAATTTATATTGTTAATTACTTTAATTAAATGATTAAGATGTGCACGACTATAATATTATAACTAATATACGTTACAATATTCTAAAGGGTAAAAGAGGAAAATGCGCTTATCATCATTTTTTTATTTTTTCACTTAAATCCAGTTTAATTGATACTTTAATCCAAAATGTTTTTATAAACATAATAATTTTCTTAAAATTTTGTATCATAAAACAAAGTGTAAATTACATTGTTTATCTTAAATTTTAATTTCGTCTTTAAACTAAAAAAATATCCTTCATGATTATATTTTGCCACTGTTTGATCATTTTCACTTTTTATTCTTATACTTTTCGCGCTTTCATAGATTGACTCTTGCCTCTGGCACAATCACCACTCGACTATTCATATGGGGTGGGTTTGTATAATCACCACTCGTAAGCCATGTGGGGTGGATTATCCCAAACCAGTAGATCTACCATTGATACCAGGATTGATTGATTGATTGAATTAGGGTTTTACTGTCGTCCAGTTTATCACAGTATGTTCACATAATTGCAAGTAATAACATAACCTGTCTTGAATTGAATTTAGAATGAAATAACAATAGAATATCATGATTGAATATATTGTATCACATGATTTCCCCCAAATAGGAAATGATATAAAAAGGGGATATGAATACTCACTTGATTGATGAGATTGGATTTTGGACGTGATAGGTTAGACACCAACGATTTCCTTACGATTAAACCTAAGGAACGGTATCTCGTATTAGAATAATAATGATTTGAAAAATTGGGAATGTATTAGGATTTCCATTTGGTTTTGAATGGTAGTTTAAATAACTAATTTATTTAATTTAAATGTCTTGAAATAAATAAAATGAATTTATTGAAAATGATTATGTTTAAGATTTAAAATAAACGTATCAGTTTACGTATCCGTTTAATTTGTTGTTAACGTGTGGAAAATAAATAATTAATTAATATGTTTAATTATTTAAAAGAAATGAAATTGTTATTTGAAATGATTTAAATATAAAATTTATATATTTAATCATTATTTAAACAATAATAAATATTGTGTGAAATAATTAAAAATAATATAGTGTCAAATAATAATTTAATAAATTAAATTATTATTAGGAGTTCATTTTTATTTAAATAATTTTGTATTATTTGTAGTTTTATTTATTTAAAACATTAAATAAAAATGGATAAAATATTAAAATAAATTTCAGAAAAATAATTTAGTTGTTTAAAAATTTTTAATGATTGTAAAAACATTTTTATAATTTTTGGGTATTTTTCTGGAATTTTTAAAAGCTTAAAAAGGGTTTTTAAAAATATTGAGGTGGCCCGGGGTCGAACCCGGGACCTCTTGGTTAATGTGGAACGCAGGAACCGGTGAGCTAAAGGCCTTGGCCGCGGTAAATACCAGTTCCAAATGTTTATAAGTTGGTTTAACCCAATTCCCCCAATTCAACTATGAACCCTAGATCGATCCTCAACCAATTGAAGCTCAATTCGATATCGATTGCATCTGCAATCATAGGGCTTTTAACCCTCATGTAAAACCGAGTATGTATGTATGCTCAATTACCTATATGGTGATGAACTGATGTTAAACCCATCGATGAACAGACCGCGATAGTGTACCAACCGAATGATACTCAAACAGTGTTTAAACTCGAATTAAACTTGAGGTTAGCTTCGTATGATGATCGTGAATAAAAGCCCCTTATCAAATCTTGTTAAAATCGATCGAACATTGGGTTTTAAAGGGAGTTGCAGGTCGCGATCGTGAGTTTGCTCCGATGGTTGTTTTTGTTTATTTCTGATGAAATTGAATTCGTTGGTAGGTTATAAACGACCAAACTTTCGTTAGTGCGGGATTAGTTTAATTATTAAAGTGTATTGTGCGCGTTAACATCGCGTATTTTCGGTGAAAAAAAAATATGTATATATATATATAATAATAATAATAATAATAACAATAATATTAATAACAATAATGATTTGATTAATAATAGTCCAGGAGTTATTTGGTAAGTTTTAAAACTTAAAACCAAATTTTAACCCAAAACCATCAAAACATAAACCACAGGGACCATTTTGTAATTACCACAAACATCCCAACCCCACCCCTCTTTTTCCCCTTTCTTCCCCGTCGAGCCCACACACCACCACCACCCACGATCGGCCGACCATCCCGCGATTAAGGCAATACGAACTATTTTAATCGAAAGTAGATACGCACTAACCAGTTTTGGATTGATTATAACTATCATCTGAGCTCAATTCATTCAAACCATAAAAAAAATCAACTCATTTCATCCTCTTCCTCGATCGGACCTGCAGCTCGACTAACAACCCACTTCCGATCGATTTTAACCAAATTTGATAAGGGGTTTTTCATCAATACCATAATTCGAATCTTACCTGAAGTTTAATTCGATTATAATCTTTGTTTGAGCATCCAGCGATCATCACCTTCGTCGCGGCACACACCACACCCGAACACCTATCTCTGGGTTTCAATCGTCAAAATTAACAAAGGGCTTTTGGTCTATATCATCATCCAAAGCTTCTTATCAATTTAATTTGATTATCATCATCTCTTGCATATCAAACGGATTCGACATCAACCGCGGGTTGTTCTTCATTGGGTAAACCTCGATTCGATCACCATATAGTAAATTACACACACATACACACTCGGTTTTTCATGGGAACAAAAGCCCCATGAATTCGGATGCAATTGAAATCAAATCGACCTTCAATTTGGCTGAATTCGATCTAGGGTTCATTGCCAAATTGGGGGCTTAACTGAAACTGTGATTAAAACAATTAAATTCTAATTCCTGTCGCAGTTGATTGCTTTGGTTCACTGGTTCACACGCTACATTCAAACCAGGAGGTCCCGGGTTCGACCCCGGACACCTCCAATTATTTTTTTAGGGCCTTTTTGAGCCTCTAAAAATTATAAAAAAATTTGTAAAAATTATAAAAATGTTTTACAAACATTAAAATTTTAAACAACTAAAATTATTTTCTGAAATTTATTTTAACACTTTATCTATTTTTATTAAATGTTTTAAATAAATAAAATTACAATTAATACAAAATTATTATACGAAAGTGAACTTTTAATAATAATTTAATTTATTAATTATTATTCGACACAGTATTACTTTTAATTTATTTACATAATATTTATAAATATTTAAATCATGATTATCTCAAACAAATATAAAAATTTTATATTTAAATCGTTCCAAATTCATTTTCAATTCTTTTAGCCATTTAAATAATTAAATACTTTAATTAATTGATATAATTAATAATAAAATTAATTATTTGTTTATTTTTCCACACTTTCACAATAAAACAAATGGTTACGCGTATTGATACGTTTATTTTAAAATTCTAAACATAATCATTTCCAATAAATTCATTTTACTTATTTCAAACATTTTTAACTAAATAAATATTAATTTAAACTACCATTCAAAATCAAATGGAAACCCTAACACATTCCCAAATTTTCAAATACTATTATTCTAATTCGAGACACCGTTCCTTAGGTTAATCATAAGGAAATTGTAGGTGTCAAATCTATCACGTTCAAAATTCAATCTCATCAATCAGGTGAGTATTCATATCCCCTTTTTATATCATTTCCTATTTGGGGGAAATCATGTGATACAATATATTCAATCATGATATTCTATTGTTATTTCATTCTAAATTCAATTCAAGACAGGTTATGTTAATACTTGCAATTATGTGAAACATACTGTGATAAACTGGACGACAGTAAAACCCTAATTCAATCAATCAATCAATCCTGGCAACAATATAGATCTACTGGTTTGGGATAATCCACCCCACATGGCTTACGAGTGGTGATTATACAAACCCACCCCATATGAATAGTCGAGTGGTGATTGTGCCAGAGGCAGGAGTCATCTATGGTTTATGTGTGGAGTCTATTATATGCAAGTGTCAAGTCAAGGGGTTGTTATTGTGTCGGTTTATCTATATGCTTTACTATTGCAATATAAGTCTTAACGTTACCTTGTGAATTGGATTATTCTCAATCAATCAATCAATCTATATGTATACTCAAAACTATGATTACTCACCAGCTAATTCGTTAGCTGACTTTATTTTCTCACATGATTTCAGGTTAAGCAAGCTAGTGGACTTCTACTTGATCATATAAGACCTGGACTTAGTCAAAACAAAAGATAATTATTATTTGTGACTTTAACTGTTGTATTTGTATCTGTTAAATTCATGTTATCCTGTAATCTGATTTTAATATTATTTCACTATTAGACAATCATGAGTTATGAACAATCAATCATTTCCTCGTCCGCTCCGATGATTCCGCCGTCGGTCGGGGTGTGACAGATTGGTATCAGAGCCATGGTTATAGGGAATTAGGTTATTAGAAATGGAATGACCTAGACTATAACTAAGTACCTTTACACATGAGTCCTCTCATGTATTTTATATACTTAGATAGGATTTTATGTGCCTTATATGTTTATACTTGTTTATGTGATTATATGCCTTATGTGATTCTTCTTATACTTTGAATCTTATCAATGTACACACGAATCTTAAATCATATTCTAAGGCATTGTGTGCCTAATTCAAGTGATTTCAAACTCCAAAACTCGATTGTTATTCATGCTTTTCAAATCTTGTCAAAGTCCGTGTCACATGACCGAGAACATGCAATGCTGGAAGAGTGGGGTACCTGTATCTTAAGGTGTTCTGTCTAGGCAAGGTATTCATACAACTTGATTACCTTACCTGGGAACCCTCGGGATGAGTATCTGCTTATAGGTACGCATGTCTTCAATAAGGTTGTGTTGGACATAACACTTTGATTAGTCAACGTACTCGCTTTGATTTACGAATCAAACGATTACACTCGGAACATATCATCGTTATTATGCCAAATTCTCGATTCTCGTTTTCATGTTGTATAGCTCATATTACCCAATTCTCATAAACTATCTCAATGATATTTCAGAATGTCATCTCGTCGAATCCGTTCACGATCTAGAAACTCTGACCGTAAGATTTCTGCTATTGTAGCACGTGAAGTTACTGCGGTCATCCCAACTCTACTTACCCATTTGAACCAAGGCAACAATGTTGTTCAAACCCAACTACACCAAACCCTCGACGAACTTGTACTTACAAACATTTTAGTTCTTGCAATCCCACTAAGTTCAGTGGAACCGAAGGTGCTACTGGATTACTACAGTGGTTCGAAAGCATCGAGAACACTTTCCTAAACAGCGAATGCCCTGAAAATCTAAAAGTCCGTTATGCCACAAGTGTTCTTCAGAAACGCGCACTTACTTGGTGGAACGGAGAGAAACGAACCGGTGGAACTGAAACTGCTCTAGCCTTAACATGGACTGAAGTTAAGGATCTCATGACTAAAGAGTTCTGCCCAAGAAACGAAATCCGGAAACTGGAAGCTGAATTCTGGGAATTAACCCAAGACAGTGGCGAGAACCTAGCATACACTAACCGATTCCACGAAATGAGCCTTTTAGGACCGCACCTTGCTACCCCTATCTCCCGAGCCATCGAGAAATACATTGGTGGACTACCCATGCAGATTCAGGATACGGTGCTAGGAAGGAATCCTTCAACACTAGAAGATGCTATCAGGCTGGCTGCACAGCTAACCGATAATCATGTGAAAGTTGGTTCCTTAGCCAGAAAAGGATCGAAGAAGAATACCGATAAACTTCATAACGAAACCGTCAAAACCGATCAACCTGAGCTTTCCAAGAACAAGAAGAGGAAGGCCAATTCTCAAAACTTCGCTATGATTACCCCTGTTGTGCCAATTAATCAAGTCCCTCCAACTCGTCAACCAGTAGTAAACAACCAATCACTAATGAAAAAGCCATACGCTGGACCCCATCCACTGTGTAACATCTGCAATTACCATCATCCCGCTAACACTTAGTGTCGTCAATGCACGAACTGTGGTCGTTTGGGTCATACATTCAACGTGTGCAGGAGTGCTGCTAAAGCTCCGACTAATGCACCAGTTCACCAACATCTTCCTGCAATTACCCAGGGTCGTGCATGCTATCAATGTGGTGATCCGAACCATTTTCGCAATCGATGCCCTCAACTTGTCATCCCAGTTCCTACGGCTCAAGGACGTGCTTTCAATATCAATACCCACAAGCTCAAGCCACCAATGATGTGGTGTTGAATAATTCTTGTCCTTGATTTTCGTCTTCATGATGTAATTCAAGATTTGTAATCGTGATTTCCTTTTATTATATTGATGTAATCTGAAAATTTCTAAGTTTCTAATTGAGATACTTTCCTTTCGTTGTTAAGTCGAATTTGAACCGCATGCCCCGTGGGAGATACGAATCTCCTAAATGATTTTAACTCATCAAAACAGGGGTGATTCCCTTACTTTGGTAATGATTCTTTATTCGTTTCAATAAATGGTTTTCCACTGATGGGTTTTATGAAGTTTCATCCTCTGGATTAGGGTGATTTCCTTATCTCGAGGACTGACTTCAACTATTCACTTTGGAACTTGCATTTCACAAATGACATGATCTCACCAAAATAGGATTGAAACCCGTACTTTGGTGACAAATGTCAATCTACAATTGTTTTCTTGTTATTATGAAATTCAATCATCAAGATAGACGTAAATTCATACCTTGGTGATAATTTTTTTATGGATTGTATTTCTCAAATGAAACGACCTCGTCAAAGTAGGAGTGAATTCTGGATTTTGATGAGGAAGTCTATCTATTATATTTTGTTTTTGTAGAAATTCATCGTTAAGATAGGAGTGATTTTCCTTACCTTAATGGTGAGTTATCTCGTCTTATTTCTGTAGATCCTCAATCAAACTTTTTGGATTGGTAAGCTAGTGGTTATACCTTGAGAGTACACCATCAAGTTAGGGGTGAAAACCATACCTTGAGGACTATTCTCATTCCTTGATCATCAACTTACCATGGTTGTAATCAAGTGACGAGACGCATGTATTAACTTGAAGGGTGAAATAATGTTAGTGTTTCGACCTATCAAGCCAAAGCATGATCTCTGAACTTGAACAGAGACCTGATTCGTTTTAGGTTGATTTTGAATCCTAACTTGGAACATTTAAATTCTTAAATCGATTTCTTTCTCTTTATTCTCATGTTTTGATTTGATCTAGCTACATCGAACCATTATTCCTTATTTATCAACTTCTATTTCGAGATATCATCAAAACCTGATTACGTGATGGTAGTCTTCCTAAACAATCTATTGTCAAGTAAAGATATTATCTCT
Source organism: Flaveria linearis (assembly GCA_024085815.1). Taxonomy (NCBI): domain Eukaryota; kingdom Viridiplantae; phylum Streptophyta; class Magnoliopsida; order Asterales; family Asteraceae; genus Flaveria; species Flaveria linearis. The sequence goes on from CM044002.1 coordinate 18,506,183, forward strand.
GATCGTGATGGTTTCTTCATCTCTCGTTTTCTGGAAAAGTCTTCAATCAGCTCTCGAAACTCAACTGAATCTTAGCACGGCTTATCATCCGCAAACCGACGGTAAGACTGAAAGAACGATACAAACCCTCGAGAATATGCTCCGGGCTTGTGTCATTGATTTCAGTGGATCGTGGGATTCTCATCTTCCGTTGATCGAATACTTTTACAATAACAGTTACCAGACCAACAGATGGCACCATTTGAGGCCTTGTATGGTCTGAAGTTGGTGAATCACTAATTACTGGTCCGGAATTGATACAAGAAACAACCGACAAGATTCATAAGATCCGTGATAACTTGATCGCTGCTAGAAATCGTCAAAAGCATTATGCTGACAAAAGACGTAAGCCCATGGAATACAATGTCGGTGATCTCGTACTTCTTAAGGTATCACCTTGGAAGGGAGTGATTCGCTTTGGAAAGAAAGGCAAACTAGCACCTCGTTACGTGAGTCCATTCAAAGTACACGAGCGAATTGGGAAAGTGGCCTACAAGCTTGAACTACCCTAAGAGCTCAGTAATATACATCCGACGTTTCATGTTTCAAATCTCAAGAAGTTTCTTGCCGACGAAAATCTCCACATTCCACTCGACGAAGTCCAGATTGATGAATCTATGCACTTTATCGAGAAACCTGTGGAAATTATGGATCGGGAAGTCAAACGACTCAAACGTAGTAGGATACCCATTGTCAAAGTCCGCTGGGAATCTAAACGTGGCCCAGAATTCACCTGGGAACGTGAGGATCAAATGAACACCCAGTATCCTCATCTTTCTGTTTCAACCCCCTCGTGAACAAATTTCGGGACGAAATTTCCTAAAGCAGGGGAGACTGTAACATCGCGTATTTTCGGTGAAAAAAAAATATTATATATATATAATAATAATAATAATAATAACAATAATATTAATAACAATAATGATTTGATTAATAATAGTCCAGGAGTTATTTGGTAAGTTTTAAAACTTAAAAACCAAATTTTAACCCAAAACCATCAAAACATAAACCACAGGGACCATTTTGTAATTACCACAAACATCCCAACCCCACCCCTCTTTTTCCCCTTTCTTCCCCGTCGAGCCCACACACCACCACCACCCACGATCGGCCGACCATCCCGCGATTAAGGCAATACGAACTATTTTAATCGAAAGTAGATACGCACTAACCAGTTTTGGATTGATTATAACTATCATCTGAGCTCAATTCATTCAAAACCATAAAAAAAATCAACTCATTTCATCCTCTTCCTCGATCGGACCTGCAGCTCGACTAACAACCCACTTCCGATCGATTTTAACCAAATTTGATAAGGGGTTTTTCATCAATACCATAATTCGAATCTTACCTGAAGTTTAATTCGATTATAATCTTTGTTTGAGCATCCAGCGATCATCACCTTCGTCGCGGCACACACCACACCCGAACACCTATCTCTGGGTTTCAATCGTCAAAATTAACAAAGGGCTTTTGGTCTATATCATCATCCAAAGCTCTTATCAATTTAATTTGATTATCATCATCTCTTGCATATCAAACGGATTCGACATCAACCGCGGGTTGTTCTTCATTGGGTAAACCTCGATTCGATCACCATATAGTAAATTACACACACATACACACTCGGTTTTTCATGGGGAACAAAAGCCCCATGAATTCGGATGCAATTGAAATCAAATCGACCTTCAATTTGGCTGAATTCGATCTAGGGTTCATTGCCAAATTGGGGGCTTAACTGAAACTGTGATTAAAACAATTAAATTCTAATTCCTGTCGCAGTTGATTGCTTTGGTTCACTGGTTCACACGCTACATTCAACCAGGAGGTCCCGGGTTCGACCCCGGACACCTCCAATTATTTTTTAGGGCCTTTTTGAGCCTCTAAAAATTATAAAAAAAATTGTAAAAAATTATAAAATGTTTTTACAAACATTAAAATTTTTAAACAACTAAAATTATTTTTCTGAAATTTATTTTAACACTTTATCTATTTTATTAAATGTTTTAAATAAATAAAATTACAATTAATACAAAATTATTTATACGAAAGTGAACTTTTAATAATAATTTAATTTATTAAATTATTATTCGACACAGTATTACTTTTAATTTATTTACATAATATTTATAAATATTTAAATCATGATTATCTCAAACAAATATAAAATTTTTATATTTAAATCGTTCCAAATTCATTTTCAATTCTTTTAGCCATTTAAATAATTAAATACTTTAATTAATTGATATAATTAATTAATAAAATTAATTATTTGTTTATTTTTCCACACTTTCACAATAAAACAAATGGTTACGCGTATTGATACGTTTATTTTAAAATTCTAAACATAATCATTTCCAATAAATTCATTTTACTTATTTCAAACATTTTTAACTAAATAAATTATTTAATTTAAACTACCATTCAAAATCAAATGGAAACCCTAACACATTCCCAAATTTTCAAATACTATTATTCTAATTCGAGACACCGTTCCTTAGGTTAATCATAAGGAAATTGTAGGTGTCAAATCTATCACGTTCAAAATTCAATCTCATCAATCAGGTGAGTATTCATATCCCTTTTTATATCATTTCCTATTTGGGGGAAATCATGTGATACAATATATTCAATCATGATATTCTATTGTTATTTCATTCTAAATTCAATTCAAGACAGGTTATGTTAATACTTGCAATTATGTGAAACATACTGTGATAAACTGGACGACAGTAAAACCCTAATTCAATCAATCAATCAATCCTGGCAACAATGTAGATCTACTGGTTGGGATAATCCACCCACATGGCTTACGAGTGGTGATTATACAAACCCACCCCATATGAATAGTCGAGTGGTGATTGTGCCAGAGGCAGGAGTCAATCTAGGTTTATGTGTGGAGTCTATATATGCAAGTGTCAAGTCAAGGGGTTGTTATTGTGTCGGTTTATCTATATGCTTTACTATTGCAATATAAGTCTTAACGTTACCTTGTGAATTGGATTATTCTCAATCAATCAATCAATCTATATGTATACTCAAAACTATGATTACTCACCAGCTAATTCGTTAGCTGACTTTATTTTCTCACATGATTTCAGGTTAAGCAAGCTAGTGGACTTCTACTTGATCATATAAGACCTGGACTTAGTCAAAACAAAAGATAATTATTATTTGTGACTTTAACTGTTGTATTGTATCTGTTAAATTCATGTTATCCTGTAATCTGATTTTAATATTATTTTCACTATTAGACAATCATGAGTTATGAACAATCAATCATTTCCTCGTCCGCTCCGATGATTCCGCCGTCGGTCGGGGTGTGACATATATTTTGCCACTGTTTGATCATTTTCACTTTTATTCTTATACTTTTCGCGCTTTCAATTATTTAAATAAAATTAAAAAACATCATTTATTTTAGTGAAAAAATTAAATTATGACAATATTAACACTAAATAATATTTATTTTTGTTATTTTCTTTGTTTATACACGAAAGGTATTTAAGGTAACTCAAAAAACGAAATTGTAATTTACTCTAAAATAAACAATTTTATACTTGTTAAATTTAAGTATAATACTGTTATATTTTGAAACGACGTCTTTAAGTGTAGTGGTAAACATACGCCACACTCATTAATTTTACTTGTTACTATTTAAATTGCCACGTAAATAAAATCTTGGCTTTCACTCTAAAACCCAAATTAGAATATTTTTTTTTATTGAAGTTTAAAGATGGTAAACTGAAAAGAGGGGGAAGGGATGCATTTAGCTTATGTCATTGTTAATGTTGATACGGGGTTACTTAATTACAACTCCCATTCCAACATAAATCAAAAAAAAAAAAAAACTATTTGTAACTGAATGGACGCAACGACCGTAAATCGTTAATATTAATCTCACGCAGGAAACCGTTTGGTATAAATTGGCATTGTCTATCTATGGAAAGAGATGGTACCGAAATATTCCCTCATGGAGAATAGTTTATTGTTCAGAAGGCTCATCCTAATAATGATGTCCGACAAATGAAGACCACACATTATCTGTACATGTAAAGAATAGTATTGACAAACACATCATAGTAACATATATATATCATCAATCAATTATATATAAGATGTTCAATACAAATATATATGATATACATATATACATACATGTTTATATTTTTTTGAACGTCTTAAGGATTTCTAACGAGTCGTTGACACACCTGATCATCTTTATCAACGAGTACAAATCAAGATCTTTCTCAAAAGAAAATTTACTTTAGATGAGAATACCTCATGGCCCAATCTATAACCTCTTTTTTTTATTTCATGTAAAACTTGAATCCAAAACTTTTCTCTATTTTAAAGAATTCTTCGGATATCTCCCTTCAACCACTTGAGTTAAGGATATCTATAATTTTAAATAGTTGATTTCACTATCCATATATATATCATAAATTTTAGATATTTGAATATTCAGATAATTCAGGTTCATAATTTCATATTTCCATTCGGATATTTATATCCGTATATTTTTACACACCCCTATTAAATACTACTTATAAAAAATATAATTAGCTATCATTTCTCAAACATGGTTTGAGACTTACCTATCTAATCTTTATTAAAACATATATATATATATACTCACACACTAGTTATGACAAACATGAGAAATAATATGTAATTAAAAAATCTCTACTTTTATTATATAATAGACCCTTCTTTAAATCTTATAATTCATGTCAATCAAGTAGCATGTTAGTAAGAGTCGAATTTTAGGTATATATTTTTAACTGAAAATTATTAACATAGTTAATTTACCCACCTACTACTTATAATAATTTTTTTTACATTTAAAATTTATGGACAAAGGAATTAATTTCATGAAAATCTTATAAAATGTCAATAACAAAATAACACTTGTATCGATGTAACATAGAAATTGATAAAGTGATTATCAAAATGTAAAATTATGTAACTTTACCATGTGTTCATTTTTTATACTAATATCACGTTAGCTAGTTGCCTACTTAAAGCATGATGAAAACCAACATTTAATAATTTACGTGAATCTCAAACCAATGTACATCGGAGTTAACGACGTATGGTTACCGTCATATAACCTAATGTTACAGCTCCAATCGTAAAAACTGTCTTTCACAAAACTACATGGTAAGTAATAAGGATGTGTGAATCATATCCAAAGTGACCCTATACACCAGGTTTCTGCACATGTGTGAGTATTACACACCGGGTATGGGTATGTATCATGTATGTATCTCAAAAGATAAAATCAGTTATTTAAACCAATGTCATATAGCTATATGGTTATCAATATATTGTCATTTTTCTTTCTTAGATCTTTTCTATAAATGATCAACAAACATCACGATATACTCTAGGATACTCTATCGATCACGGCAATGCAACTAATACATCCTTTATAATATTAAACTTTTAATTTAATAATTCCAATCAATTAAAAAAAAAAAGCGATGTTTCACCAATCCTTGTACACCACGATATAATAATATAACCACCATCAACACCCCCCCTTCCACCTTCCAAAATGAATCAAAAAAAGACCCAAAAACCTTCAATAACAGTCAGGGTGCTAAAGGCCCCAATCAAAGTTGTATGCAAGATCCGAGACTTCTACATCTCCACCATGTTCTCGTGTGCCGCGGGTGTGGGCGGTCCGACGGGTCCCTACACCTCGGGTCTGCCCAAAAGCTACAGCACTGCATCGTCGAGAACCGACGATGATTTTGCTGAGTTGATGAGGATTGCATCCACCAGAAGCTTGGGCAAGAGGTTGGATCCTGAGTTTCTTGGGCGGCACCAGACGGTGGTGCCGCCCGTAATGCCGCGCAGTCAGAGCGCGGCGATTGGGAGAATTGATGAAGACAAGACTTGTGATTTTGGGAGTGATTTCAGATTAAAGTCTGAGATGTTTCCTAGGAGTAGAAGTCATGCAGTTTCAAGAATGTATGCTTGAGATAGTGTTCATAAGAACAGGTTAATTAATTCCTCTTTGTCTGACTGGTACTTTTAATCTGAATTTTAAGAATTGTTGTTGTGTTTTACAATTTTTCTTTTTTGAAAAGAAAAGTGAGTTTTCAATTTAATAGGATATGACATAAAGGTTGTCTTTCTTCATACCTCCTATCTTCATTTCTAATGGAAAATAGTTATATCCAACATAGTTTCATAAAAACTAGTTTTTTTAACGGCAAAATATAGTTAATATCTTATTCAATCTCCATGGTTCGTTTGAATCATAAAGGATATTCGGCCGCAAATACCATCTACTTATGTTCGGTGTTTGATCGTAGATAAGAACAGAAATCATAGTTAATCATGTTTGGGTGAGAAAACTTTTATAGTTAATTAACCTAATAGCATCATATCGCACATCTCTTTAGATCTTGTGATGTTACAAAGGATTTGTATCCTTTACCCCTTGAGTATTAAGTGGTTATAATTACTTCAAGTTGTTTTATTGTTATGAACGATTTGATTCTTTAGCGTAACATGTTCATAATTACTTCGAGAGATCATGTGACTAGGCGCACGTTTATCAAGAGTTCAAGACCATTCTTGTTTTATTGATCGGAGTTGGTTCTCATATTAATTTAAGTAACAATGGTAAGTAATTATTAACACTTTAAACGAAATATATTTTTTTTTCTATAGATGTGTTCTGATTTTAGAATTCACTTTAGATCCAAATAAAATCTTACATTTCTCAAAAGCATCTATAAAAAATTAAGAAGTATGCACATGGTGTTAAAGTGCTTGCCAACGTTCTTACTTCTGAAACACATTTTAGTTTACTTTCGTACTTAATTTGACAACTAATTCAAAAGTTGATTGTTGAAGAAGGGGATATAAAGTTAAAAGCAAATTTAATATGCATAATATGCGATACTATGTAAATGTTTTTTTTATATAAGTGAAAATATTTCTAACAATTCTTTCTGGTAAAATTTGAAATATTGGTAACAACGTAAAATTGTGTATATATATTTACAGGGTTTTAAATTAATGCCCACCGATGTCTCTTTCTGTTGGCTACTCATTGTCTCATTCTGCGGCCACTTGCTATGTCTCTAGTCTTAAACAATTCACACGTTTAATCATGGAGCATAATTTATCATTAGTTAATTACCATTGAAGTAACATGGAATCAATAAATTAATTATGGAGTGATTAGCAAGTGGAGTAGATAAGTTCGATCCAACTTCAATAGAAGTGAAACTAAATTAAATTATATATAGTGAAACTAGATTAAAAAACAACAATGCAAGACGTGTTTCTTTTCTCAATCGTTATCAACCATTTATAATTCTTTTTTTTTTCCTGTTGCCACATCAACCCACGCCAGTTTTTTTTTTCTCAGTGTTCCTTTATTTTTCTCTGTTTCACACATAGCCGTTCCAGTTTTTCTTATTTTCTTATTTTTATCAATGGTTAAAAGAGGGAGAGATTTGAACGGTCAAAAGGGGGAGAGATTTGAAGGGTGAAGTTCTGGTAAACAGTCACCCGATCAGGGACTAAAGTTTGAAGCTGAGTTCAGAAGGGTGGTGTTCTCATCCAGGACAAGGATTTCTCTGATTCTCACTCTATGTCATCTTAACTATGATTTTACTACTCCATCAACTTAAACCATTATAAATTACTTCATACACCTAGTATAATTTCACTCTTCTGTTTATAATACATATACTATATAAATACTTAATTGGTTATATAGAAAAGATAAAACAATAGATGTTTAAATTACTCTTAATAACATTTGAAAGATTGATTCATTCCTTGAGGGTTTAGCATGTTATGAGTTAAAATTTTCAGTTTTTATAATAACTAGTTTTATACCCGTCCGGTGGCCGGGTGGTTTCATGTCATAATTTCATAACTACTCTTTTTGTATTCTAAACAAAAACAACATTTGTTTGAAACTAATGTAACTGGTTAGTATAAAAACAACCAACTACATTAAAAAACATAAAACAATAAAAATCAATAACTATTGAATGACTAAAATATGAGAGCGTGTTATGCTGACTTCCAAAAGACAGACGAAAGACTACAAATCCAAAAATCTCATTCATATAATCGTTAGTGTGATTTTTTTTTTGAAAAAAACAAACACATAAGAAGAGACTTCCAAAGTCCCTTTAAGTTTGTAAAATGATTTGAAACTCTCAACACCATGTAAACATAAAGTTTACATACTCATTCATACCATGATGAGAAAACACATTTTACTATGATGAACGGCTAAAACAACAATAATATTTGCAGTGCTAGTGTCAACAACAACAAAAATAAATCACGAGAGTGCAAAGTGCCTACCAGTTTATTACAATCATAGAAAAAACTAAGACGGAGAAAACTCAAACATAAAGTCAGGTTGAACTAAGTATACAATGACATGATACTCCTGGTGAAATAACACTTTCGGTGTAAACTAATCCAATTAAGGAATAATAGTACTTGTTAATGTAAAAATTCTCTAGCCCCTCCTTCTTGATAGCAAACTTGAAAATATCAACAACTCGGTTATCATCAGTCATTTCCTAGTCAATGCAATATAGGTGAAGTAACACCAAAGTGATATTGGAAATCCAATGACATGCGTCACAAATAAAACATTTGTTCACTTATTATCATCAGTATATTGAACTGCATCCTAACAATTGTTGTCTTCAAGATCAAAGCACAACATAATTGGTTAACGGATAAATAATGCATACCACAAAAGCATACAACAACATAATTGGTTAATAGATAAAGAATGCATAACCTACTCTTAATCAGGTACCAATATATGTATAAGTATATCTAGAGTACCTAGCAAGATATCTAACCATTTACAGTTGCTTCATGTACAACTTTCTTTTTTAATTAAACTTCTCTTAATGAGCATTTCAGAACAATTATAAAGCTAATAACTCACCTTTTATAGAAATAAAGATCAAAAGTGACGTTCAAAACAAAAAAAAAGGGATAAAAAGATAAAATAACAAAGGTCAAGGAAGTTTAGTTCACCATAGGCTTCAAGATTCAAGAGTTTGACTCCACATAAACAAAAATGAATCCACCATATCCACACTAGTGATCATAAGTGAAGATAACAAATATGAGGGGATCAGTTAAACCAAATGTAAATTTTGCATTGTGTCCTTGTTGGTTAAGGTTTCGGTTCAGTCCGGGTTTAGTCCACTCCAGACCTGGTTTTGCATGCCCTAGCCGGTGCATACAATTAATAACCTAATAGCATCACAATGTAGGATCCTAAATTCATATACATTACAAGACATATAAATCAAATACGAGCACATGAGCCACCATGACCTTATAATGTTAAAAGATTAAATTCGTCAAACACCATTGGAAGCTATGGAAGTCACTTGCTAAACCTAACTTTTACCACAGTTCTGTACAGATGTTACGTTCTGTACAAATGTTACCTCTTTTGGGTTTTATACAATTAATTACGTGTAATATGATGTTATTTAATGCCACCTTTAAGCAACAATCGCAAATGTATGAATAGTTTTTGCATTTGCATATACTTGCAGATAATAATTATAAATCACTACTTTAATAAACCAACAGAAAGAATGGTATTATTGATCTAATTTAATCAAGCAAACCTTTTGTTCTAGATAGAATGGAGACTCTAGAATTAAGCAACAATCTTGTTGACTATATATACCTTTCTAGATAGAATGGAGACTCAGGGATTAAGCAACAATCTTGTTAACTATATAACTAACCTCAATTAGATAGATTAGTGGTTAACACTTGAAAACATGAAAACGATGAATTTATAGCAACAATACGTTTGACCTAAGCAACAAAAGCAATGTTATTAATAGAAGCAAATGAATAACATGGGAGTACTGTAGCATTTTGTTCGTCTAAAAGGCCCATATTGACCATACATGGATGATAAGAAGATGGCATTTCATTAAATTGATCTTCTCAATAATCTGAAACCAATCGACATAAATTTATTCTCCATTAAAAAGACAGGAAAATGGAACTTAAATATTAGTGTGACTTTGCAGATATAAGACTAATAGGTTCATTTAACAGGAGAAAGCACTTTTTTCCGAGAGGATTGTTTAGAGCAGAACCACACCTCTTAGGTTGGGCACACGTGATCCAAGATCAATGGTTGGCCCATAGTCAACAAATTGACTATATACAATTAATGAATCATCTTTAACAACGTATCTCTCTTTGAGGCATATCTATACTTCAATATCATATTCATATATATTGCATTATGATGACTGTTATGATCACAAGAAATTAGACTAGTAGGAATTAGTAGCTAATATTTCAAATATGATTAAAAGAAACTTAAGTACTATAGAATTACTAATTTAGAAGAAAAAATAACAGATTTCAAGAAATTTATGCAGTAAAAATGCAATACGCTTTGGGTGACCTTTTGACTCCTTTGACAAGTTTAACCCATTTTTATTTTAGCTAATGGTTTAAATTTTTTCCCATTTGAATTATCTGGTGAAGGGTTCCTCTGATGAAGGGTTCCCCTGATTAAGGAATCATCTTGATCAATAATTTCACTAATGAAGAAATCATCTGCTCGTAGGAGACTAACCCATAAACACAATCATTCAATAAGAGAAACAGATAAAGTACCTCAAATCAAAGAAGAGAACCCTAGACAAAGAACCCCTAACTGCAGGCAATGTACCTGTAACATTGTCATTTAAAGGACAAATGAGGTTTAATGCTCTTAACTGGTGTATTACTTTCAAATACAAACTACTAGTACTCTCAATTTTAATAGTTACTATTTTTGTGGCCATTTATCTTACTGAGAAATCAGATGAAGAAAGGTAGAAGCATTTAGGTAACATAATACAATAAAAATATAAAGCAATTTCCTTCCAATTATATTCCAAGAACCCTGCTAATGAAAAATTGAATGCTACAATAAGTAAAAGCACATAGTGAAGGATTCACTTAAACACTTGATCTTTTATATAAAAACATCCAATTTTGTTTATGACGTATGTACAATTTCAAACATGAACTAAATAGAAAAATGAAAAAGGGGGAAAAACAGAATTACAGCTTACATTTTATCGTTTTTTCTTAAGCAAGGACAATAAGAAACTTCTGCCCAAAATCAGTTGAAATAATCCAATTTGACCCATTTGGCACCAGCCATTCAACATTCACTGATAGATACCGGACGGATTCAATGTCACAAATACTTAAAACCCTAAAAACTTAAAAAATGAAGAGTCTGGTACGTTCTAGAATGAAGTCTATTAAATGCATCAACAGGTGAATAGAAATAACAGTCATTTAGCAATACGTTCATTCAAAATCACATGCAAATCTAATGTACGGTGTCAAACCGATATCAAAATCCAAGCTCTAAACCTCCTTAAAAAGCCAATAAGCATAAACTACATCAAAAGAGCATTAAATCTAAAGCTAGAGCTTCAAAATGATTTATAACCTTTCATATCCGACATGAACAATTTCTTTTGAGCTGTGTTCGGCATTACCTCGTCAAGTGCCATGAGACCTCTAATCACATCCTCTACAATCTCCTTTGTGATTATTGATTCACCCTCTCTGTATTTTTTACTTGTAATCAATGAAATGATAAAAAGAAAACAATAAAGTTTGTTCGAAGAATGTGAACTTTTACCTGCCAAGGGAGTAATATTTCCCATAAATGTTGCAATATGCTAGAGGAAAAGCTCTTGAATTGCGGCATGCTACTCCATAAACTACATGTGAATAGAGATTAGGCACTGTACGTTGTAACAAACGTTTTGTAGTCATGAATGGCAATATCCTTCATAGGGATAGAGACCAGGCATCGTACGTGTTAAAAATATAGCATTAAATGATTCAATATATCGTAATTTTTAAACAAAAATTCATCATATGTTACAGAAAAGTATATCAAGTACAATCTATTAACAAAATAAATACATACAAACTCAATAAAACTAAAGGACCACTGAGAAAGACAAGCATCAGTCCTCATCAAACTGATCATAAAGGAAATTAGACTCCAATTGTGATAAATAGACATAAATCAAGAAATTAGTAAACCTGTAATCCAGATAGAACCATCATAGATTGATTTGTTCTTTAGGGCCACATTAGATCTAAGCATTCAAAGAAAAACCACAATCAAAGGAAACAACAGCTCACTAAATGGATTATCTTGAAAGGTACCATACTCATAGGATTCATCAAAAGCTGGAATCAAATAAGGTTTCTGCAATAGAGCTGATTACACTGGTGACTCACAATTTTATATACTTTATCTGTTTCATATATGGAGTCACAATATGTGAACACATATGCAAAATTACTTTGGTTCCGTCCTCCAACATAATAATGATAGTCATGGTAGTCAGCTCCAATATCGAATGGGATAAATTTTGTTAATGCCCATATTGGCAAGTTGGCAACTACTTTGCTACCAATTACCTCCTCTTCTAGTATGCAAATAAAAAAACTAATAAAAAATATATGCTTAGTAACAATCTTGACACTTGTGAAAACATGGAATCTATTAGCCAATATTGTATTGAATTTTGTAAAATTATTTGGTATTGAAGTGTGATATTTACCGTAAAAAGTTTAGGTCAAATTATATCATGTACCCTATGTATATCTTTAGAAGGATAAATAATGAAGCAATTGAGTTTTATCGATAATCAAATTCAGTTAACATATGATAAAGGTTAAACCATAATACCTGATCATTAAGAGAACACCATCTCTATCACCAGCATTTTTTGCATCCTGGATGTAGTTTTTTCTTAATATCATACTACAAGGAAAGGAAAAAGATTACCAATAACACGCGAACATTCAGAATTTAGTACCATGTTTCAACTCACCTTATGCTTTCTAAATTAAAAGAGAGAATTTTCTTTAATAAACACAACAGTGCATACAGAGTAAAAGATCAAATTCACATTACAAATAACATAAATAAAAAGAATCGTAATACCTCCTTCTTGAACTGTGCTTCTAGCATTAACCAAACAACATAAAAGTAAAAACACTACAACATAATATATACCTGGATAATTTCATTGAGATCATCTTCTCTCTACAGCACCTCATTAGCCTTTGTCTTAATGTTGATGAAATTTGAATCAAACTTCTCGTAGAATGATTCTAAAGCTTGAAAGTAAATAATTCTTAATTAGCAAAAACAATTACTTATGATGTTCTAATCAGCTTAAAACAACCCAAATAAAAAATTTATAAAATAATTGAGATTGTGAGGATGTAGTAATAGAAATTGGGCATTACTTAGTGTTGTAAATTGAATGTTAACATAGATATGAACAAACCTTGAGGGAGAGACAAGCACATATCAATCCAAGACTGAGCCCAACGATCAATTCTTAAAGTGATGACTTTAAGCTTCATTACTCTATCAATTATCAGAGAATCTTAATTTCAATATCACCTCATCAATTTCTAAACAATTAACACCACTCAATGAGTCCTGCTACCTGGCGTAATTCATGTGATTTGAAACCCTAGTTTCAGATGAATGTACGAGTAAAAGATAAGTACCCATGTCGACATGTCGTTAGCCTTCAAACGGCTACCTATTTGGATCGATTAAGCGAGAAGGAGAAGGAGACGGAGACGGAGACGTGACCGGAGCAAAGGAGATCGACGATGGAAGCGGGGGCCGGCAGTGGGGTTGGTAAACTACGGGGAAGATTCGTGAATAAAGTAACATCAGACCTGAATAAGACTATAAGAGAGAGGGAAGGTTCCATTTCCGACGTGGGGAGGCGAAAGTGGAGGAAGGTGACGTGGGAGGAAATATCGAACCACCACCGTAACGTAATAGTCAACAACTGCTTAATTTAAATGGATGAGATTAAAAGAACGTGGATTTGAACGGCCAAGATCATCCAAAAGCTAGTAACTGTTTTGCAGCAACCATATATATATAATTTGAGAGCATTCACTTGTAAGTTATCAATTCCTATCTTTATAATTTAACTAAAAACTATTAACTTTTAAATTTATTCATCATTGCCCTATTTAAAGGAGGATATATACATATATATTCCTATTAACCTGAAAAATTATATATTTTCTTAAAACATAATTTTTTAATGCATAAATACAATGCTTTTTAAACATGCTTGGGAAAGTATGCAATTTCATTAGTTTAGCGGGAGAGATATGCAAATACTTCATATAATATCTCATTCTCCATATATACACTGGCGTACCCACATGTTGGGTTGGGGGGACAGCCGCCCACCCTAAACGAAAATTTTTCATTGTTATGTATATGGGAAAATCCGGACCGCCCCCCTTAAAATTTTGTAATCGCCCTCACTACTAGAAAAACTGCAATAGATGACGCGCGACGCGCAATGCGCGTCATCTTTGGGGTCAGATGACACGCAAATGCGTGTCAAGGAAGGGGTAGTCATAAATGAAAGATGACACGCATCCGCGCGTCATCTCCTTATGACGCGGGAAAGATGACACGCATTTTATGACGGTCAATAGATGACGCGCAATGCGCGTCAAAGAAGAGGTAGTCATAAATAAACAATGACACACATGCGCGTGTCATCTATGTAATTTTTATGACGTGCTAAAGATGATACGCAATGCACGTCATAAGTTTACCTGTTTTTTTAAATAATTTTTTTAATAAATTTACCTGCTGTTTTATAAAACAAATTGTCCAATAACACTAAAAGCGAAATCCATTTAAATACCAACAAAATTTACAAAATTTGTTAAATAATATCAACTACAAAGCAAATCCAAATTCATTGCAATACAAATACAAGTCCAAATATTTCATCATATGGCCTACATACGTAACACGACCAGTCTTCACAAACTTCATTCAAATCACTATCGGTGTATTCATCTTTACCTCCTCCGACCTAAGACAAAACCAATTCACCAAATTAAACTTGTCAATAACAACCAAAACCATAATCGACATGGTCCCCCACTGCATAAGTTGATTTAGGATCAATTAATAACATGATTACTAAAATACAAAATATA
The DNA here is from genome assembly GCA_024085815.1 of Flaveria linearis. Classification (NCBI taxonomy): domain Eukaryota; kingdom Viridiplantae; phylum Streptophyta; class Magnoliopsida; order Asterales; family Asteraceae; genus Flaveria; species Flaveria linearis. The sequence continues at coordinate 18,521,303 of CM044002.1, forward strand.
AATATATAATGACATGATCCTTAAGTAAAACTAGGATTGGAACCCGCGTGTTGCCGCGGGGTTTTTCTTGTAGTGCCGTGGAAGCAATATTAACACATAAAAGCAAAATTTATCAACATGTTTTGGTGTCGAACTGCCATGATAGTTTATACATGAAAGTATGTTGACATCATCTACCGCCCAACGGTTATTCAAAAAGATACTTTAGTTAGATATGTACATGAATGTCGTGATATACTGACCGAGGGTTGTATTAAGACAAGTTGCAGTTAGTTGTCCAACATCATAGATAATGAGAACATATATAATGAATCCAAGATTAGCACAAAGTGAGAACTCCATACGCCATAAAACTATGTATTCAACTAATAGTTAGGTCGAATGCAGTAATAGAAAACTAACAAATATGAGCTTTACTGATTATATATGTATATATATAATTTCACCTGCTCAGCCTTACCAACAACATTTGTAGACTTCTCAAATAGTTCTTCTTTATGCGCAAGCTGAGCCTTAAAGTATTTGTTTCTCAAAGGCTGCAAAGATCAATGTAACTTTTGGATTCAATGTAAATAAAACTTGAATAAAAAGTACCATAAATAAAATAAAGTATAAAAGGTACCATAAATAAGATTATATATTGCCCAACTACAAGGAACATACTTTAATACAAAAGAAAAACTATTAGTTGCACATTTGTATCAGCTCTACACTATATTGCACATTAGGAAAGCCTTCCAATATAATAATTAGGCTTTGTATAGCTTTTTGTAGCATTTAGTAATTATCAGCCAAATTTATTACATTTGCAAAGGGTTGTTATCAAGATTTAATCCATTTATCTACAGCTGTGTCAATGCCTTGCAAACAAAATTCAAAATATAAAGGAGTCCACATAATATAAATCAAAAGAATTATGAAATAAAGAAATGGGTCAACTTCATTACCATACATTAGTCTTAACAACTTTCATATAATTTGGGAAACCTACTCATCTACAAAAACTGATTGCATTTGAATGTTTCTGATTTGTTAGGAATGTACTAAAACTACCTTTCATTGGCGTTGGTTAAACTCACAAAAGAATTAGTATCGTTGATGAGTGGGTGATTGGTTACAGAGAGTGCTACTACTTCTGCTCTTCATCAAGAAAAAATCAGTAACAACGATGATCATAACACTGTCTTCTCAAAAGCAAATTAATAGCATATAAAAATCTCCTAAGTAAATATGTAAAGAAATATATGATTGAATCGCACTAATCGCTTAGAAATCGAACACTTAAACACAGCTTAAAGATTGTATCTAATTAATAGTATTAATGTATATTTGTCGTGTCCTTGTGGATGCACCTTTATGTATGTAAATAGCTTATTCCAAATAAAAGGAACACATATAATAACTAATCACAGCTCATCATATTGGAACACATATAGAGCAAATTGTTATTTTTTAGTCCAAAACCATCCCATAAACTTCAAAGTGATAAATGAATTCAACTGAACCATTGTTTGTAATTCTCAAACAAAGCATTGTTTTAGGATTAGTTATCAAAACAGATATAAGGTTTACTATAGGTTATGCCTCATCGAAAGTATCAAGAATACAACGGTTTGCACAAATCAAAATTCAATAAAGACACAAAAAATGGACATTTATTGAAATAATACGCTATAGTAGACACATTAACAACATTTAGAGGATCAAATTTGATGGGCTGAACCAATGTTCACAATTTACAAACATAACGTACGACTCAGTATTCATGAAACCAAAATTGAACACACAATTTAAATGTCAAACATTAGAAAAAACAAGGTGAGGCTGAATTCAGAGACAGTGAACTAGAATTTATGCATCTAACAAGAAAGTCATAACCTATGTAACAACTATATCATAAGGTATACACCATGAAACAAGATAATAGAATGAACGAACACTTTTAGAGGAGAAGAAGCAACAGAATCATAAAGCTAAAACAGTCACGTTCGAACACAAATTTTAACCCCATAAAACCCATGTCAGCACCCGAATTCATGTTTAAATGTTTTGGGAATAATAAACACTGATAATCTCATGAAGAAAAACAATTAAGACCACAGGCAGCTCAACGAGCTGAAATCCGCAAAGTCTACGCATAATTCAAACTATAGCACGAACAAATCACCATTACAGATAAATTACGCCACATAAACCAAACAAACTCTCCTGATAATCTTTCTAACATGCTCCGGAGGCATGTCTTCCTTCTGTGTCTCAAGAAACCCAAACTTCTGCTTATCTCCATACCGCTTGGCGTTCAGCTGCATCCACTTCCTCGCCTTCTCCTCCAGCCTCGTCTCCGCCTCAGCCGGAGACGGCAACACAGTGTACGACGGTTGCGCGGCGGGGGGTGGCGGTATCGAGCCACCAGCACCTCCGGTCCCCAGAGGCGCCAGCGGCGGTGGTCCTCCGGTCCCCGGAGGAGCAATTGCAGCGTTATTACTTCACATCTCTTATCCATTGTTGTTCCACATTGTTGGTTATTTTCAACCATGAAACCCTAGAAGTAGGAAGGAAATCGACTACTTAATTGTTGTGATGATAGCGTGGTGAGGATGTGGTGGATGAAAAGGAGCGAGTGTTTTCGGGAGGTCCAACGGTGATGGCTAGGGTTTTAGATCTGGGCCGATGGTCAAAAGGAGGGGGAAAGTGAAGTGGTAAGAGGGTAGTGGGGTGGTGGTGGTGGGCGTCGATCGGCGCGGTGGTGGTGGTGGATTTGGGGTGTCCACTTGTTGTAGGGATTTGGAGGATTTGAGGGTTTTTGAGGGATTTGAGCGCGGTATACGTGTATATTGAAAAGGGGGAAGGTTATAAAAAATTTTAAAAAAGGACATACAAAGATGATACGCAAAAATGCGTGTCATCTTTTCTAAAAATTTTAAAATCTGACATATATTTTATGATACGCGTAAATGTGCGTCATCGTTTTTCGCACGTCATCTTTCGCGCGTCATCTATTAATAGTTTTGTAGTAGTGCCTCTTTGAGCTTTTGAAACTGAAGAGAAAACAATAATGTCTCAAACACATTGTCGTGAATGGAACTACAATTGGGTTACAGTTCAGCGAATCATATTTTCTCGCTAACCGGGGTCTATAACCCAGCAGATTTTTAGTACTTATACCCTCAAATAATCAAATAATTAGTAGAAAGAAAAAAAATTATATCGAGATAAATGTTTTTTATTATTAAGCAAGTTAAATTTATATTGGCTGACATTTGTTCTCAAACATGTGTTTTTTGGCATTAAAGAGCTTGCGAACCATTTTAAGATAAGTATAATTGTTTCACAAATATGTATATCACATTTATGAGTATAATTGCCTTAAAAATCATATATAACCACTTTTATAAGTATAATTGTTTTATTATAGTTTTTGATATATATGGTAATAAACCGAATCCGACTCGATCTGACCCGAACTGTACCGAACCAAAAGTTATATAATATTGTGATAGCCAAATTACCCTTAAAAATCTTCGCCTCCCATGAAAAAAAATTCTGATTCGTCATTACATATATTCTCATTTTAATTAAATAATACTTCTTTATATCTTTTCTTAAAATATATATTTTTTTCTTCTACTCACACAACTTACAAATAATATTTAAAAATAAACATTGGAATGAAGATGAGGACGGGTTACTTGATGTGAGAGTAAAATTGCATGATTTTTATGTTTCTTACATAATTTAAAGATAAAGAAAGATATAGGGGAGTTTATATGAATGTTCAAAGAGCATTTTGCATGCGAAACTTCATTAAGGGAACTTGTATAACTAGAATAATATATATAAGTCCTAGAATAGTATTAATATATCAACAACATTAATCAAAGAAGTTAAGTATTCGGGTCGCCCAACGTACATTATTTCTATATTTATTTATTAAATTAACTTTAAAAAATAATACTCAAACTATTTTAGTTAACTTTTACATTTTACATATTCGATTTAGGTATGATATTTAGGGATATCATCCTATCGTTAGTACAATTCATTTATTATGAAAATATTCGTTATTGTTCATAACAGTATATCATTTTAACAAATGTTGACACCGTCTTAAATGATGTTAGGTTTTGTACACTAAACGAGTGCCATCACATGAGGTTATTTTAATCATTTCTGTAACATTCCATTTTTGGGATACATTAAACTTAACATTAATTATATAAATTCAAGTGAAGCATTTAATTATATTGGATGCTTATATTTTAGTGTGTTATTATCCTAACATTTAGAGATAATTCAAGAGTTTAATATAGGGGTTTTTCTAAATGCACCCTACTCTAATTTCTAATCACACCTTACTCTATATCATTAAATAACTTAACCATTGTAATCAGTAATCCCATTTAATGTATTGAAATGGAATATTGACCATCTCATAGAATTAAAAGTCATTACAATTTAAAAGTCATCTACCGGTAGAAAATCACTTATGAAACCGCGGTTAAGAAAAATAATCGTGGACGACCAAAAATGAAACATGTTGATCCTACGACTCGAGTTCATAATCGACACAGCTTTTCAAACACATCAGATTTTTCAAGGGTAATTTTTAATAACATAAATCAAGAACCAGCAAGACATAGTTCATTCTTCATGGGGTCTAATAAGAAATCGACAGAGCAAAGTTGTTACTTAATAGACTTAAACGAGGAACCATCGGAGCATAGACTAATGAAAGAAATCCCGAAAATATTTCACCCTTACATCACGTGTGTACAAGACGTAATGGGTGATGGAAATTGTGGATTTCGAGCAGATTTGGTGTGATCTTACATTGTCTAAGCAATCAAGGTTGTGTAACTTGCTTTCCTTTTTGGAAAGGTCCGGAAGAGTTTCAGCACCATAAGATGATTACAGTCGCACATGTGTATGGTAACCATTATGTGATGGTACAATTAGAAGGAGAGTATCCCATGCCTTGCATTCCGGCATATTACGTTCGTCACAAAGCCCCGTCTGCAGTTGGATGGCAAACTATGTACATACGACGTCTTGAACTTTATAAACAACTCAATCCTTGTAAACTTGATAAAACCTTTATACATATTGAGGATTAGTTGTTAATTTTTATCTTAAATATTTGTTTTGTTATTAATGATATTTACATAAAACGTTATAAAATTATTTTGAGTATTAAATTTTTATTAAACAATGTTTGTATTTATTGAATGAGTGGTGGTATTTAATGAGAATGAGTGGTTGTTATTAAATTTTAATGATTCATTGCATTTATTAATAATATTTAATGAGTATTTATAGGCTAGAGTAGTGTAGAGTAGGGTGCAAATAGCAACACCCTTAATGTAGTCATGAGTTAGTTATTAATGTAGTCATGAGTTAGTTAATGCGCTATAAAGTTTTAGTAACAAATTAAATAAGGAAAAAACCTGCAGAATCAGATCTACCAAATAGGGATACGTGAAGTAAAATCTGGTAAAAGGGGGGATTGCGAAGTATTCATCGCATTTCCTTGAATCAAATTGCGTATGTAAGCATGTGTTTAAGGAGAAGTAATCGATGGAAGCCAATGATCAAGAGGAAGATTGAAGTTTTTAAACCAAATTTGTATTGGGATTAGAAAATCGAAGAGTATTCATCACCATCAAATAAAGGTGGAAGTAGATACAGATTACGAAACTAGTATATAAGAATTCTTGTGGTAACCCTTGTCGCATGAATGCTTGATGTCTAGGGTTTAAATTCAAAATACTCATACAATTATGTTACTGGTGAGAAACCTTTACTGTCAATGTTGAGTTTTTCGATGCTCAGATGTCTCTTAACTTGAAGTCCTAGCTTTTTTGTTCTAATTGAATCACATAAATAAAAAACAATGTCATGAAAAAGCATACAACATATAAATGATATAAATACGATTTTAGGAAAAAAAACATTATATTCTATAACTGTGTCAACGGGTTTTTCATCTTTTAAGAACGCTTTTTAGATGTAATATTAGACGTAATATGTAAGAAATGTTCATGCACTCATCATCGTATCCAATTACACAATTTTATCTTCACACGCTTTATTAAAGAAACAAATATTCCAACAATTGTTTGGAGCCGCTAAAACAAATAAAAACTTTAATAAGTTTATAGACCAATGGATACACAAGTTTATATGATTTCACCAATAGGTTTTAGAAAATTATATATACCATTCAAGCTGACAAGATCTTTGATTTGTTTTAAATGAAAAATGTAGTTGGGGAGATCGAACTCAAGTTTGTTTTTATCGTTATAAACTCAAAATCATACGTATAGATCTTGATCAACCTTAGTAAAAATTGATGGATGGACTCAAAACATCCCTACACATGAGCAATAATCTAAAGGTTATCTTGTTAAGGCAAAACACTCAAAATTTATAATATTGGTGAATAGCAAGGTTAGACTATACATAATGGTTATTTTGGGGGCTTTAGACATAATGATATGGACGTAAGTAGCCATAATTAAGTACTTAAATCTTTGTTCATCAAAGGCTTTGGTGAACCAATCAACATGTTATTCATTTGAATCAACTTTGACTAGTTTGATTAGGTTTTTCTAATTGTTATCTCAAATGAAATGATACCTGATGTCAATATGCTTTGTCTTGGAGTGTTTGACTGGATTTTCTAATTACATTTAAATTATGGTTAGGTGACCTTTATCCCACGATTTAAATTAATAAGGTGGTCAACGATTGACGGTTGCAACCATTTGCAACTTCTAGAGGTATGAGATCGACTTTAAACATCATATGTAAAGTCGGCATGTTAATCCCATCAACACCATTTGGAAACCTGTTCCAAACGTCATTACAAACTAATTAAAAAAGGTTTTAAATCCATAGAGCTCCAAACACTTAACGGGAGCGAAACACAATTTTTCCTAAATTACTGCATAAATAGGGTTTGTAAACATTAGTCAACCACTACACTTGATTTACAAAAGTCTTTAGTGAAATGATTTTTATCTACATGTTATTTAGATAGTATTTTAACTAAACAATCATTACATATGTTGTTAGTCCCTTGTCATTGACTTTTCTCTTAAATTCGTAGGTTTTCACGGATTTAATTGTTTTACCGATTGGAAGTTTGGAGGGGTAAATGGGTAATCGGAAAAGTATATAAAAGTGGACTTCCCTATATATTACGGGCTTCTAAATAGGGGTGGAACGATTTTGGGCTTCTTATTTTTAATAAAAATGGATTTTAATTGATAAAAGACATGTTGGGCTTATTATTTTCAACAAAGATGGGCTTAATAAAAAAATTTTAATGGCTAAAAGTTTATAAGAAGTCTCATCATTTTTCAATTCAATCACACAAGTATGAGCATATCGTTCATTTAGTTATTAATGTTTAAAATTAACGAAAAATTATATTTTTCAGTGACTTTTTCCACAGATCTCGGCCTAAAAGAGTTTTATAGTGATTAGAACTTGAATGGGTGAGGGGTTGGACCGGTGCTACAACCAAAAGACCATGAGTGGATTGGAAGATAACATTAAATTAGAAATTTTTTAGATGTTAATGTTTAAAAAAGAAAAAGAAAATATATAAGTTGAATGACATCGTCGGATTGAATGATCGCCAACAAGAGGAAAAGACTGTTTATCTATCCATTTATTCCCATTTACTTTCTCTCGGTTTGGTTATAATTAATATAACTTGATCTTGAAGTTTCAAGTGGATGATCTTTATTTTTGTATGCACCATCTTTAGTAAAGTGTACATTTAAATCAAACAAGTTATATTGGAAACCTCACAAGTCATGACTTTGTTTTCTTTAACTTGATACTTGTGTTATATTTCTTAACACTTTATGTAATATCCTTTTACTTCAGGTAATTATAATGTAATGTGCTTGGGCGGGGGTGGTACCTAACATCCCTCTTATACTTAACACATTCTCTCTTTCACATCAACGTAACATTATATTTCTCATATTATCTAGCTATAAACCATGTAAATTGTTATCTTTTTCATCACCTCTGAGTTCCGACACTTAAAAACTAATTACCTAAAGATAAAACAAAAATGAAACTACTAAAATAAAATTTAAAACATATGTTTTTTTTAATTTACAAACTAGCGATTCATTTTTCTAGAGGTCATATGCAAAGTTTAAGATTGTAAATTAATTTTTTAATTATTTTTAACTTCTTATTTCAAGTCATAATAAAATTGTTCTTTTTTTAAATAATTTTGTAATAATTTTTAGCCTGTCTACCACATGTGCATACCTCACTAGCACAAAAGATCCCATCATCTAATATGCAAATCAATTACTTTCCGTTTGATCGGCATGACTATACCGCCCATCACCAACCCAATATTGCCTAGGGTGAAGTGGTATCAGATGCCACTTCTTTTATAATTTGCATATTTACACCCACACCCAGTTCCCTCCTGATTATTTAAATCATAGTCATTCACTCATTTGTTTTTTAATGTGATTTTTAAAGTTTCATAAAACAAAGAAAAATGAACATGCATCTCATTGTGTAGTTTTATATCATTCGTCCTATATTCAAATCACGAGTGACGCCAAATGTACCCACCCCCTTAATTTTGAATTACTCCCCTTGAAATTTGAAAACATCTCATTGAAAGAATCATGTCTTTTAGTGAGAAAATACAAGGCCATAATTAATGTGACAATTTGAAGGAAAAGATGCAACAAGTAAAAGTGATATGATAAAGATAAGGGTACGATTTATCACATCTCATTCAAACTATAAGACTTGATACTAAAAAATGATTTTATGTGAATGTTATGCCATCTAAAGCAAGTTTTAAATTACGAATCTGGATTTCTTAAAATAAACATGTATTTAGCATTTATATGCGAATGAGGCATCATGCATTTGAACATTCGATAGCTCAAAAAATCTTGGTTGTTATCAAATACCTTCAAAACATATATGAAGTTTGCGGATTAAAAGGGTACGGCCGTTGTAGTAAAAATGTAGTAGTAAAAGACACAACTACAATGGTTGGACTGCACTAATATAAAAAGTTGAACATTGCTCCCCTTGATGTAAAATGTGTAGAAGAAGAAAAAGTATACAACTTCAATGGTTCTATAAAACAGTTACATGTTGCTCTCGTTGAGAGTCGAACTCAAGACCTCCCGCTTACTAAACGGGTGCTCTAACCAACTGAGCTACGAGAGCATTTTATCGCTATTTTTTCAACTATTTATTTATCAAATAAATGTATATTTTGACATTACTGATTCTGTGGGCCTAATGGGCCTGTAGCAATGTCCCAATTTTCAATCCCAATTACGCAGACTGCATCCGAAACCCCAACACCTCTCGTGAATCCAATTATTGATTGTACTGTACAATCATCGTCTTATGGCTCTACCAAATTTGTTGGAGATAATAACCAACCTTTGATAGGATGTGGTGGTAGAATATTTGATAATAAACTAAATAAATTGAAACCAAAATAACCAAAACCGTTTTAAGACGATTAGATATTTGGTTATCTATTCGGTCTACCCACCTTTCGAAACTTCAATTCGGTTAGTATGAAGAGTTGAAGACCCGCAAGAAAGTCGTAGAAAGTGAACCAAGGAGCTTGAGGAAGTAGAAAACCGAACTGATGAACACCTTCGTTGTTAATTACTGATTTAAAATGTAAATTAATTTTAAAGAATTTTATACTTATATCAGCGGGTTTTTTTTCACACACATTCTCTTAATCCTATGTGTTTATGGGCAATATGAAAGGTGATAAAAAATGCATAATGTCAACGTTTACCGGACGCATTATCCGCAGTAAATGTTATCACCCTTTATCAATGCTGAAAGTGTGTTGTGAGGAAAGTGAAAAATAATCAGCAATCAGCTTTAAATAATTAATTTTAATATGTTTTAATATAATTTATTTATTAAATAATTAAAATAGAAATTACTATTAAACATTAAAATTTATAAATTTAATAAAAAACACACATCTAAACATCAAAATTTAAAAACACATGAAAACTAAAATCTTATATACTTTTGACGGATTTCCATTATTTGCCTCGTATATCTCATGATTGGGCCCTGATAGATGTTCTATTTATTTTAAAGAATTTTTCAATTCAACAACTCTTTGCTTCATTTTTTTTCATGCTGACGAGGGCCTTCATATTTAAGCTTATTTTTTCAACACCCTCTTTGAATATCAAATCTATTGTAATTGTTGATAGACGTTTCCCTTTGTTTTCCTTCCTGGCGGGCAAACCGGTGGTTGTACTATATCGATGTCATCTTTGGTCATGTTGAGATCAAGATTGGAGCAGGCACGTACTTGAGCTACCTTGAGTTGATTTATATTCATTAGACGAAGATGTTTTAATCTGTTTTGATGACTGGCCCATGTCTTGGTTCAAAATTTGCTACCCATTGTCGAATTAGATTTAACTCAAATACGTGACTATAATAAAGGTAATATAAACTACAAAAAATATATACATTACTATTATCATGTTGTGATCCATTCGGGTGTGGCACTGGCGGGCGATCAACAAGCATGCTCCAATCCCTAGTTCCATAATCACGGAAGGGGTCAAAGTCAAACTCGTGATAAAATCACTGTTATGACTTATGATCCATTACTTGCAGATGAAAAATAGTTTAGAAATAGGAAAGTAAAAAGTTTTGATGTGGAGAGATATGTGTTTTTTTATTTAAAGTTCAGCTATTTATACGATAAACACAATTTCTTAAATCCCATTCTACAGCTAGATTGCATACCACGCTAGTCTATTTCGACGGCTATTTACGCCCTTAATGCCGCGATCACACTAACACTTCTAGGGACGTGTCCCATCATGCAGTGGCGGAGCTTGAGCGAAAGTTTAGGGGGGGTAGGGGCGAAAGTAAGCTATTTTAGGGGAGACGGACTATATATTTATTAAAAATTTTCCAATATTTGACCGAAAATTACACTATCGAGCTGGAAATTTTACACTTCGCCTTTGCCATCATGCCGCTTCTGTTGTGGTGTGTTATTATGCCATCGTTGATGTGACCCATTTTCATACCCCTTTTCTAATTCACTAACACATACCCTAATCGTTGTTAGAATTAGAGTTTTAATCAACGATTTAAATTTTTGTTTCTATGTAATCTTTATTCTTCTTGGTCATTTACAAAACCAAAATCTCCCTTTTCGAAGAAATAGTGTTGACTTTTGATGATGTGAAGTCTCCTTTATATTTGTGTTTGGCGAAGTTTTACCCCAATTTTTGTTGGTCACATTACTATAATTGCATTTAGAAACTGTAAATTGACTGCTTTTTCATAGTTTTTACAATTAACCAGACCTTGTAAACAACACTAAACAACGGTAAAAATAAATGTTATATAAATGAAATTATTTAACCATCAGGGCTTGCCCTGGTGGCCACCTCGATGAGGGATAAGGACAAGTGACCGTAAGGTCGCGGGTTCTATCCTGAGGGGGGGAGGGTTTACCCACATTCCTGTGGGGTTCCCGCGAGAGGACCGGGGTCGGGTCACGGATGCCGGGTCTTCGGTACCGGTTCGATCACGGTAAGTCCTACGGGCACACCCACACCCAGTGGGGATCCCGGGGCTCGATCCCGCGAGGTTTGTGGTGTGACTTCGGGTCACTACCGTTGCGAAGTTCTCCTTTCAAAAAATATAAATGAAATTATTTAAAAGTGTATATTATAAATATTGTCCTTTTATTTACTAATAAAATTACAAATTTTATTTTTAAACTTTAATAATTACATTGAATGTCCTTATTTGAAAAATTGTCACTTTCCATCCTTTTCACTAACTGAAGTTTGATATTTATGTTAAGTTTATAGTAAATGACAATTTTGTTATTCTCTTTTAAAGAACAAAATATGTAACTTATACTAATCATGTATTTTCTTTCTTTCTTTTATATATTTACTTAATTTTCTTTTTTCTTCTGTTTCTCACCACTTTTATTTTACAATTTATCTTAAATATGAATGCTTTTGGACGGTTAACTATCAATTTATTTAAGGTGCTAGCTACTTAGCTTTACTATAAGGTCGATGAGCTGGGTCAATCTCCATGCTTAAGACAAGGGTGCTCTCTAAGGCGCCAAACACATACCTAGCTCAAATTAAGAAGTTAATTTTAATTGTAAAAAATTAATTTCATTTATTGATTCTAATATATCATAATTTTATTATTTGTTAAATTTAGTTAAGTACTTTTCTGCTAGAACAAATAAAATTTAGATCCTAAAATTTAAAGAACACCTAGTAGTTTTTAGAAAAAATGACATAAACTAAAAATATAATTTACAGAAATTCATGAAGCATAATTGATTAAAACATAAACTAAAACATACATGGGTTTAAATAACACTAATAAAGAAAAATTTAAATAAATAAACTAAAACATACATGGGTTTAAATAACACTAATAAAGAAAATTTTAAATAACACCTACTAGTTTTTCACTAATATATTATTTTGTTTCTTTATGTTTTTATTTACTTTACTTAACTTTTCTTTCTTTCTCTCTTATAAACATTTTTTTATAAACTTATCTTAAATATTAATAATTAATTAATTTAAATATTTTATTAAATTTTAAATTCTATTTATAGATTATTAAATTATCTAATGTTTTTATTTGTTTACTTTAGTTATTTCACATTAGATAAAAATTAAACTAGTATTCGGTTTGTTACATCGTTGCTTTTTAACCATTTTGGTATAAAAATTTCAACTATATCAAACAATTTGTTTTACGTATTATATTAGAAACATATCAAATATCGTATGAAATTGGGCAATGACTTTTTAGTTTACTTGGTTATAATTATTCTATGTTATGTTTTATATATGATTAGGCTTTGCTTAATATGTAAAGTATTTAATCGTTCTTATTGTAAAGTTCGCTTCCGTTTTAATTTTTAGTGGTTTATGTTTGATTGATAATAATTAAAACCCATTAATAACCATTTTAAAAACCCCAAAATAATAGTGTGTTTAATTAAATAATATTTGTGTTTTTGTTTAATTAAAACTTCAGAGTAGTTGTTTGGACTTATCACTATGGTGAACTTTTAGATGAGCTGGTTACTAATTTATATAAAAAAAAGGATAGAGAGAAATGTTAAAAGTCAAACCGAAGCCACGACCCGACGTGTAGAACAACCACTGACTCATGTTGCCACCCTTTTTTTTTTGCTAAAATTAATTGGCCCTATAATATTTTAACACCGCACAATATATTTTTAATTATTTATTAGCATACTTAAGGCTTGAATTTCTTTCCCGATCTGTTTGCTTCTTTTATAAATAAATTTAATACATAAATTTTTTATTTTTTAAATATTTTTATATAAATATTATTTAAAACGGATTTTTTCTAATATATATTTTTATTGTAAAATAAATATTAGCCATCTGCTAAATGTTTTAAAATAGATTAGCAATTTATTATATATTTAAATATAATAAAAACTAATCATAACTCATATTTAGATGATTAAAAATAACTAGTTAATAATGTTTAAGATAAGTATTTAAATTAAAAAGTGGTTAAAAATATAGAAATGATAAAAAGTAAAGTTAATAAAATAAGCACACAAAGAAAGAAAATAAAAGATTCACAAAAATTACATATTTTGTCCTTTTGAGGGTTAGGGGCAAAATAGGCATTTATAAAAATGTAACAGAAAAAGTTAACTGTTGTTAATAAAAATGATAAAAAAAACGTTATAAATATTCAAATAAAAGATACTCAGTGTACTTATTAAAGTTTAAGGATAAAATCCGTAATTTTGAGCATACTTAAAGGTCAAAATTTATAATTTACTCTATTTAAAATTAAAGCGAGTCAAATAAAAAATATTTTTAATTTTAATTTTTAATTCAATTTTGGTTTTGCTTTTTAACTTTGATGTGTAATGTTCTATAAATTTTTGAATATACAATAACGATGTATATATATTGTTATCTATGTTTGATACAAATTAAACAATGCCAAATATAACTTATTTTAAAGTTTTATTTTTAAGACAATCACCCTCGTCATAAATAGTTTTATATAATCTACAGAAACAATGACAATAATAACACAAAATGATATAAAACGTAAAATACAATGATGAATACATACAAAAAATCATCTAAAATATATGACACAATCAACGTATATGAGACAATAAGGTGATGTATTTAACACAATAACCAAAATGTCCACATTTTTAAAACAATAGAAAGAGACGTGTTAAACCCATAATTTTTTTTATACTTTTTAGATTATATATCCTTTTTACTATAACCCCACCCTTATATATGAAATTATTAATAATTAAGACGAGCCAAATTAAAAAATATATATATTTTTTCTTATAGTATCTAATTTAATTTGATTTTGGTTTTTAAAACCTTTAATACATATATTTTATAACATTTTGAATATACCATAATGATGTATATATATTTTTATCTGTGTTTTGATACAAATCAAACATGTCAAATATAATTAATTTTATAGATTTTATTTTACTCTAATACAATCACCCTCGTCATAAGTAGTTCTTAAGATCACTAATAGCAACATCGTCACGTCCAGAACAACAAATAACACATGCCCAAACCTCAAGTACACCAATATAGAAAACAACTACCTTAAATGCAACCTACATTACACCAACAAAAAAAAAAAAGTTACGAGCTCACCTGTTTCATAAGGTACACATTGAACATTTATGTAGAAATTTTTTTACAAATATAAAAAACAAAACTTTTATGCAAAAGAAGAACCAGGGCCGGCCCAACAGTATTATGGCCCAATGCTAGGGCTTTGGGCCTCCCACAATCACAGGGCCACCATTTTTGGCCCATGTTCCATTGGTATTAGGTATCGGTAATCACTAATCAGGGAAATAGGGAATGGCCGAATGAGCATCGATCTTCACGGAGACCGAGACCGTCGACGGTAATCACTAATCCGAGAGACCGAGACCATCGACGTTTCCACTTCATCTTCATTCTTGGTTCAGACCAAGCGGCACAGTTTCCCCAATGAGCATCGATCTTCACGGACGGCTTTTAATTTCAATTTCACGCTGACTCTTGAGATCATCAAGCGGCACAGCTTCAAGCCTTCAAGTATGGATTCTCTGCGAGTAGTTCTGTTTAACTGTGTGCCCGAATTGCGAGTTGCGACTGCCTGCCTAATGGCAATTTCGAGTACTCACGGTTTCCCCTCTGCGTTTCTGTTTTGCCCGACTGCCCGAGCCGAGCCCGACTGCCCTAGTGCGATTTCGAGCAATCACAGGTTCCCCCTTCTGCCCGACTATGTTTCTGTTCTGCCCGACGTTTCAATTCGAGTGTCCTTCAATTCGAGTTTCTAATTTCAAATTGATCCATTCATCAGGTTAGTTTTCTACTTTTTTTGGTTTCTTATTGATTTGCTCAATTGCTCCTTTCATCAGGTTTGTGATTTGTTAATTGTTTGAATGTTTCTGATTCAGATTTCAGTGATTTGCTCTTTGTGAGAGAGGAAGTTTTCTAAATTGGTTATTGATTTGCTCCCTCAGGTTAGTTTTCTACTCTGTTTGTTTCTTACTCAAGTGATTTATTGATTTGTTTCTAAATTGGTTATTTGATTAATTGTTTTGCATCTGAATTGATTATTAGTTTTCTGTTTTTAGATTAGTTTATTTCATTATCTCATTGCTTGAATCTGGTTACTTGATTAGTAATTAGTTTACACTACATACTATAACTAAGAATTGTAACTTGGTTTATTGGTTGCTTAGAAGTTAGAATTTAATCAATTTATAACAATGTCAAACCGAATCCGTAAGTTTGAATTTGGTGCATCAAAAAGGGATAAAAACACCAAAAGAGAAGCTTTAAATGAATCAATTAAAGGATCAATGTTAAAATTTGTAACTAGCACAATGTCTAATAATAATGAAAACCTTGATAAAACTACAAATAATGATGAAAACTTTGAAAATCTTGATGAAAACTTAGATGAAAACCTTGATAAACCTACAAATATTGATGAAAACTCTGAAAACCTTGATGAAACCTTGATAAACCAACGACAAATGATGAAAACTTTAAAAATCTTGATGAAAACCTTGATAAAGCAACAACTAATGATGAAAACTTTGAAAATCTTGATGAAAATGAACCTACACATAGTGATGAACTTACAAATGAGAATCATACTAAAAAACCTCTAAATTATGTTGATCCTAGTCAATGAAATAATATTAGTAATAATTTTAGAGATCTACTTGTAAAAAAAGGTCCGATTAAAATTTTTAATGATAAATTTTCAAGAGTTGAATTTTCAAGAAGCTTTAATAATTCTTTTTATATGCAAAAATTACCTAATGGAGAAAAATATGAAAGAAAATGGTTGATTTATTCTATAGAGCTTGATAGAGCATTTTGTTTTTGTTGTAAGTTATTTAATGTAAATCATTTTACAAGTAAGTTAGCAAATAAAGATAATAACGTTTGGAGAAATTTTTTCTCTAAACTAAAAAAACATGAAAGGAGGATTTATATAAATAATCTTTTGAGGGCCTCATATTTTTTGTTCGCTTTGTGCCTTTAAAAACGTTAAGCCGGTCCTGGAAGAATAATTTTAAATGATCAAACCAGCATTTAATATTATAATTTAAATACGCTAAATTTTACTTCAACAAGTCCTAGTTTTAGTAACTCCTTAATTATAAAATACCAACTGCCATCAGAAAAAAAAACAGTAAGTTTGGAAAAAGTTCAAAGTTGGATGAAAGCGTAAATAATTGTAATTTCAATACTACCAAAAGCACTCTCACATCACCATGATGTACGTGTCGATTCAAGTAACCCATCATGGTTAAACACCGTGGGTCCCACACCCCAACACCATTAAAGCCACCTTCTAACCTTTATACAACCACCACCACCCTTTACTCACTCCACCACCGACGAAACCCTTTTCTTTTCCGTCACACCGATTTTCTTCTTTTCTTCTACAAAATGAAGTCCCCTGAGATTTCTTACTCTCAATTTCCCTCTCAGTCGGCGAGAAACAACGGCGGTGGTCGGCGGCCGTCGTTAACCAACGCCTCCGACGCCTTCATTTTCTTCTCCGGCGCCGTCGCCGCCCTGCTCCTAGTTTGGATATTCTCCACCTTCTCAAACCCTCAACCCCACCCAACACTGACTTTTCCCACACCGATCTTTGATAAAAAATCCACCGACTTCGTCACCGATAACGTCGGTTGCTCCGCCAACTTCAACGGGTTGAACCTCCAACACGACCCACCCGACTCCAATTTCTACGACGACCCGACATTCGGGTACACCCTCGACAAACCCGTGAAAAACTGGGACGAAAAGAGAAAAGAATGGCTGAAGCTCCACCCGTCGTTCCAATCGGGTGCTGAAAACCGGGTCGTCGTCGTATCCGGGTCGCAACCCGGCCCATGTAAGAACCCGATCGGGGACCATCTGCTGTTGAGATTCTTCAAGAACAAAGCAGACTACTGTCGGATCCACGGGTACGAAATCTTCTACAACAACGTGTTACTCCACCCCCAAATGCACACCTTCTGGGCCAAAATCCCCGCGGTTCGGGCGGCAATGTTGGCCCACCCGGAGTCCGAATGGATATGGTGGGTCGACTCCGACGCCGCCTTCACCGACATGGACTTCAAGCTGCCGTTACAACGTTACAAACACCACAACTTCGTCGTACACGGGTGGCCGAAGCTTGTCTACGAGAAGAAAAGCTGGACCAGCTTAAACGCCGGCGTTTTCCTCATCAGAAACAGCCAATGGGCGCTTGATTTCATGGATGTTTGGTCGGGTATGGGTCCTCAGACTCCGAACTACGAGAAATGGGGCGAAATCTTACGGGACACGTGTAAAGACAAGTCATTCCCCGAGTCCGACGATCAAACGGGTCTGGTTTATTTATTACTAAACGAGAAAGAAAAATGGGGGGATAAAATATACGTTGAAGGGGAGTATTATTTCGAGGGGTATTGGTTGGAAATTGTGGAGACGTTGGAGAACATAACGGTTTTGTACGAGAATGTTGAGAGAAGTGTACGGGGTTTAAGGAGACGACATGGTGAGGTGGTGAGTGAGGGGTATGCTAAGATGTGGGAGCCGTATTTGAAGGGCGCGGGTTACGGGAAGTTTAGTTGGAGGCGGCCGTTTATTACTCATTTCACGGGATGTCAGCCGTGTAGCGGGCAGCATAACCAGATGTACTCCGGGAGGAGTTGTTGGGACGCTATGCAGAAGGTTTTGAATTTTGCGGATAATCAGGTTTTGCGGAATTATGGCTTTGTGCATCGCGATTTGCTTGATTCCGCCTCCGTGTCACCTTTGCCGTTTGATTACCCAGCTTGATTGATTACGGAGTGTAAGTACAAGTATTAGCTTTTTATTCTCGTGACATTTGATGTTTATTGATATCGGTTTAAGTTGGTAGTAAACTCTAAACTTTAGTGGGGTGTGTTGTGTTTAAAAGAAAAAAGAAAAAAAAACTTATTGATTTTAAGTTTTAATTCTCAACTTAAGTCGTATTTTTGGTAGTGAATTTATTGTACTGGCTTAGGTGACATTTTGTAAACTTTTAATTATGCTTCTTTACGGTTCTTTTATGTGTTGGTTTCTTGTCAAAGATACAATATTGTCTAGTTAAAGGGGCACGTCACACGTGTACGTATACCGACAATTCTACCTACACAAGCACCAATAGATACAAATAGCACAAAAATGAATTGTTGTGTATTAAAAAATTAAAAAGAACGTGTAGAGTGTAGACGGTCGTATCCGGTTATAAAGAAAGACTTGGGAGTTGGGTGTAAGAAAGCTGATTTTATTTGGTGAATTAAGTATTTATATTTTAATATGGTGCAGATGGAAGCTTATCACTGTGGAGAAAAGTGAAAGAGAGATTTTTATTCTATGAGTATTGCTTTCTCTTTTTGCTTTGTTTTTTTTATTCTTATATAAATATATAAAATATATAAGTGCTATTTCAGTTTAGTTATATTACTTACATTTAGTGATTTTAATTCGATAATGTATGTTTCCACCACCCATTTCATTGTGTAAAATGATAAAATATTATAACTACAAAATAACAATTTTCTATATAAGTAGTTGAGGGTTGTAATTTTTTTTATTTAAGCTAGTTTAAATAGTTTTCTAGAGTTAAAATAAGAATTTTCAAGAGGTCTAAAAAGTTATTCTTAATATGTATATATATATACACACACACTCTTAATGTTTAGTTTACCCTTGTCGAAAACATAAAATCAAGCTTGCCTTTCCTACGTCTTAATATGAAGGAAAAAAATTATTGGTATGATAAGTCGAAGAAAATTACAACAAATAAAAATAAATGAAAAATTAATGGTTAAACATAACAAGCTTATGGACTATGGTTAGTTTAGTAAATAAAGTTAAATCATCATCAAACACTAATAAAGCTACCACTAAGTGGTTTTGATTAATTTAGTAAAGGCGATATCAATCCTCAATCTTTTGCAAATACTTAAAAGAAACAATCCTCAATCATAACAGTGATAATGTCAAGGCATATGATTAGTATTTTTTAAAAAGTGATAATTGGAAATAAATAATACGAGCACGTGTCAGATTAGTACAGAAAAAGAGATGTGGAAGTTGTGTTTATTCTCCAACCCATTGGGAGGATGTATGATGGTTAGGGTCTGTTTTTTATTTTTATTTTTGTAATGAAAAATTTAGAATAATGACTACATAATTTTTTTTTATGTCAGGTAATCAAATGTTTTGTATTGTTAGGAGTTTTTTTTTCTTTAAAATAGTGTTGTTTTAAAAATGTTATTTATTAAAGTGATATCCCTTATAAAGCTGTGAAGAGGCGGATTAATGATGTGCCTTGTGTTCACTTGTAGAGTATCATAGTCTATGATATTGTAGACTAGTACATATTGTTTATGATGCTCCACGGAGATCGTATTCATTCTAAACATTCAAAACATATTTACACATAGATGAATTTATGCGTATACAAATTACAAAAACTTCATCTTGTTTTAAGAGCAATTGATAACATGTGAATATTTGGATCAATGAGAATGATGTTATTCGATTCCTGAGCTAATGAGGAAAACTCATGGTTTTAGGCTTATTTTAGATTGTGATTTAGAGTCTTTCGAGGAATGATAATGCTCTTAGGTGACAAAGATTAGGCACATCATACTAAAAAACCTCTAAATTATGTTGATCCTAGTCAATGAAATAATATTAGTAATAATTTTAGAGATCTACTTGTAAAAAAAGGTCCGATTAAAATTTTTAATGATAAATTTCCAAGAGATGAATTTTCAAGAAGCTTTAATAATTCTTTTTATATGCAAAAATTACCTAACGGAGAAAAATATTAAAGAAAATGGTTGATTTATTCTATAGAGCTTGATAGAGCATTTTGTTTTTGTTGTAAGTTATTTAATGTAAATCATTTTACAAGTAAGTTAGTAAATGAAGGTAGTAACGTTTGGAGAAATTTTTTCTCTAAACTAAAAGAACATGAAAAGAGGGTTTATATAAATAATCTTTTGAGGGGCTCATATTTTTTGTTCACTTTGCACCTTCAAAAACGTTAAGCCGGTCCTGAAAGAATAATTTTAAATGATCAAACCAGCATTTAATATTATAATTTAAATACGCTAAATTTTACTTCAGCAAGTCCTAGTTTTAATAACTCCTTAATTATAAAATACCAACTGCCATCAGAAAAAAAACACGAGTAAGTTTGGAAAAAGTTCAAAGTTGGATGAAAGCGTAAATAATTGTAATTTCAATACTACCAAAAGCACTCTCACATGACCATGATGTACGTGTCGATTCAAGTAACCCATCATGGTTAAACACCGTGGGTCCCACACCCCAACACCATTAAAGCCACCTTCTAACCTTTATACAACCACCACCACCCTTTACTCACTCCACCACCGACGAAACCCTTTTCTTTCCGTCACACCGATTTTCTTCTTTTCTTCTACAAAATGAAGTCCCCTGAGATTTCTTACTCTCAATTTCCCTCTCAGTCGGCGAGAAACAACGGCGGTGGTCGGCGGCCGTCGTTAACCACCGCCTCAGACGCCTTCATTTTCTTCTCCGGCGCCGTCGCCGCCCTGCTACTAGTTTGGATATTCTCCACCTTCTCAAACCCTCAACCCCACCCAACACCGACTTTTCCCACACCGATCTTTGATCAAAAATCCACCGACTTCGTCACAGATAACGTCGGTTGCTCCGCCAACTTCAACGGGTTGAACCTCCAACACGACCCACCGACTCCAATTTCTACGACGACCCGACATTCGGGTACACCCTCGACAAACCCGTGAAAAACTGGGACGAAAAGAGAAAAGAATGGCTGAAGCTCCACCCGTCGTTCCAATCGGGTGCTGAAAACCGGGTCGTCGTCGTATCCGGGTCGCAACCCGGCCCATGTAAGAACCCGATCGGGGACCATCTGCTGTTGAGATTCTTCAAGAACAAAGCAGACTACTGTCGGATCCACGGGTACGAAATCTTCTACAACAACGTGTTACTCCACCCCCAAATGCACACCTTCTGGGCCAAAATCCCCGCGGTTCGGGCGGCAATGTTGGCCCACCCGGAGTCCGAATGGATATGGTGGGTCGACTCCGACGCCGCCTTCACCGACATGGACTTCAAGCTGCCGTTACAACGTTACAAACACCACAACTTCGTCGTACACGGGTGGCCGAAGCTTGTCTACGAGAAGAAAAGCTGGACCAGCTTAAACGCCGGCGTTTTCCTCATCAGAAACAGCCAATGGGCGCTTGATTTCATGGATGTTTGGTCGGGTATGGGTCCTCAGACTCCGAACTACGAGAAATGGGGCGAAATCTTACGGGACACGTGTAAAGACAAGTCATTCCCCGAGTCCGACGATCAAACGGGTCTGGTTTATTTATTACTAAACGAGAAAGAAAAATGGGGGGATAAAATATACGTTGAAGGGGAGTATTATTTCGAGGGGTATTGGTTGGAAATTGTGGAGACGTTGGAGAACATAACGGTTTTGTACGAGAATGTTGAGAGAAGTGTACGGGGTTTAAGGAGACGACATGGTGAGGTGGTGAGTGAGGGGTATGCTAAGATGTGGGAGCCGTATTTGAAGGGCGCGGGTTACGGGAAGTTTAGTTGGAGGCGGCCGTTTATTACTCATTTCACGGGATGTCAGCCGTGTAGCGGGCAGCATAACCAGATGTACTCCGGGAGGAGTTGTTGGGACGCTATGCAGAAGGTTTTGAATTTTGCGGATAATCAGGTTTTGCGGAATTATGGCTTTGTGCATCGCGATTTGCTTGATTCCGCCTCCGTGTCACCTTTGCCGTTTGATTACCCAGCTTGATTGATTACGGAGTGTAAGTACAAGTATTAGCTTTTTATTCTCGTGACATTTGATGTTTATTGATATCGGTTTAAGTTGGTAGTAAACTCTAAACTTTAGTGGGGTGTGTTGTGTTTAAAAAAAAAAAAAAAAAAAACTTATTGATTTTAAGTTTTAATTCTCAACTTAAGTCCTATTTTTGGTAGTGAATTTATTGTACTGGCTTAGGTGACATTTTGTAAACTTTTAATTATGCTTCTTTACGGTTCTTTTATGTGTTGGTTTCTTGTCAAAGATACAATATTGTCTAGTTAAAGCGGCACGTCACACGTGTACGTATACCGACAATTCTACCTACACAAGCACCAATAGATACAAAGAGCACAAAAATGAATTGTTGTGTATTAAAAAATTAAAAAGAACGTGTAGAGTGTAGACGGTCGTATCCGGTTATAAAGAAAGACTTGGGAGTTGGGTGTAAGAAAGCTGATTTTATTTGGTGAATTAAGTATTTATATTTTAATATGGTGCAGATGGAAGCTTATCACTGTGGAGAAAAGTGTGAGAGAGATTTTTATTCCATGAGTATTGCTTTCTCTTTTTGCTTTGTTTTTTTATTCTTATATAAATATATAAAATATATAAGTGCTATTTCAGTTTAGTTATATTACTTACATTTAGTGATTTTAATTCGATAATGTATGTTTCCATCACCCATTTCATTGTGTAAAATGATAAAATATTATAACTACATAATAACAATTTTCTATATAAGTAGTTGAGGGTTGTAATTTTTTTTTATTTAAGCTAGTTTAAATAGTTTTCTAGAGTTAAAATAAGAATTTTCAAGAGGTCTAAAAAGTTATTCTTAATATGTATATATACACACACACTCTTAATGTTTAGTTTACCCTTGTCGAAAACATAAAATCAAGCTTGCCTTTCCTACGTCTTAATATGAAGAAAAAAAAATTATTGGTATGATAAGTCGAAGAAAATTACAACAAATAAAAATAAATGAAAAATTAATGGTTAAACATAACAAGCTTATGGACTATGGTTAGTTTAGTAAATAAAGTTAAATCATCAAACACTAATAAAGCTACCACTAAGTGGTTTTGATTAATTTAGTAAAGGCGATATCAATCCTCAATCTTTTGCAAATACTTAAAAGAAACAATCCTCAATCATAACAGTGATAATGTCAAGGCATATGATTAGTATTTTTTAAAAAGTGATAATTGGAAATAAATAATACGAGCACGTGTCAGATTAGTACAGAAAAAGAGATGTGGAAGTTGTGTTTATTCTCCAACCCATTGGGAGGATGTATGATGGTTAGGGTCTGTTTTTTATTTTTATTTTTGTAATGACTACATAATTTTTTTTATGTCAGGTAATCAAATGTTTTGTATTGTTAGGAGTTTTTTTTTCTTTAAAATAATGTTGTTTTAAAAATGTTATTTATTAAAGTGATATTCCTTATAAAGCTGTGAAGAGGCGGATTAATGATGTGCCTTGTGTTCACTTGTAGAGTATCATAGTCTATGATATTGTAGACTAGTACATATTGTTTATGATGCTCCACGGAGATCGTATTCATTCTAAACATTCAAAACATATTTACACATAGATGAATTTATGGGTATACAAATTACAAAAACTTCATCTTGTTTTAAGAGCAATTGATAACATGTGAATATTTGGATCAATGAGAATGATGTTATTCGATTCCTGAGCTAATGAGGAAAACTCATGGTTTTAGGCTTATTTTAGATTGTGATTTAGAGTCTTTCGAGGAATGATAATGCTCTTAGGTGACAAAGATTAGGCTTTATTAACTAAGAGGTTTGATAATTTTTAAATAATTAACTGCTGAACCAATAAGAGATCTTAAATATTAAGAGGCTGCTTGATAATATCTGAATGGTTAAGTGTTTAACCAATAAGAAGTCTGAATAATTAAGTGCTGAACCATTAAGTGCTGAACCATTAAGAGGTCTGAACCATTAAGAGCTAGTATATCGATTCAAAGACAAATGTCTGACCAATTCAGATAAGAGGTCTTAATCATTCAGCATTAGACCTTTTAACCATTCAGCATTAGTATAATACTTAACCATTCAGAGGCAAATGTTAAAACCATTCAGACATTTGCTCGTGAAACAAACAGTCTGAACCATTAAGTGCTGAATCTTTCAGACATTTGGACCATTAAGAGACTGATTAAGAGGCTGCCAAATAGCCCCTAAGTGTTGAACTATTAAGATGTCTGAACCATTAAGAGGTCTGAACCATTAAGAACTATTATAGTGCTTAACTATTCAAAGGCAAATTTCTAATCAATTCAGATAAGAGGTCTTAACCATTCAGCATTAGATCTATTAACCAATCAGCATTAGTATAATGCTTAACCATTCAAAGACAAATATCTGAACCATTCAGATATTTGCTCGTGAAACAAATAGTCTGAACCATTAAGTGCTGAACCATTCAGACATCTGAACCATTAAGAAGCTGATTCAGATGCTAACAAATGGCCCCTAACTCATGATAAAGTTTGCTCAAACATTAGTGTTGGAAGCTCACATTAAGACGTGGGTTATTTTGATTAACTCAAAAGTTTATGTAAGCCAATTTAATATGAGTTTAGAGACGAGGATCTCTAGGTATCGTCAAAAGTAAAAGTCACTGCTTGATTAAGTGCAAGTAATGTAGGATTATGTTTGAAAAAAGCAAAAACCTTTCTTAATCCGTCTACAAAGGTAAAACCTTTCTTAATTTCTTTACACATTCGGATAATGGATAAACATTATCTAATACAACTTGAATGTTGGGGTGACTTGCATTTAATATATAGGTACACGGAGTTTTAGCAAAAAGAGTATGGTGAAACCAAATTAGTATTGCAAAATGAGCTAGTCTCACTACACGAGGTCCTAAAAAGTCTAAGGAGTACTTATAAATATGCCAATTGGTAAACTTCATAGTTTACCAGAGGCACAGTGTCCTCCATCCTTTAGTTAAAAGGCGAGTCTTTCTAAAGAAAGATTATAGCTAGATCCTTGTTGAGATTCGAGGTTATAATCTTAGGAGTTGACAAAGAAAGAATGAACTTATGATTCTAAAATATGTTTTCAATAACTTATCTCAATTATCGTTCATGATTTTATGAAGTCAAAATAAAGTTGGATCCAACAATTTTATGGTTGAGAGGTGTTCGAGTTGTGAATGAGACTAAAGTGCATAAAAAACATCAGGGCAACCTAAGCTATTTGAGTGGAGGCCCTAAGATTCAATGAAACAACTAGTCTTGTAACCTAGGGAGGTCAGTGTGGGGAATACCCCAAACAAACTATCAATGGAGTTAGAGTACTTCCTAGTTTATCCGGTTAGTGACATTGATGTGAGGTTAAGCCAAAATGAGGTTAATGATTTGTGGAAATCAACATAACCATAATGCCTTTAATAATTTGTGATAAAAACATATGTGAGAGAGAAATACGGTCGTTTCAAAGGACTTGTGTAGGTTCAATTCCTAGAGTTCTTATGGAACCATATTAGTTTTCCAAGACCATAATGGACACAACCATAAGAAGTTAACCAAGTTAAAGAGAATCTTATGTGAGCATTATGATCGTTTACAATAATGGTCATTAGATAAAAGACATCAAAGTTTACCACCAACAAGTTAAGTATCCTTCCCAAAAATTGGTTCAATAGGTAACACCTATGTCTTTTATGCATGACTCAATTGTTGATTCAAAAGGTAACACCTACTTATTGTAAACATAGACTTGATTTTTGAAATACCTCCATAACATTGTGTATGTTATGTATGATCTCTATTCATGAGAGATTGTTGTAAAAATAGTGAAAATAAGTTTTTCGCAAAATAGAAAACATGTACATTTTCTTCTTAAATTTGGACATAAATACTTGTATGGTTAATAATTTATTTATAAGGTTTTTGTTTAAACTACGTGAAACCTTCGTTGACCTTTGCGACGAACCAAATCTTGTTCAAGTTTTTACATGAGATATCAATGCTTGACATTGTGTGTTTGAAAATGTTAAAACTAGTTTTTACAGGAGTCAAAGTTTCAAACAAGGTAGTTTCTACCTTGATCAAAGTTTCAGCAGGGGTATTTTGTACAGAGGTCCGGTTACGACCTAGGTCTAGTTTCTACCTAGGTAAGGTACTAACTAGGACAGTTTCAAGATGTGGGAGGAAACTTTGACCTCGGTAGAAACTAACTTGATAGAAACTTTGACCTCGGTAGAAACTAACTTGATAGAAACTTTAACCATAGTAGAAACTGATAGTGTTAAAAGTTTCAAGCACACAACTTCGAGAATCGATATTTTATTCATCTTACGTTCGTTTTAGACAAATTTGGTTCATTGCAAAGCTCTTACATAACTTGTAAATAATATTTATATTAACAACAGTTACATATAAATATTTATGCCCAAATTTATGGGAAAAAAACCATTTTTGTATTTTATGACTTCCAACCTCGGTCTTTGATTTTATTCATCATCTTCGGCACCCTTGTGGTGGTACCACTGGATAACGGTCAAACTTGAATCCTATTTCCATTTTATCATTGAATCCTTAGGCTCGAAGATAAGAACATCTCCTACATTCAAGTTATAAGTTGTGACATATTTACCGAAGCGTGTGAAAATGGCTTTTGTTCAAGCGTAATTAAGCCATAGATTGAAAGTGTTTCCATCATGACAGATTCAACTTCAATAAGTCTGCAAGTGTGTTCCCTTCATGTTTCCGTTATGTGTTGTTTTTCGCAAATATGTTTTAAACACTTTTGATTGGCAAAAATATTGTCTCTCTATAACTTGTTTCATTACTACTCAGCTGGTTGGTTGAACTATATAGGAGATAGACTTTAATGCAGCATATATGGTAATAAATTGTTTGCATGAAAGTTTTTTTGAAAACCTGTATCTGTTGCATTTACTATATTTATGGTAATAAATTATTTGGCATGATTTTTTTTTTAAAAAAAAATTATAACTGGTTTTTCGTTGACATGAAGAACGTTTTAGATTAACTCAAACACCTAGGATAGATTAACTCGCACACCTAGGATACACAAGGTACAAGTATGTCAGTTTAGTGCCGGTCCTGCGAATTTCCAATAGATTTTGAGCCCGGGGCAAGAACAAAAAATGGGTCATATAATACGACCTATAAAAAGTCTAAAGCGGATAACTTGTATATAAAAAATTTATAATACGACGATAATTGCTATGGCAATAAACAAAACGATTTGTATCAAAATAATAAGTGAATTGGGAAGTTCTCTTAACATTTTTTTAAAACAAAGTTATCGATCAAAATTTCATATTAGATTGAGTTTAGATTTGGTAAATGGTATTGGGATAAACTATTTAAAATGTTAATTAGCTCTAAGATAAGGTTTAATAGGTTGAAATAAATAAAATGTTATTGGGTCTTTTTTTTTAATATTTTATAGCTTTTTTATAAAAAAATACATATATAAAATATATAAAAAAACTTTAAAAATTCCGGGCCCCTAAGGAGATCGGACCCTAGGCGGTCTCCCACCCCGCCCCCCTCAGGGCCGGCCCTGTGTCAATTGTTTAATCAAGTTACTAGCCCATGACCAGGGGTGGACATAGATGGTCTTGATGGTGGTGTTTGCATCTCGGCCAATGATAATTGCACGCCCTGTCAGGTGATAAATAAACGCCCTTTGACTTTCTTCACGGCCCGTGAAGGGCCTTACGGGCCGTGAGGGCTTCGAAATTTAATTCTCACAACTGCATTTTATCACGGCCCGTGAAGGAACAAACGGCCCGTAAACGTCCGCACAAACGGCCCGTTAACTACCTCAATAACGGCCCGTGAGATCCTTCACGGGCCGTAGTTGTCCTTCTGAGAATTTACTTTCCTCGTTTTGCGTGCACTTTTAAATTTTATAATTATGTGACGCGACGTATTATTCCTTGATTCGATTTAAGATTCTATATAAACCGTTATATATATGACTTGTTATATGGTTAGTGAGAAACGAAACAGTAAAAATGTCTTCTCGTGGAGGTAGGAGAAGACGTCAAAATGAGTCATCTTCAAACTCACGAGATATTGTGGAAAGTATTCCCGATCCAATAGATAACTATAATTGGCAGAACGGGAGGAACTGGTCTCAGAATATTATTCACTTTATACGTAACGGTGACTCCCAAACATGTAGAGTGTATTACATGGGTCATTCCGATATTCCGTTACAATTTTGGCGTGAATTACTCGGAAACGTGTCTTTAGGTACAGAGGTATGATTTAAAGTTTTTTTATATATTTTATTTTATTTTAAAATTCTAACGATTAAAAAGTTGTTGTTTTATAGCATGTTCGGGCGTGGACAAATAGACTCACAATATGGAGATACGAAGAAATACGTAGAACCGAAGAGTTGCCGGGTAGTGATCGTTGGACGATTCTCCCATTTGAGTGGTTTAACTTAATATACTCGGGGTCCGTTAATGGTAACGAATTTGGAGACGGGAGTGACTGTCTATATCCCGCGTTATGGGAAGTTGATACGGTAATACTGTTTTCATGTTTTACAATAAAAATCATAAATTTATAACCGTGAATTAAATTGTTTTGTAGGTTTACGTACCAATGACTGATGACGAAGAAAATTGGTATCTTTTTAAGATTTCTATGGACTCACTACAAGTTCGTATATATTCTCCATACGAATGCCGACCAAATACGTGTGATGATTCATGGTGCATTCATCGTAATGCGCGAACGATTTTCGTACAATTCGAATCGTACTTTTTACATTTTCTGTCACGTATACAATATTGGCAGCACTCCGGACAAGAAGAAATCGAAGAACTGGTGGTATCGGGTGAAACCGTTTGGCCCCCTAACGCCGGTCATATTGGTCGAGATTCGGGAGTTGTAATTTGTATGTTATTGCGTAGGTTGGTTCAAAATAGATCTTTAGAGTGGCAAGAGGTTAGCTTACAGGATGCTTGCTTTAGATTCCGAAGATTTATGGCAGACGAACTGTATTCTAGACGTGTAATGTAGAACAGTAATGAAATATTTTATTAAAACATAAACGTTTATTAGTACATTCAAAAACGATAAACCGTTATTATCACACAAAAATAAAACACATAATTTTTAATCTTCTTGATCTTTATAAAAGATCCAAGCCGCAAAATGGTTGAAGGAAATTCCAAATTTCTCCCGATATCTTTCTTGAGTTCTTGTCATAATATCCGTATCATTCCATAACATATTTCGATTGTTGTAAACGTCTTTGTAGAGCTGGTGAAATGTCGTGACCTTCCTTCTCAAGTCAGACCACTTGTTGCTAAGTTCACGAGTGGTGCGATATTCTTCACGTTCGAGAATTTGATGAAAACGAGTTGAAACCCGGTTCCAAAATATTGAATTTGGCGGGATAGTACCTGAATTTTCGATACAAGATCTTACTAAAGTCACCTCCTCTTCATCCGTCCACGGATTTTGATCACTTGTAGCACTCATGTTTTGGGTATTGAGTAAATTTGTGTGAATTGTTTGTGTCAAGCGGCTGAATTTATAGACTTGAAAAAAGTTTTGTACGGCCCGTGAGAGGCTTTACGGGCCGTGAGTGTGTCACCATACGGCCGTGTAGTGTCAACTGCCGTGTTTTAAAAAGTACAAAGCATCACGGCCCGTGAAAGAGGTAACGGGCCGTGTGGAGTTTATGTAACGGGCCGTGAGGTCCGTCACGACCGTGAGGCCCGATAATATATAGGACCTCACGGCCCATTTGCTCATTTACGCCCCCAAAACACACATACGATTTACTCCCGTCACGACCTCCGTATTTTCATCATTTTCATACATCCGACTCCCTACTACGGTACGTATTCAAATCCGTATTTTATTTTTGTGTATTTTTCGTTTAAATATATTAAAATTATATTTAAAAAATCTGGAAAATTGAAACGTTTGGGGGTTACGGGCCGTGAAGGGTGGTCACGGGCCGTATGCTTTTGAATTTTCAGAGGGTTACGGGCCGTGACCGTCCTTTACGGCCCGTAATCCTTTGAAACTTAAGTGGGTTACGGGCCGTGATGGTTCTTTACGGGCCGTAACCCTTTTTTTTTCTGGTGAATTTATTATTTTTTTTTTTGCAGATTATGCCGCCTCGCAAACGTACACGTCCGGAGACTGAGCCCGAGGGTCAGGGTGACTTTCTGGACCCACACCCTGATCTTCGTTTTCCGAG
Organism: Flaveria linearis; assembly: GCA_024085815.1. NCBI lineage: Eukaryota > Viridiplantae > Streptophyta > Magnoliopsida > Asterales > Asteraceae > Flaveria > Flaveria linearis. The sequence goes on from CM044002.1 coordinate 18,552,052, forward strand.
GGAGACCCAGCCACGGCAAAAGCTGTGGAAGCTGATTGGACGTCCCCAAAAGGGGACACGCACCATCGACTGGGACGTGCTGGAGGAGGTCGGAGACATAGCACGTGCCCAGGATATCATCGGGCTGGACGGAGAGACGCCGTGGAGGCGGATGTTTGATTTGGGATCGAGGAGGGGCTACCGGGAGCTGACGTTGCAGTTTTTGTGTACGTTTCAGTTCACTCCCGCCTTTGAGGATCAGGACCCCCGCCAGCACATAGCGGTTCGATTTAGGCTGGGGACCACCGGTAGGTACGAGTTCACCCTCGCCCAGTGGGCGGTGACTCTTGGGTTTTACACCCAAGAGGAGACGGAGGATCCTCGTTTTTATACTGACGAGGTCCAGTCGGAGCCGGCTCCTTTGGTCGGATGGTGGCCGACCATTTCCGACCAGCCGTGGGAGGGCGCCATTAGGGCGACCTCTATTAGGGATCCTTTGCACCGGTATCTACACCGGTGCATTGCCGGCACCATTGCCGGCAGAGACCAGAGCATGGAGCAGGTGTCGCTCCTTGACTTATTTTTTTTGAGGGCCTTGCTTTCACCCAGACGGGTGAATCTAGCTCACTGCATGGCCGCCTATTTTTTGAGCGTCATTCAGGGCAAGGTAAAAAATATTTCTACTAATTGTTAACAAATAAGTATTATCTATTATGCGATTCATAATTATGCCTATTGTTTGATTGTTTTGCAGATGGATAGCCCGATTGTTTGCGGCTCGTACATTACCGTCATTGCCTCGCGCTTAGGGTTGTTTACGGACGCCCTAATTGCGAGGCAGACTACGGACACGCCGCCTCGGAAAAACTTCTTCTGACGCATTCATCAGAGCGAGGTCTCGGTCGGTTAGTATAACACGGGGCTCCATACACTTATCTTCCAGCGTTGCTTTTAGTTGCTCTAACACCCATCTGAAGTTGGCTTCACGCTCATAATCAATGAATGCGTGAGCAACAGAAAAAGATTTCAGGGTGGATGTCACACCAACCATTTGAACAAAAGGCATTTTATACAAGTTAGTTTTGTATGTTGTGTCAATCATCAGCACGTGTGGGTAAGCACGCCATAATGTGTGAGAAGTGGGATGTATAAAAAAAACCCCGTCGACGGTATTTGTCGGTTCCTCAATGTGAGGGGTGTAAATATATTGATGTTGTTGTAGTATAGAAAAAAAAACCTGCATTGGGGTTTCACCAATTCTGGTGGACTTTTTTATTTTTGCCCGAGCATTATATACGGTTCGTAACCCAGACACGTTATTGGGATTTTGTTCCCTCAACGTGCCTAGAATGTTTCGAGGGTCAATATTTTGCTCGGTCAGATTCCTTACAGTAGAAAGCTCATTTTCGGTGAGCCTCATTGCGTATGCATGTCCTTCCAGGTGTTCAGCAGGTTCATGGTTATGAGTATCATCCACAACAACTATAATCCACCCATCTCTCTGCATCTGGTACTTACCCTGCAATTCAAATTGAAAGTTTGTTTTTTTCGTGCCACTTTTTCTTAGAGTGGATGCTCCCTTATATACACCACCCCGATCGCATTTCAACCAAATTTTAACCACCAAACCATTCGAATTTCTTTTTGAACGTTTGGTGACAATAACGAACCCATTATCTCGCCCCACTTTAGTTGCCCAATCAACTAATTCTTCACGAGATGAGAAAACCTAATCAATTTAATATTTTTAGTTAGTTATTACTAAATGATAGTAAATGAAAGTAAAATTAAATATGATATATCTTATAACCTGATTCGTGTCGTATAAACCCTTTTTACCGGAACCAGAACCGTCATTATCCCCGCTGCTATCGCCACCGTTATCACCCCCGTCATCGCCGCCGTCATTCCCGCCGTAATTGGACGCGAACTGTCCTGGATAGTTTGAAGCAGCCTCTTCGTAATAACCGTAACCCTCCTGAGGGTAATAGTTATATTCCGAACCAAATAAATAGTTGCTATCCCAGAAAGACATCGTAACGTTAGATATTAACGTTTATATAGTACTTGAAATGGAATATTGCGTTTATGTAGTAGTTGAAATGAAATGAATTTATATCGTTGAATTATGAAATGAATTTATAAACTAACGTTTATATAGTAGTTGAAATGGAATATTGCATCTCGTCACATAATTAACACGAATATCGAGGAATATTACGTCATATCAAATAATGTAATAAATACAAATTTACACGACTATCGAGGAATATTACGTCATATCAAATAACGTAATAAATACAAAATTACACGAAAAACGAGGAATAATATATCTCGTCAAATTATTAAAGGTGAAACTAGGACCCGTAAGTAAGTTCACGGCCCGTAAGACGAATTCCATACGGGCCGTGAAGAAATTCACGGGCCGTAAATAAACACGACCGTGATCGTATTCACGGGCCGTTACGTTTTTGAATTACGTTTCTGAATGACCGATTTGACTTGCGACAGACCATACGGCCCGTGAAGGGCCTTACGGGCCGTAAAGAGGGCGTCCAGATATCCTGGAGGGCGTCTCTTTAGTAGGCCCCTTGCATCTCATAGAATTTCACTTTTTTGTACAATGCATACGATCAAATCCCAACCAACCTTATAAAAGAGAAGTCAATTCTAAATCTTAGAACTTTATTAATATAAACCTTTTATAAGCTAATTAACATATAATTAACAAATTCTTAAAATCTTATAAATAGTTAAACAAACCAGCTCGATATTCCATTAATTCTTATAGAACTAATTATTAAAACATCCAATAACTTTTCTAATAATTTAAGCCCATTTAGGAAACTTGTATGAGCATACAAAAATTAAGCCCATTCAGGAAACTTGTATAAGAGAATGATACACAATAGCAATAAAGGGAACATTCTCATATTCTAGAGGTGTTAAAAAATATCCGAATTCAAAATCGAATTCGAAATATTCGAAAATCCGAAATTTGGATATCGGAACTTCAGATATCCGAAAATTCGGATATCCGAACTTCGGATATCCGAAATTTTTCATTCGGATTCGGATAGTGATTTTCAGAATTTTCGGAGAATATCCGAAATATCCAAAATATTTTTATAAAAATTTAAAAATATTAAATATTAATTAAATATTTTGGATATTTTTAGATATTTCGGAAATTTTAATAAAAAAAATTTGGATATCCGATAAAAACTTCAATAAAAATCATTACATTTTTATAAAATTTATTAAATAACACAATTTTTTTTTGAATTTGGATACCCGAATCCGAATTCGAAATTTGGATTTCCGAAATTTCGGATTCGGATTCGGATTCGGATAGTGAAATCCACTATCCGAAATTTTTGGATATCCGAAATTCGGATATCTGAATTTTGGATATCCGAATTTAAACACCCCTACCATATTCCATTCGATCAGAGTCAGAAATGAGGTGGTTTTAAAGATTTGGGCTTCTTCTTACGTAGTTTATTTCAAAGGCAGACGAGTGTGGGAGACGAAGCACTTTTTATAAATGATAAGTGGTGTAGGGGTTTAGTTCATTAAGACAAGTATCTTCACCTATCATTTAAATGATAAGTGGTGTAGGGGTTTGGTTAAGAGTAAAATATTATTTACCTATCATTTAAAGGTTTAACTATTAATATTATGTTATCGAATTTTCTTAGTACTTGAATGTAACATCTAATGGACAATAATTATTTTCATCCTTTTTAGTTTATTTTTCAATTTTTACATTAACGTTTAGGATGGATGTCCTATACTATTTTTTTTGTCTGCCATGAATTGAAAAAGTTGGTTAAACTGAACATCCATTTTTTTCTTTTTTAATATCCTTTTTATGATAATTTTTTTAGAATAGGCTAGTTTTTTAACAAATTTTTACACTTAAATTTCATATATTAAGTTATACGTGTAAAGATTTAAACCGCTTAACTTCTTATGAAGAAAAATACCAATGTCACTAGGTTAATTACATGGCCATGAAGAGTTGCATTGGGTTTATAACAAGGTTGCTCGGGTTTTACCATGTTGAAACCGGGTTCACCAAATAGATTAAGAACCAATCTCAAACCTACATGTTGGGTCGGGTTGGAATGAAACAAGTCTGACAACCGGGTCGGATTGGGGTTCTGGTTTGGCCTCCAAATGAGTTTTTCTTTTTTTTTTTTCCGGTCACTATTAGAAAATATTAAATACAAGAACCGAGCCAAAAAATTTTTGAATTACCGTATAACTTTTGTTGGTAATTTTAGTATTATCGAGTATCTTAGTGTATTGGATTAACTTGTTCATCAAGAAAATAATATTAGAGATTAAATGAGTTAGGTGTCGCGAGAGTGCGAGCTCGGTTTAGTTCGAAATTTTATTTGGATGTTGTAATTAATATTGGGCTTAAGTAGGTAAGTTACTTAAGCTAATTAACATTAGTTGGGTTAATTAACATTGGGCCTTTTTGTTTGGGCCGTATAAGACAACAAGTTTATAAATTATTGGCTTTGGACTCTGGTCAAAACAAAAAGAGGGAAACGACAGTTTTTTTTTTACCTTTTCCTTCTCACTCGATCAAAAACAAAAAGAAGAAAGATACCGTTACAAGAAGTTTCAAAAGAAACATCATAGATTCAAATAAATTCGACTCTATCAAGAAATCTCTGTCTTATCCGATAAATCAATCGTGAGTAACCCGCAAAATAGGTTTATCTGATAGTGTTTCACGATTTAGAGATTAATCCAGGTTTGATTATTTGAAGATTACATTCAAGTTTCAGAATTCGTCAAGTGTCAGGTTTGTTTATTTGGTTAGTTTTCGCGTTCTTATTATGTTTGATTTCTTGTTCTAGACCCAAAATACAACAACTTTTCAACTCAAAGGCACCAACTAAAATGTAACTAGAACTTAATTAAGCATCGTTCGTTTCTATTTCATATCTGTTGGTCCCATGTCCAACCCTTTAAATCACAATGTTCATCAACAATAGATGTGAACCCTATGTAACACTTTAACGAATATCGACTGATCTGTTTGGAAGAAAAAACAACATGGTATTTATACTTGATGACACCACAAAAAATGTATCTTTTCTTTTAATACCAATAGTACTTTCATAATATGCTAATAATCTTATTCTTTTCTTTTTTTTTTTTTTTTATAAATGACTATGCATAAGAATGTTTCACGGAAAACGTATGATAATGATAAAGTAAACATAACTTGGATGGTTCACGAAAGCTACATTATGATTACTATTCATTTTATCATAAAAGACTAAATTCACAATACAAGTCACGATTTTATATGATGTGATTTTTTTAACACATGCGCCCTTGCCTATAAATTTAATTGTTACGTTTTTTTAAGAGATAGCCGACTACTCAACAAAACTTATCTATTTTAGATAATCCAACTACTGAAACTTTTATATGATATACAAAATACATATTTTAATTTTGTTAAGATTTTTTTTTGTTACAAAAACTAGAGAAACTAGAAATAACAAGGAAAACTCTTCTCCTGAAAGAAATGAAACATTGATCATTACAATATGCCACGCAACTATAATTAAGAATGTTTGAAAGTTTGGTTTTGAAATACGTCATTTTAAACCTCTTAGCTTGAAAGTAAATATACATAAACTCAATAAAGATTATTTCTCAGTCACTCTATCATTTTTATTATATCACACTACAACATGGTACAACAATCATTTAACTGAAACATTGTAAATTATTTCAAATGACACTCAAAATAAAAATACGTACGTCCGTTGAAAAAATTAATAAGTTCCAGGATGAGCAATGGCGTAAGCCTGGATAGCTGATCTGGTTGTCGAGACTCGATTAAAAACAAGTTATTATATTAGTCTTAGATACATTTATTGTATAAGGGTAAGGTCGTCTCCACATGGAATTGGTGGAAAGTGTTTAACAAATACGACTCGATTAACTTAAAGACACGAACTTTATAATTAAAGACTGGAACTTTGGATGAAATTAAAAACAAAATTGTAAAAAGCAACAAACTTTGAAACAAATTTATTTAAATAATGAAAAACAATCACTTACGCATTTCCAATTCCGCAAGATCAACAATTGGTGTGTTTAACATAGGGTTTGTAAGAAACAATACTTTAAGATCTTAGCTTTTGATCAAAGTGACAATAAAGGAACAAACTTTAAGATTCATTCGTTCACAATGTTACCAATTTACCTATATCAAATTGTCTACTTTTCTTGAGCTCATGATGTAAGGAAACCGAAAAATAATAATCAATCAAACAACTTTATTTATAAGCAAACCTTTAAAATTAATCAAAACATAATGTTTCATTGAATAATTTCATATTTAATAAACCTAATCAAAGCATACCAATTATCTCACTTGACAAGAATCGTACCCCCGAAGCAATCAAGAAAGAACTAACCGCTAATGGTCTTCATTGAAACTTTAATCTTAATTTAATAATGACTGTAGATGATTTGGGATGAATGGGAAGACTTGAGATAACCAAAAATCAGCTTAGAATCTTTAATGTTTGTGTATGGGAAGTTGCAGATCGAATTGGGGTTGATTTGGCTTAAATAAACTTGAAAATCCATAAAATCCTGATGCTGTTAGGCTACCGACGTATCATACGCCCACCGGCATATGATACGCCGTCTCATATGCCTAACTTTTTGTTCCTAGTGTCAAATACGACCACAAATATGCCGCAAATACGCCGCCCGAAGTATGATACGCCGCCTCATACGCTGCCCTCCCGTATGATACGCCCAAACCTGGAGTATCATACGTCGGGTCTCTTTCTTAACCTCCGTTTTTCCATTTTTTGATATTTACATATTCAGTCCTTCAACTATCATGTTTTGCTTCTTTTGCCTTAAATTATGCTCCTTTAAACTCGAAACACCTATGAATCAAAACATAAACAAAGTCAACTTATTTCACAATAATCACGATGTAAATTAAGCATCTAGATCAATTAAACACTAAAATATTGACTCGTAATCAATAACCCTGTAGTTGTTCTCGCATAGTTCTTTCTCTTTTTTTAAGAATCTCTTCAGATGGCTTATTACCACATTTGCAATTATAAAAAACAGTTTGTTTATACACGCTCCCTCCGTCGGCCGAAGGCAAAACTTTAACGTGGCGCTTGATTGAGTACAATATGTCGATCAAGTTGTCACCTTTGATAAAGGAGTAGCTATAACTATAGTTGCTTAAATCTCTGTCATCAACCTTGTATTTTGCACTTGTGAATGGAACAACAATATATATAAAGAAAACATATAATAAACTGAAAGTGACAAAAGAACTATATGGTTAATGATGAAAACAGTTTCTTACCATCACCAAATGTGAAGATCTTTATTTTTCCGACATCTCTGTTTCCTTGTACCGTCTCAATGGATTTGAAAACTTGAGGGTTAGCCTTAGGTGCAATCGTGTCAAGATCATTAAAAACCTTAAAACTCTTTTAGCTGGAAATTAAGAAGCAACCTCAACCTCAAGAGTAACAGACGTCATTATCGATTAGTTTCAAATAAAATTTTAAAGATTAAAGAGAGATTTGTTGCAATGAATGTGCACAAACTTTGTGGTATTTATAGACCCATATGGAGAAGTAAGCCCATCAATTTTGACCATCAATTTTGACCATCTGTTCCTTGGATACTTATAAAATAGATGCTAGATACCCTTTTTTTCCGGCGTGTAAAGCGATAAAAATCTGGTTACCCAATTCGTAATCATGTTCATATCATATCATGGTAAATTAATAATATAAACTAGTTTATTACCCGACGTAATAAGGTATAGATTAAAATAGACCTGACTCGTTTCCGAACTAAATTTATGTCGAAACATATAGTAACTCGAATCTATATCGTTGAATGAAAAAATATTATACTTGACTCGACTCTTTTCAAACAAATTTAAGTTGAAACGCAGACCACCTCAAAATGTATAAAAAACGCATGTGGTGGCGCTGAATATAGCATTATAAGGTATAGGTTATAACCGTTTCGACTTATTTCCGAATTAAATTTATGTCGCAACGTAGAGTAACTCGGATTTATACCATCAAATGAAAACATATTATATTTGACTCAACACGTTTCCAAAAAAAGCTTAAGTCGAAACAACTCAAAGCAACCGACTCGTTTTTAAACAAAATTTACATACGTAGACGAACTCAAATTTATACCGACATACATAAAAATACGAAGTAGTAATTTTGTGTTTTAAGTAAAAATTGTATAAGGATAACCCGGATCTTTAAAAACTCAAAAGGATAAAAATGATATTTTCAAAGTTTTCAAAAGAATTGAGGGGGTGGAATTATTGTTAAAATGTAAATTTGAGAGGTAGTAAAGGCCGGTGTCAAAAACCACCGAACGTTTACTTTTAAATTATAGTAAAAAGATGGCAAAACAAAAAAGAACCAACAAAAAAAAAAAAACTAATCACCCACAACAAAGAACATAAAAAACCAAGACTAAAAACTAAAATTACACTAATTCCTCCAAGACAAATTTTTGAAGGGGGTTCTATTTTTCATCCATAGATTCCTGAGGGTTTTGATACTCTCCACGATGCTTGTAACAATAAGGTTCCTTGTTGAATATAGCATCGATCCTAAGTTTCTATATACTCCAATAAGCCATCATATAAGCATTTTATATGAAGCGTGAGAATCAATGTTGTTAGGACCGGATCGGACCGGCCGGTCCGACCGGTTCGACCGGGATTCGGAGGCCTGTCCGGTCCGGTCGAGGGTGGTTCGTTTTTGGAGAGTTGAACCGGCCGGTTCGAACCGAGTCGGCGGTTGGACCGGCCAACCGGTTCGGGTCCGACCGGATTTTGATTTTTTTTTTTTTTTTTAATTTTAGTGGGTAAAAACGGGGTGTTAAACCATAAATTAGTACTTTGTATATACAAATATAGTTAAGTTTTATATATAACTATAAAATATATGTATAAATCATATATAAATTACTTATATTTAATTACATATATAAATATAATTAAAATATAGTTAAATCCGGTCCATCCGGTCCGACCGGTCCGACCACCAAACCAGTAAGCCGTCCGGTTCGACGTCCGATCCGGTTCTGAGAACATTGGTGAGAATATCTTGAATTGTGAATGCATTTATTGAAGGAATTTTGCACCAACTTGTGATGAGGACCATATTTGAGATGCCAATTCACATTCACAAAAAAGATGAGTAATTAAGTTATAAAAACAGTAAAGTGGCAAAAGTCATAAAAGAAGCACTCAAAAAACACTAAAAGCTAGGTAAATTAAAAATTTAAAAGCGAGGCCTTTAAAAGTTAGATTACTACTGCAAGTTAAAACTCCTATTAAAAGAATTAAAAGTAGGTTAAGAGGAAGAACAATGTTTTGTCTTATAAACGTATATATGGATCATCTACAATGAATGTATGCTATAAGTGAAGTGCCAATAAGTTTTAGAACAAATATGACACTAAAATCATATGACTATCTGTTTCCATAACTCAAAATAATAGACGCACTTAATGTGAAATCATAAGTCGGAACGAATTGAAGGTTTTTGTAGCTGAAATCTGAGCCACTGTAAGAATTTCGTAATCCTTTTTTTGGCTGAAAATGTTAAAGCTATAAATGGAACTAGGGTTTCTATTATTAGGGATTTAGGGTTTATCTTTTGTTAACATCAGCTTCTTTATTAAGATATGCAAACTTATTTGGATCAATTAGGGCCTGATGTTACTTTTGCTACAAAGAGAAATTGCAAATTTGCAGATTGAACTTCAAGGTCGCAAGATGAGGCTGTCAAACTTTGGTTCATCTTCATGGTTCATCTTCAAAGTGCAGAAGAACATCCATTTGATGTGTAGTTTGTTTATCTGGTTTTATTAACCTTCTTACAAGATCAATATTTTTGGCTTTGTAGTTGTGTTCTTCACATGAAGTTTTAATGTTTGATACTTGCGACCAATATTAGTTAAACTTATTACAGTGATTACCGACTTTTTCATATATATATATATATATATATATATATATATATATATATATATATATATATATATATTATTATATATATATATATATATATATATAGGGGAGGGATCAAATAAAAACCATGTTTATAATTGAAAATCGTGAAAACCACCACTATCCAATCACATAATTTATAATTGATTTAATTTTTTGATTGTTTAAAGTATATTTGAGTAAACTTTAACCTTATTTTTTAAGGTCATTATTTATTTTTTAATTTAAACTCCAAGGTTGACGATGATAACGAATCGAGTTACGTATACGTAACTTGTATGAGTTAGATGTACGTAACTCTTAGTTGTACACTTGGTAACACGTACTTACATATACATAACCCTTACATATATGTATCTATTAGTTATACACTTTGTAATACATACTTACATATATGTAACCCCTGGTTTTCACGGTTTTTAATTATAAACATGGTTTTCATTTGATCCCTCCCCTATATATATATATATATATATATATATATATATATATATATATAGGGGAGGGATCAAATGAAAACCATGTTTATAATTAAAAACCGTGAAAACCAGGGGTTACATATATGTAAGTATGTATATATATATATACCTATATATATATATATATATATATATATATATATATATATAAAACCTTAAAGCTCACATCAGTTGTTGAGAAGGTACACGTTGTCGCTCTTCCTTTAATTTTAACATTATGCATCTAAAGGTGAATTAGTTTATATATCATAGTGTTTAGAAATTTTCCACTTACGCACTTGACCAGTTTGAGTATGTTTGTTCCATACTCGATCGTTCTTTCTCAGAATCATATGACAATAATGCATATACTATGTTGGGACTGCTTATGTTATGCCAGAGGAGAATGAACCGTCTTAGATATGCTACTCTTAATATGTTGATGCTTTGTACATACTTTGTTCTTTGTATATTTATTTGCTGTGATCAATTTTCCATGAATGTTGTGTCTACTATTATTATATGGCAGAACTCAAAAGGGACACGTACCAGAAACTTATAAATAGATTTGGAACCAGCCTGACAGCCATTAAGGATTCAACCTAACACAAATATTGATCCTGCCTGTATAAAACTTTAATGAATGGGATTTGCTTGCAGGTTTGTCTTCAAAATTTTATATTCTTTTTCCTACAATATTTGATTTGTTTGTTAGATACATGCAACCTAAACCTCTGTTTGAAAAAATCTACACCTGACTCTTTAGTAGATTGGGAAATTCAAACCCATTTACTATAAATAAATTTAGAACAGCAATGAACAATAGCTATTTTTATTCTGAAATCCAGTAGCTGTCCGCCACAATTAGGTTAACGTGTATTTTAGTTTGTATGTTATGGCTAACGGGTCATACCGAAAAAGGGTAAAAGCCTTAGAGGAAATTGGTCAAATAGGTCGAATTGTAAATTGAGTTGCGGGTCACATAAAGTTTTCAAATGTTATTACGTTTAGATAATCTCCATGTATTTTTATATATCATATAGAAAGTGAGTAACTAATAAAGTAATAAGTCTATTGCTACTTTTGAATACTTAAAATGAGATGGGTTCAAAAAAGATAATGTTTTAAAACGATTAAAATGACCGGTCAACATATTATATTATAATATATATTAAAGACATATGTCGGTGGCTACAGTGCCACCGACCCAACAAAGCCCTAATCCCCACACATGTAGAGCTTTACACCCCTTCAGCCTTCACCATCGCAAAGCTCTCCTTCATCTACCCCAAACGCAGCTTGGTGCAGCGCTGCTGCTACTCGGTTCCTGCAGGCTGAATCGCAGCCTGCTGCGGCTTGCGCGCCTCTTTCCTCGGTTCCTGGTGGCTGCTTGCTGCTGCTACATCAATCGCAGCTTGCTGCTTGGCTGCTTGAGGGCTTCCTGCTGCTACATCAACATGAAACCCACACACCGTTATCTCTATCTCCTATTTTTCTCTCGGTTGACGGTTGCGGGATCTTGTAAGGATGGAGGAGGTAGGGGTTCGGGTGGTGGTGGTCGTAGGAGAGGTGCGGTGAGGCCGACCTTGGATGCTGATGATGTTATAAATTTGCTCCACGGGTCGGATCCGGTGAATTAAACTTTTGTGTGTTGATTTAGGGCTTCAATGGAGTTTTGTATTTGATTAATCATCATTTTAGTTCTGTATTTTGAGTTTATACATTCGTATATAATAATCACAAGATGTGTTTGTATGTTGGGTGTTTATTTAGTTCCCCTGTTTTATCAAGTTTTTGTGAGTTTACACAATTACACATACATACATGCATACACGTATGACTTGATCAGTATGTGTTAATCTAGGGTTTTTAAAAGAGTTTTGTTTGTTTTAGTCATCCCCTTTGTTTATGATAATATGATGGTATGTATAGAAGAAAATCTAGGGTTCTTTAAGCTCTAAACCTTAAATCCTGTTTATTTTGAGGATGAAGTTTTGGCATTAGTTTTTATATATTAGTGAAATTATTCTTATTGTGAACTAAACTGATGTCAAATTTTGAGCTACAATGTAGTCACAAGTTTTTAATTATAAACATGGTTTTCATTTGATCCCTCCCCTATATATATATATATATATATATATATATATATATATATATATATAGGGGAGGGATCAAATGAAAACCATGTTTATAATTAAAAACCGTGAAAACCAGGGGTTACATATATGTAAGTATGTATATATATATATATACCTATATATATATATATATATATATATATATATATATATATATATAAAACCTTAAAGCTCACATCAGTTGTTGAGAAGGTACACGTTGTCGCTCTTCCTTTAATTTTAACATTATGCATCTAAAGGTGAATTAGTTTATATATCATAGTGTTTAGAAATTTTCCACTTACGCACTTGACCAGTTTGAGTATGTTTGTTCCATACTCGATCGTTCTTTCTCAGAATCATATGACAATAATGCATATACTATGTTGGGACTGCTTATGTTATGCCAGAGGAGAATGAACCGTCTTAGATATGCTACTCTTAATATGTTGATGCTTTGTACATACTTTGTTCTTTGTATATTTTATTTGCTGTGATCAATTTTCCATGAATGTTGTGTCTACTATTATTATATGGCAGAACTCAAAAGGGACACGTACCAGAAACTTATAAATAGATTTGGAACCAGCCTGACAGCCATTAAGGATTCAACCTAACACAAATATTGATCCTGCCTGTATAAAACTTTAATGAATGGGATTTGCTTGCAGGTTTGTCTTCAAAATTTTATATTCTTTTTCCTACAATATTTGATTTGTTTGTTAGATACATGCAACCTAAACCTCTGTTTGAAAAAATCTACACCTGACTCTTTAGTAGATTGGGAAATTCAAACCCATTTACTATAAATAAATTTAGAACAGCAATGAACAATAGCTATTTTTATTCTGAAATCCAGTAGCTGTCCGCCACAATTAGGTTAACGTGTATTTTAGTTTGTATGTTATGGCTAACGGGTCATACCGAAAAAGGGTAAAAGCCTTAGAGGAAATTGGTCAAATAGGTCGAATTGTAAATTGAGTTGCGGGTCACATAAAGTTTTCAAATGTTATTACGTTTAGATAATCTCCATGTATTTTTATATATCATATAGAAAGTGAGTAACTAATAAAGTAATAAGTCTATTGCTACTTTTGAATACTTAAAATGAGATGGGTTCAAAAAAGATAATGTTTTAAAACGATTAAAATGACCGGTCAACATATTATATTATAATATATATTAAAGACATATGTCGGTGGCTACAGTGCCACCGACCCAACAAAGCCCTAATCCCCACACATGTAGAGCTTTACACCCCTTCAGCCTTCACCATCGCAAAGCTCTCCTTCATCTACCCCAAACGCAGCTTGGTGCAGCGCTGCTGCTACTCGGTTCCTGCAGGCTGAATCGCAGCCTGCTGCGGCTTGCGCGCCTCTTTCCTCGGTTCCTGGTGGCTGCTTGCTGCTGCTACATCAATCGCAGCTTGCTGCTTGGCTGCTTGAGGGCTTCCTGCTGCTACATCAACATGAAACCCACACACCGTTATCTCTATCTCCTATTTTTCTCTCGGTTGACGGTTGCGGGATCTTGTAAGGATGGAGGAGGTAGGGGTTCGGGTGGTGGTGGTCGTAGGAGAGGTGCGGTGAGGCCGACCTTGGATGCTGATGATGTTATAAATTTGCTCCACGGGTCGGATCCGGTGAATTAAACTTTTGTGTGTTGATTTAGGGCTTCAATGGAGTTTTGTATTTGATTAATCATCATTTTAGTTCTGTATTTTGAGTTTATACATTCGTATATAATAATCACAAGATGTGTTTGTATGTTGGGTGTTTATTTAGTTCCCCTGTTTTATCAAGTTTTTGTGAGTTTACACAATTACACATACATACATGCATACACGTATGACTTGATCAGTATGTGTTAATCTAGGGTTTTTAAAAGAGTTTTGTTTGTTTTAGTCATCCCCTTTGTTTATGATAATATGATGGTATGTATAGAAGAAAATCTAGGGTTCTTTAAGCTCTAAACCTTAAATCCTGTTTATTTTGAGGATGAAGTTTTGGCATTAGTTTTTATATATTAGTGAAATTATTCTTATTGTGAACTAAACTGATGTCAAATTTTGAGCTACAATGTAGTCACAAGTTTATGCAGAATCGCCATTAATTGTGGATATTCAACAGAGTTTGAACATAAGGCCATAATGGTGATTACATAACGAATGCATTACTTGTGTAGGTTGAAGAAGACTTCATAGTGAATGACAGAGAGTACTAAGATGAATGCAAACGAGTCGTATTCAAGTATTTCGAGGCCAAAGAAAAGAGAAAAACTAATGGATTTGATAGAGAGGAGAAGAAACGAAGAACGACTCGTGGTTAAAAAACGAGATGATACTAATAGCAAGAGTTGTGTGAAAGAAAGTATGACATTGATATTGTCCACTGAGAATAAAAAGTGTGTAGTGTCATTGTCAGAGGTACTCTCCCTGTTTGGTATTTAGTCTATTTCATGAGTAGAAGTGGAACATGGTTTTGTTGTTTCCATGTTCCTATTTGGTGGTTCACTGGTTCTTGTATTTAGGTACATGTATGTATGTCTTTGCATGTAGCATTTTATGCTAATATTACACTAAGACATAGTTGTTGCTATTTGGTTATTACAACACATGAATGCTAACCAATTGTTCATTAAGTGATCTTGTATGTGTGGAGATACAACCCAAAAAAATTAGTAACTTTATGGGGGGTTACTAATATACTATTATCTGTTAAATAGTATATTAGTACATTCAAAAATCTAAATGAATTAAACTAATTTCTTTTTTGTTTTCTGTGATGGGCCTGAACACGGGTGGTATTGGTTGTGGGTCAAAAAGGGTGGTATTGGAAATGGGTCAAAACGGTTGGTATTTAATATGGGTCAAAACGGTGGTATTTGATATGGGTCAAAACGGATTGTTAATAGGTTACGGGTCAAAACAGGTCAAAATGAGTGATAATGGTTATGGGTCGTAACTGTTGATATTGAGTATAAGTCAGCTTGGGTGATATTGGTTATGGGTCAAATGGGTGATATTAGCTATGGCTCAAACTGATTGATATTTGTTTTGGGTCAAAATGAGTGGTATTTGTTATGGATCAAACGTATGGTATTAGTTATGATTCAAAGCAGTTTTATTTGGTATGGGTCAACATGTTTTTATACAGCTTATGTTTCAAATTATTAAGGAAGACCCGCAGCAACGCGCGGGCACCAATGCTAGTTTTGTATTATTGTCTTAATTTCAAATGTTCCAAAAGAAAATCTATTATCAAATTTTCATTTGGGATGCAGAGTTTCTCAATTCCTAAACAAAAGAAAAGTACTTTTCTTCATACAAATATAGAAGATGAAAAATCAAAGTAAACGGGATAAAAACTTGGTACATGATTTTGAGCCCTTATAGAATTGAGCAACTCATGATAAGAACACTGTGAGGTAAAGTAAAAGAAATAAAAAATTACAATGGAATAGAAACACTATGAGGTAAAGTAAAAGAAATAAAAAAATTGAATCCCTAAGAAACATGTTCGAAATGTCATCAAGTTGACTTTGACTGTAACTGACATAAATAGTATAGAAGGTGCTTGGCAATTTAGGGCCGGTAATTTCTGACACGAATCTGTTAACACGACACAATACGAAGTTAACAGGTTTCGTGTTTGAGCTTAATAGGTTTCGTATCATTAACGGATCGACACGTTAAAGACACGATAAAAATCGTGTTTTAACATCAAACACCTGTTAACCTGTTAACGCACATGTTAAGACCTGTTTATTTTTTTAGCTTATTAAAATAATTAATATATATATACACATATATATACATATATATAATATATTTATGATATATGTCATTTTTTCATGTTTAATTTAAAATCCTTATCCCTTGCCAAACCGCTTCAATCGAATACGACTATTACAGTACCAACGACCGAGTCTCCGGCTTCCGCCTGAGCTCTCTTCGTACTCCGTATATTACCTCTTTTAAACTATGTTATCGGTCAAAATAGACTTTTTTATTGACTTTTGTTTCAAATATGTCAAGATTATCATGTTAAAGAATATGGTGTATTCAGGATTTTGATAGACTTCAGTCAATTTTTGTTTCACTAAACGTGTGATTTTTATCGTCTCTTTACAGATCTTATCGTGTAACCTGTTTCTAATAAACAGGTTCGTGTCTGGAAAAAATGACATGATTAATTATCGTGTTGTGTTCATGTCAGCCCTTATCGTGTTCGTGTCTTATCATGTCGTGTCTGATTTGTTATGTCAGTCCCTATGGCATGTGAATAATATAAAAATTTTAAAGATAAACACCCTTTAAGTCTAAACTTCCATGTGTTATCATTAATCGTGTTTCTCACGTGAGACTTATTGTTACATTTAAGGATTAAGAGAATTTTAATATTGTTTGTTAAATTTGAGTTCAGACTATTTTGATTGTTTCTCACGTGAGACTTATTATTACGCAATCCAAGAACACTCTTAGAAGAAAACCAATCATAGGTGAGAAAAATTTTAACTCAACATAAAACTATTTTTTAACCGGTAAAGCTTAAACCCAACGCATTCTTCTAATTTAATAAAATATTGAGATATTAAAACCACTTGAAATTAGAATCATTGATAACATAAACATAAGTAGGAATAACATCAATATTTAATGTTGGATAACTTTGCACAAACCAATGAACCAAATGCCAAGTTGCTTCTGAAAGTAAATACATATATTATTTATAACTAGTTTTTATTCCTCCCGTGCTACGCGGCGGGAATCCAGTCATTTTTCTCGCTGTGTTACTTTGTTGTCGGGCTGGTTCGTCGGAATCCATAATAGCGCAGTCTTATGACGAAAAATAAGTGTGGAGAGGCCTGTACTTTTTCCCGTACGGAAAACCGAGAATTTCAGTCGTTATCATTCCAGCTTGTTAGAAATCATAAAAGCAAAATTTGGTGGCAAAACTATAAAATTATTAAACTTTATTGATCAAAGTCTAAAAAATAAACTTCAATACATAGTTTGGTAATCAAACACTCCTCTCCTAAACTTCAGTGATCAAAATTCGAAAAATAAACCGGTGTAAAACTATAAAATGCTAAAATATAGTTACTAAACTTTATTAGAAACCCAAAGTCAAAAGAACCTAAAAAATAAAATTTATATACTTTGTAAATCAATATAGTATATTAATAATACAATTAAAATAATAAGAAAATAGTAGATGAAGCTAACGCCCATTTATTGCTCATTCAGTTGTACACTTTTGTGCAATGTCTAACTTATACATTACTGCTCATTGAGTTGTTTTTTAAATATATAGAATAATGTTATTGTAAGAATTAAAATATGATTTACAAATTGAAAATACTTTATAATAAGAATTTATTTCTAAGATAAATTTTTAAGTTTAATCATAATTTAAAGTTTTAATGTATTCTCTGTTTCTTATGAATATGATATACTTTATATATGGATTTTGAATTTTAATCTCAATTTTTTATCTTTCTTCCTGAAAAGAATAAATAAATAAATAGATAAAATGACCACTTGACCACCTCCAACCCAACAACATACGACTAACAAAACATCAGTTGTGAACAATGATATTAAAATTTTTATAGCCTAAATAATTTCGCATGGGAGTATGCTCCTGTCGTGTAAAAGTAACACTAATGATTTTAAAGGGTTATTATCTTAGGAATTTCCTGTCATTTGGTGCGAATATATCAGGAGCTGTACTAAAAAAACATTTTTAGCTAAATAAATAGTCTCTTTTAAATAATGTATTATGAGCCAAAGGCATTATAGCTCAGCGGCATCTTGGTGGTGGGATAAGACTTAGGGCCTATTAGGTCATGGGTTCGAATCTCACAAAGGGGGTTTTTTCATAATTATGAGTTTCCTCCTGAATTGGTGACTTGGTGGTGGAATATGATCGCGTGGTAACACTGGTGGCACGATGATACTCCAGTGATCCGTGAGTGATTCCTATTTAGCCGTTCAAAAAAAATAATAATAATAATAATAATAATAATGTATTATGAAAGAGGTTTAAATACAAAGTGTATTTTTGCTACAAAGTGTGAGCAGACACAATGAGTCAAAAAATCACAAAAAAAAAATTATATCTCACAATCTAAATCGAATTTCAAAAAAGTAATTCCGAGTTTTTGTTCCCCTAGCCGTCTTCACTAACAAAAAAAATAAATGAAAAGAAAAAAATAAAAAAAATAAACGTTTTTTTATTGTGTCATTTATGAAAGACACAACGACGTCATTGTGTCATTTATGAAAAACACAATGACGTTATTGTGTCATTATAAAAGACAAAATGACGTCATTATGTCATATAAAGACACAGTGAAATTTTTTTATTTTTATTTTTTGAAATATAACGACGAGAGGAACAGAGACTTCGAAGTACTTTTTTGAAATTCGATTTAGATTGTGAGATATCATTTTTTTGTGACTTTTTTAGCCTCATTGTATTTTCACACTTTATAGCAAAAATACACTTTGTAGAATTACATCACCCATGTATTATTGCTATTTTTAAGTGTATATGAAAAACAATATGGTAGTCTTTATATTTTATTTTTTAACTTTTATAGTTTTAAATTTCAATAATTAATTAATCACTTTTTCAAATCACGTGGTTTTCAAAATCACTTTTTAACTATTAACGTGATATTTAGTGAGCGACCCATCTGAAATAATCTTTTCTACCGGCAAAGTTTCCCCGTCAATGGCCTAACTTTGACATTAAGTTGCATGTCCATTTTTTTTAATATTCTGTGGTGGATTCAGCTTTGACAATATATTATTAGGATGGATATTCCATATTCGATACCATTTTTTTCTGTATCATGCATTGAAAAAGTCTGTTAAATTGAAAATTTATATATTTCTTTTTATGAATTCCATTCTAGAAAATTGTATGTCTATACAATAAGCTAGTTATTTTTTTAAAAACAACTTTTTACGCATAAATTTCATTAATTAAGTAACATTTGCAAGGATAATCCATACCAACATAATAAGTTTTATGAGAAACAATCATCAATGTCATCAGATGATAAAGCGATAGGTGGTTGAATCGGGTTTGAAACCGAGTCGGTTTGGGTTTTACCGGATTAAACAAATTTCACCAAATATGTTTAAGAACCAATCTCAAACCTACATGTTGAGTCGGGTTGGAATGAAACCGTTCGTGTTGGGTTGCTGATTTGGTTTTTTAACCTTTTTTCATCTCTAATAAAAAAGTTATAAAGCAAAAATAAGCGAAAAATTATTTAATTACCGTATAAGTTTTCAACACAAAAGCACTTACGAAAATGTAGTTGGAACCTTAAATAAGCATTAGATGGTTGTGAGTGGTTTTGAGTGTGTGCCCTATAATATGTGGGATGATTGTGAATGGTTTTGAGGAATAAGAGAGAAAATTTATGGGGATTGTACCGTGATTCCTCGTATTTGAAGAAACACGGTACAACTCTCATAAATTATTAATATTTTTAAAAGTGGTTGTGAATGGAGGTGAAAAAAAATATAATAATAAAGATATAAAAATATTATTTAATCAAAAGATATAATAAAAAATAGTGTTTTTAGGATGCGATTGCTCTTATCCATCATATCTATTGGTCCCGATATCCAACCTATGAATCACGGCATTCGTCAACAATAGATGTGGACGTGGACCAATGGCTGTTTGAAAGGAAAAAGACATCACGGTGTTTATATTAAAGACACAACAAACCATGCATTTTAGTCTTCTTACCTTTCCTTTTAAGTAAGCTTTTCTAATAGGTTGTAATCTTATTATGCTTTATAGAAAATACATGATAACGATAAAGTAAACAAACCTTGATAATGGTTCACGAAAACCATATTATGATTTACTATTCTCTTGATCGTAAAAGACTAGATTCACTATCACTACAAGAAAATCAGTTTTTTGTGACTAACTTTTTTGCGGCGATACACATTTCGTCGCAAAAAAGTCGATAAACGACAAAAAAGTTTGCTTTTTTGACTTTTCCAGTCAAAATGAGATTTTGCGGCGATAATTTCATCACAAATAACAAAAATTTATATTTTTTTAATTTTTTTCATTTCACGACAATTTTTTAAAGGGCGGGAAAATTCCCGGCAAGTAATTTGCTGCGACTTTTCGTCGCAAAAAAGATGTAATAAAAAATAAAGTTTTTGTTGGACCAAAAGAACCAATGAGCCAAGATCAGGAAAACCTCTAAGTCCCACATGCCACTGCAACAACTGCTGAAGACTCCCATCAGCTGTTCTGACAAAGTCTGAAGATCAAAGTATGAAGATCAAAGAACTGAAGAACAACAACTGAAGACTCTAAAGTACTGAAGACAAGTACTGAAGTCTGAAGTACTGATCATACAAGTACTGAAGACTTCAAGTACTGAAGACAAGTACTGAAGAATCAAAAGCTGAAGAACTGAAGAACTGAAGACCTTCTACTGAAGCACAAAGTCTGAAGACAAAGACTGAAGACAACAGCTGATGACATCTACTGAAGTCATCAGCTGTTACATCATCTGAAGCCAAGTCTGAAGAACAAGTGCTGAAGACTCAGAGTTTGTCACAACAGCTGAAGAAGTCTTCTTCGGTTGTTGTGATGGTTTTTCCCTTTCAGTAGTTTATTTTGTTTCAGTAGTTGTACAACAGCTGAAGAGCTTGTTCTTCAGCTGTTATAGTATCAGTAGTTATAAACGACTGAAGAGTTTGTTCTTCAGTCGTTGTAGGCTTTCAGTAGTTTACTTTTATCAGTACTTGTAATAGGAACACTTTTGTAAGAAGATGTCAGCTGTTGACATCTTCAGTAGTTTTATGTTCCGTCAGTTGTAATTTTAATAATCGGTTGATGTCAGAGAAAGGACATCACCACCATCCTTTTGCCGCCTATAAAAGGATGGTGAACCATGCTGTTTTAATTGCCGAAACGTGTTGAGCAATAGAACAATTAATTTTTCGCAGAACTCTTTTCTCTCTCTATGTTTATGCTTTTACTTGCAATATCTTTTATGTTCTTGCTATAATTGCTAATTAACGTGCTAAATCCGCTGCAAACCAATCTGATTGATCAAACGAGAGGCTGAGATCCTGAGAAAATTTTTTATTTGTAGAATAAATATTTGCGGCGATAAATCATCGCAAAAAGTGTATCTAAATTTAATTTTATTTTTATTTGATGTGAAAATAGTCGTAGCAATAGGTTTTTTGCGGTGATATATCGCCGCAAAAAGTTTCTGCATATTTTAAAGTCGTGATTTTCAGATCTTGTCCCCATCTCAACCAACATTCACCACCACCGCCAACCCCACCCCCACGGCCCACCCCCACCCTACTCCGGGCGACCGGCCACCCCCACCCTATTCCCGGCGACCGGCGACGACCGGCAACCCCTACCTCACTCCCCGTCGGCCGGCGACACCCACCGCCGCTCCACCACCGCCCCACCACCGCCCCACCACCGCCATTTTCAAAGTTGCTGCTCCACCACCGCTGGTCCACTACCGTCGCCGCCTCACCACCGCCGCCGCCTCCTTTACACCCTAGCCGCCACCACCACTCCTAATTTTAGGTAATAACCTCGATTTTACCTAATTTTATGTTAATTTTTAGTTAATATTTTGAAATTAGGGTAATAAAGTTTATGGGGTTATGAAAACATAGATGTTTTACATGTGTGTATGTATGTATTTAAGAATGTATGTATTTAGTGTGTTAATTTGTAGTTGTTTGGGGTTTTGAAGTTTATTTTGTTTATGAAAATATGGATGTTTAACATGTGTGTATGTAAGAATATAAGAATGTAGTTTATGAAGTTCATGAAAATATGGAATGTTAAGTTTGGGGTTTTGTAGTTTATGTAAGAAGTTTATTTTGTTTATGAAAATATTGAATGTTAAATTTATGTTAATATGTAGTTATTGTTGAAATTAGGTTTATTAAGTTTTATGGTTATGAAAAAATAGATATTTAGTTGAGATGAAAGAATATGTGTGTATGTTTGTATTAAAGAATGTATGTATTTGATATGTTAATTTTGTGTTAATTTTGTATTAACATTGTGTATGTTTGTATTAAGATTGTTTGAAATAACATTGTCGTCGTAATAGGTTAAGATTGTTTGAAAACAATGATGTTTAACATGTGTATATGTATGTATTTAAGAATGTTTGTATTAAGATTGTTTGAAATAACATGTGTGTATGTATGAATATAAGAATGTATGTATTTGGTATGAATATAAGAATGTATGTATGTATTTGGTATGTTAATCTTGTATTAATATGTAGTTATTGTTTGAAAGTAGGTTTAGCAAGTTTTATGATAATGAAAAATTGGATATTTAACTTAGTTAAGATGAAATAGTATGTGTGTATGTATGTATATAAGAATGAATGTATGTATTTGGTATGTTAACTTAGGGTTAGGAAGTTTATTAAATATTTAACTTTTATATTGTATTTCCTTAGTTTTAAACGTGTTAAGATATTTAATATTTTTTGTAAACACAGTTATGATGATTGATAAGAGTTGGACTACTTTAGAAAATAAATTTTCTAAAGAATATCTGATTGGTCTTAAAGGATTCATGGAAAGGTGTAAGAACTATACGAATAATCAAAATAAAGCTCGATGTCCCTGAAATAATTGCAATTACAGTTATTGGTTTCCTCTTCCAACAATAGAGCGCCACATACATAATAATGGTTTTTGCCGATTTTACAAAACGTGGACGCATCATGATGAATCATATGTTCCGTCACCGGTAGTTTCAGTCATACCTCAAACGACAGACCCAATACATGATTTTATCAACGATGTTCGTCAGGAGAATGTACCACAAGAGGACAACAACGATGAGACAATGAACACAACAGATACACCGAGTGATACAAATGATGAACTTGCTGAATTACTGAAACTTGCCGACACCAAACTATACCCTGGTTGTGACGGGATGTCTTCATTGGATTTCTTGGCAAAACTGAGTCACATGAAGGCCATCAATAAATGGACCGATACATCGTTTGACCAATTGTTAGAATTTCTTAAAACTGCATTTCCGCTTGCTAAAATCCCACCGTCAAACTATGAAGCCAAGAAGATAATGAAGAAAGTTGGTTAGGATATGAATCGATCCACGTTTGTAAGAACGACTGTTGTTTATTTTGGGGGAAAGATAACAAAGATTTGCAAGAATGTCCAATATGTTATGAAAGTAGATGGAAGGACGCAAACACTAAGGGAAAGAAAGTTGCCAACAAGGTTATGCGTTACTTTCCATTAATTCCTAGACAAAAGCGTATTTATAGCTCAAGACACACTGCAAAGCATATGACATGGCATGCTTCTGGACGTTGCACGGAAGATAGTAAGTTACGTCACCCGGTGGATGGTACATCATGGAAAGAATTCGATTCAATGTATCCTGCTTTTGCCAAAGAACCTAGAAATGTTAGATTAGGGTTGGCTGCTGACGGCTTCAATCCATTTGGCAACATGAGTACGTCCTATAGCATGTGGCCGGTCATATTGACAACATACAATACGCCGCCATGGTTATGTATGAAAGAGTCTTCATTCATGCTGACGTTATTAATCCCTGGCCCTAAATCACTGGGAAGGACATTGATGTTTTTTTGAGACCATTGGTTGATGAATTGAAAACTCTTTGGTCGGACGGAGTCGTGACAAGAGATGCGGTTACAAACACTTTCTTCACATTGCGTGCATTGCTTTTATAGACTATCAATGATTTCCCTGCTCGTAGTAGCTTGTCTGGTTGGAGTGGGCAAGGTTACTTTGCATGCCCAACATGTAAGGAAGACACTCCATCTGTTCATGTATTGAGAAAAACTGCTTATGTTGGGCATAGAAGATGGTTACCAACGAATCATAAATGGAGGAAGGACAAGTCATTCAATGTTAAGAACGAGACTAGACGTCCTCCTAATAGGAAAACTAATGATCAGATTTTGCAACAACTTAATAATTTGCCGCCCCGTATTTCTGGGAAACATGTTCAGTTTGGTGGTAAGAAGAGAAAACGTGATTCCAATGTTGAATTGAATTGGACCAAGCGTTCTATTTTTTTCGAGCTTGAATATTGGTCTTCCATTCAACTAAAACATAATTTGGATGTCATGCATATCGAAAAGAATGTGTGCGAGAGTTTGTTGAATACGTTGATGATGAACAAGGAAAAATCCAAAGACACTGATAAGGCAAGAATGGTGTTAGAACAATGAAACATTCGACGTGACTTGTGGCTTGTAGATAACGGTCGCGGTAAGCTCTCAATGCCTCATCCTATGTTCTCTTTCTCAAACGCCGAAAGGAGTCTTTTTTGTCAATTCATTAAGGGAGTAAAATTACCTGATGGCTTTGGCTCCAACTTTAAACATAAGATAACCGATAATGATACCCAAATAACGGGGATGAAATCACATGATCATCATATGATGATGCAACGGTTGCTTCCGATTGGTGCTCAAGCGTACTTGGATAAAAACATTTCAACACCAATAATTGAGATGTGCTTATTCTTTAAGCAACTTTATGCTCGGAACTTGATGTCATCTAACATGCAAGATGCGGAGGAGAAGTTGATTAAAATTTTGTGTTCTTTCGAGCAAATATTTCCCCCGTCATTTTTTGACATAATGATTAATTTGGTTATGCATTTACCTGAGGAGGCCATTCAAGGTGGGCCAGTTTACATGAGGTGGATGTATCCATTTGAAAGATATATGAAAAAGCTGAAAAATTATGTTAGAAATAAGGCTAGGCCCGAGGGTTCCATTACGGAGGGGTATGTCGCAGATGAAGCCTTAACTTTCTTTTCAAGGTATCTTGACGGTGTACCAACGAGATTTAATCGGCCGGACAGAAACGAAGACGCCCCAGTTTCCACACGTGAGTTTTATGTCTTCCAATCGCTATGCACACCTATCAGCAAGGGGGTTGATAAAAACATAGATGGTGTGCTTTGGGCAAAACTAAATTGGTTTGTCCTTAACAACAGCTCCGAGATCGAAGAATACAAAGAGTAAGTATTTTTTATTTCAGGTTGTCTTTTCGTAAGTTATCTTTAAGATGATTATTATTAACGCAAGTAACATTATTTATAGTGAATTTATTACTCAAATGCCGCATGCAACTGACTTGGAAGCAAATTTTCTTAACTGGTTTAAACAGAAGGTAAACTCATTTGTATATAAAACCGATTATATGTCACACCCCAACCTTGACGGCGGAATCGTCGAGGCGTGAGAGTTACGATTGTTCACAGCCACATAATGCTATTGCCTGAAACATGTTAAAAATAAATGGTCAACATATTGTTGGTGAGCATTCTATAGTTTTTCATACATAAGTATATAAAAGATGGCAATTCATGTTGTAAATTAGAGAACAAGGTAACTAGGGATGTAAGACAGAATGCACAATCAAACCTTGACAATGTTTTACAAGTATCAAACGACGTTAATATTCTATTAACGTTAAAAGTATATACGATTAGCTAAGTGTACTTGGATCAACCAAGCAGGCTTGTCAGGCCCATAGATCTATGACGTCGCCAGGCTAGCAATAGTTAATGATTGTACATATATTCGACATTACATGGTAGCTACAAGATTCAACTAATCACAACACACAAGCAAATTGCCATAAGTTTACAAGAATCAAACGTGTTTACAAGTGTAACGTTTATACGGTAACATGTTTCACCCAAAAGTATGTGAAATAATAAAATGGGTATAGAAATACTCACTTGATTGAATATGTATATTTTGGATGATTAATAAGGAATAATCTTAAGCGTCGTTTCGACGTAGTCCTTCACAATGTACCTAAATGTACATTTTACAAGTTTAAGTTTATTAACAAGGTTAACGTTTTAACGCGAACTAGGGTTTTAATGGAATGGTGGGGTTTTATAATTACGTCCGACAAAATATATTTGATTTTGTTTTGCGTTAATGGAAATGAAATATACTATTTTATCGTTTTAATATAAAAGAAACCATTTGTAATAAAGTCTAAGTATAGTTTAAATAAACCCATTTTATTTAGTTTGAATGAATAAAACAAATTTATTTAAAGTGAGTGTGTTTGATAATTAATAGAATTAAATCTATTAATACATTTGAATTAGATTGTTAAAGTGTGAGAAGAACATTTATTTTAGTAAATTAAACCATCGTTTAAAGTTTATTTTTTTATAAGAAATTCACTAAATATATTATATTTCTTAACTATTTAATAAAATGTCAAAATATTTTTATTAAATAATTTACAGAAAATAATATGGTGTCTAAAAGAATTATTTAAAGTTTACAAAACCCATTTTTATATTTTTTTCTAGAATTTTCTATAATTATTTTAATTTTAAAAAAATATTACAGAAGATAATTTTTTGATTTAAAATAAACATGTTTATAAAAATGATTTTTATGATTTTTAGGAAATTTTCTGTAATTTTTTAAAAGCTTAAAAGGCTAAAAAAAATAAGTGCAGGTGCCCGGGTTCGAACCCGGGACCTCAAGGTTTGAAAGCATGTACAGAACCAGTGAACCAAAGGCCTCAGCCGCGGTATGAAATAGTTTTTAATACTTAAAAACCCAAGTTCCATTAATCCCCAATTTCGAATGAAACCCTAGATTGAATAGGTCCAAAATTGGGGCTCGAATCGGTTGTGTAAACGAAATTAACCTTGGGGCTTTTAATCCCCAAGTGAAACCGAGCACATTGATGCCTTGAATTACCTGTTTTGGTGTAGATTCGGTAGAGAACAAGTTCAAGAACAGCCGCGGCTCGGGAGGATCTGGAATCGGGGTATATGTGTGTGTTTAGATCGAATTGAGATCACAGAGAGTTTTGGTGAGTGATTTTGGAGGTTTACCTTCTGTTATATAGGTGAAATTTGAGCGGACGAGCTCCATTTAATTCGATTTTTGAACGGATCGAGCGGGTTCGGTGGGTGTACGCGTAAACGAGCTCATTTTTCAAATTGTGTGGGTCCTTGTGTTCGAATCTTGGTCGAGAGGGTGTCGGGGGCTTTAATTCGAATTAAAACCGCGTGAAATGGGCGTTTGGGGCTCGCCGGAGAGCTCGCCGGAGCTTCGCCGGCCTTTCGCCGGAAAACCGAGGGGGAAATGGGGCCGGGGGGTTGGGTTGTAAATTTTTAATTTTACAATAATGGTCCCTGCGGTTTGAATTTTATTATTTTATGTTAGAAACTTTCATTTTAAGTTTCAAAATTGACAGGATTGACCCCTGGACTTTATTATTATTATTATTATTATTATTATTATTATTATTATTATTTATTACCATTATCATTATTATTATTATATTATTATTATTATTATTATTATTATTATTATTATTATTATTATTATTATTATTATTATTATCGCGTCGTAAAATACGGGATGTTACAGTCTCCCCTACTTTAGGAAATTTCGTCCCGAAATTTGTTTACGAGAAGGCTGAGACGAAAAGATGAGGACACTTGGAGAACTTTCAGGTTTTGATAAGGTATTAAAAGAAGAAAATTCATCATCGATTAAGCTGACTACTTTAGTGTTTACTTTATGTGCAATGACAGAGCAATTAGAGGTAAAAAGAGAGTCTAAAGTGTGTGGCTCCTAGTTATCATTATAAGCTTTTACGTTGATTAACAATGAACGTTAATACAAGATGTTACCGTCTCCCCTACTTTAAAGAATTTCGTTTCGAAATTTAGAATGAACTTAAATGAGCAAAAGAGTTAAAATGAAAGATAAGTGTTCAAACTAACAGTGATTGACGTTTAATTACAGATGAAATGTTTCACTTGATGGAATCTTACAAGATTCTTGGCATAATGCATGCCAATTTGAACCCTATCAGTGAAATGTGAGACGTTTTGAGATGAAATATTGGAAAACGATGCCGAGTTACCATCGTATATTATACTTATAAATCACAACTTCCAGAATATAATTTCATGGTAAGGTGATGTTTAGATATCAATAAAAGACCACAATGGTAAGCAAGGTCAACCGTCGGAATTTAAGAATCCCAAACGTCATCATATGAAACGACCTTAACGCATATATTGTGAATATGTATTTCTCCTTTGACCAACCATTGGTCTAAGAATGATACGCTATGCGAAGATCTTGAAATGAGTTCACGACGATGGTTAAGAATATTATTTAAAACCGAGAATGAATCAATCGTTCAAAATGACGATCGATGTTTTAACGTCATACCACGGTATACGAATAGTTGAAACAGATACAGGTCAATTTCTCGACGTTGTGAGATAATGAGTCGAATTGAATTTTTAGCCAATCGGTCTATAATGCACCAATTGTCATCATGACATTTTAAAATAAGAGGCACCTAGTGGATGAAAAGTTAAACGGAAGATTTACGGGAACACGGAGATTAGGTTTTGTCATATGTAAAGGTAAGACACTTGGACACATGCCAAGTTATGTCTTTTCTTTTATGCCAAACCCATGACTACAAGTTACGAAGGTTTATGAACCATTATATCCACATTGCAGTGAGGATAATAACGAGTCTTGTTGTTCAAAACCAAGTTAGAATTTCAATGATTTTCAAGGTTAAAGATTCAAAAACGATTCAAGAAATGACGCAAACAATAAGAAAGGTATTCGTAACCATGTTTTGCAAGGTAACAAATTTCCAAATGCAGATCACATACGTAATTCATCAAACAATAAGAGAGGTATTCGATAATATCTTTATTTGACAAAGGATTATTTAGGAAGACTATACTTATGGGTTTGACGATATCTCTAGATGAAAGTTGATAAGTAAGGAATAAATGGTTCGATGTAGCTAGATCGAGTCAAAACATGAAGATAAAGAAATCGATTTAAGAATTTAAATGCTGCAAGGTTGAAGTCAAAATCAACCTAAAACGATCGGGTCTTCTTTTAAGTTCAGAGATCATGCTTTGGCTTAATAGGTCAAAACACTAACATTGTTTCACCTGTTAAGT
The DNA here is from genome assembly GCA_024085815.1 of Flaveria linearis. Taxonomy (NCBI): domain Eukaryota; kingdom Viridiplantae; phylum Streptophyta; class Magnoliopsida; order Asterales; family Asteraceae; genus Flaveria; species Flaveria linearis. The sequence goes on from CM044002.1 coordinate 18,581,750, forward strand.
TACTACATGCTTCTCGTCACTTGATTACAAACTTGGTAAGTTGAAGATCAATAAATGAGAATAGTCATCAAGGTGTGGTTTTCACTCCTAACTTGATGGTGTATTTCCAAGGTATGTCCACCAACTTACCAATCAACCAGTTTGATCCCAACCAATTGTTGAGGATTCACATAAATAAGACGTGGTAACTCACCATTAAGGTAAGGAAAATCACTCCTATCTTAACGGTGAAGTTCTTACAAAAACAAAATATAACAAAATGAACTTCTTCATCAAAATCCAGAATTCACTCCTACTTTGACGAGTTCGTTTCATTTGAGAAAATTACAATCCATAAAAATGAAATTATCATCAAGGTATAGAATTATGCCTATCTTGATGATTGAGTTCCATAATAACAAGAAAACAATTGAGGATTAACATTTGCCACCAAAGTACGGGTTTCAATCCTATTTTGGTGAGATCATGTCATTTGTGAAGTACAAGTTACAATGAGAATAATTGAAGTCAATCCTCAGGATGAGGAAATCACCCTAATCCAGAGAATGAAATTTCATAAAACACACAATTGGAAACCACTTATCGAAACGAGTAGAGAATCATCAAAGTAAGGGAATCACCCCTGTTTTGATAAGTTAGAATTGTTTAGGAGGTACGAGTGTTCTTAGTCATAGACTGACTTACAAACTCTTGCATCTCTCACGGTGCAGACAGTTTAAGGTTCGACTTAACCATGAAGAGAAAAGAATATCACTTAGAAATTCAGAAAATTTCAAGTTACATTAATGTAACCAAAATGAAAATCATGCTTACAAAATTTAAGATCAAAATTCGAGGTAACAGGATTTGTTATGATGGTGTTCAAATCTTGAATAATTTCAATCAGGGAGACAAAATCAAGAACAAGAATGATTCGACAACATGATGAGATGTGAACATTCGATTCACAATCAAAAGGAAAATACAAGGACTTCTCAAGATATGAGCTCAACCATAGTTTAATTGAAGGCACGCGTATTTTTAAGTGATAATGAAGTTATAATTAGTTTATTTGATCATTGAGGTGAGTGACCACTTATAATATTTGAGTTAACAAAGTTAACATTTAATTAGCAAAGTATCCCGAGATGTAGAAATCCCACCTACAGCATTGAATGTCTTTAGTTATGGGACACACCCTTAGGAAGATTTTAGAACCATAAGTAACGGTTTAAATTTTTGAAGACCATACGGTTTAGATTCCCAATATCTTTGGGTATATTAAGATCCATGTTCACGTTGGTCAAGGTATAGAAATAGTTACATGAAATGCTGATTTCAATGCCGTTACACGGTACATGTTGAGCGTTTAATCGTAAGAGTTGAATTGTAGGATGGGTTTAATATTAACAGGAATATTATTTAGGTTAAGAATGAGAAGGTATTTAAACTTTGATGATAAACCAGTTCAAGGATTCAAGGATTTTTAAGATACAAAAGGATGGTTCCATTTGGTAACGCATTACCATTTGGAATCGTTGACACGTCAAGGTAAATTAACCCATTTGCCTTAGAGACTTGTGTATTTTGACCATAGTTTATCACTCATCCCAGAAATCCCCAGGTAAGCGTAACTGGTCCCGTAGGATATATGCGAAACGCTTGCCTTAGCCCGAAGGCTTTTTGCCAGGAAATCCAGAATACAGGTGTCTATGTGTCACACAATATTTCTTAGGTTCATGAAATCAAAACCTTGATGAGATTTATATAGATTAGACATAACGTCTAAAGATCCAAGTCATAAGCATAAGTATACGATTCCACGTGTCGTCGAGAATAAGATTGAGAGGTTTTATGTTCGGGGAGAGTCAAAGATAAGTTTAGGGAGACAAGTAACTAAGTTTAGGCAATCCTATGCTAAGGCATCAAATTGCACATAAGAAGGCATAACATTATGTAATATGCAAACCATGTATTTACAAGATAAAAATACTATAAGGTGCATGCATAAGCTATAGTCTAGGTCATCATTAATAACCTAAATCCCTATAGTTATGGGCTCTGATACCAATCTGTCACACCCCAACCTTGACGGCGGAATCGTCGAGGCGTGAGAGTTACGATTGTTCACAGCCACATAACGCTATTGCCTGAAACATGTTAAAAATAAAAGGTCAACATATTGTTGGTGAGCATTCTATAGTTTTTCATACATAAGTATATAAAAGATGGCAATTCATGTTGTAAATTAGAGAACAAGGTAACTAGGGATGTAAGACAGAATGCACAATCAAACCTTGACAATGTTTTACAAGTATCAAACGACGTTAATATTCTATTAACGTTAAAAGTATATACGATTAGCTAAGTGTACTTGGATCAACCAAGCAGGCTTGTCAGGCCCATAGATCTATGACGTCGCCAGGCTAGCAATAGTTAATGATTGTACATATATTCGACATTACATGGTAGCTACAAGATTCAACTAATCACAACACACAAGCAAATTGCCATAAGTTTACAAGAATCAAACGTGTTTACAAGTGTAACGTTTATACGGTAACATGTTTCACCCAAAAGTGTGTGAAATAATAAAATGGGTATAGAAATACTCACTTGATTGAATATGTATATTTTGGATGATTAATAAGGAATAATCTTAAGCGTCGTTTTGACGTAGTCCTTCACAATGTACCTAAATGTACATTTTACAAGTTTAAGTTTATTAACAAGGTTAACGTTTTAACGCGAACTAGGGTTTTAATGGAATGGTGGGGTTTTATAATTACGTCCGACAAAATATATTTGATTTCGTTTTGCGTTAATAGAAATGAAATATACTATTTTATCGTTTTAATATAAAAGAAACCATTTGTAATAAAGTCTAAGTATAGTTTAAATAAACCCATTTTATTTAGTTTGAATAAATAAAACAAATTTATTTAAAGTGAGTGTGTTTGATAATTAATAGAATTAAATCTATTAATACATTTGAATTAGATTGTTAAAGTGTGAGAAGAACATTTATTTTAGTAAATTAAACCATCGTTTAAAGTTTATTTTTTTATAAGAAATTCACTAAATATATTATATTTCTTAACTATTTAATAAAATATCAAAATATTTTTATTAAATAATTTACAGAAAATAATATGGTGTCTAAAAGAATTATTTAAAGTTTACAAAACCCATTTTTATATTTTTTTCTAGAATTTTCTATAATTATTTTAATTTTAAAAAAATATTACAGAAGATAATTTTTTGATTTAAAATAAACATGTTTATAAAAATGATTTTTATGATTTTTAGGAAATTTTCTGTAATTTTTTAAAAGCTTAAAAGGCTAAAAAAAAATAAGTGCAGGTGCCCGGGTTCGAACCCGGGACCTCAAGGTTTGAAAGCATGTACAGAACCAGTGAACCAAAGGCCTCAGCCGCGGTATGAAATAGTTTTTAATACTTAAAAACCCAAGTTCCATTAATCCCCAATTTCGAATGAAACCCTAGATTGAATAGGTCCAAAATTGGGGCTCGAATCGGTTGTGTAAACGAAATTAACCTTGGGGCTTTTAATCCCCAAGTGAAACCGAGCACATTGATGCCTTGAATTACCTGTTTTGGTGTAGATTCGGTAGAGAACAAGTTCAAGAACAGCCGCGGCTCGGGAGGATCTGGAATCGGGGTATATGTGTGTGTTTAGATCGAATTGAGATCACAGAGAGTTTTGGTGAGTGATTTTGGAGGTTTACCTTCTGTTATATAGGTGAAATTTGAGCGGACGAGCTCCATTTAATTCGATTTTTGAACGGATCGAGTGGGTTCGGTGGGTGTACGCGTAAACGAGCTCATTTTTCAAATTGTGTGGGTCCTTGTGTTCGAATCTTGGTCGAGAGGGTGTCGGGGGCTTTAATTCGAATTAAAACCGCGTGAAATGGGCGTTTGGGGCTCGCCGGAGAGCTCGCCGGAGCTTCGCCGGCCTTTCGCCGGAAAACCGAGGGGGAAATGGGGCCGGGGGGTTGGGTTGTAAATTTTTAATTTTACAATAATGGTCCCTGCGGTTTGAATTTTATTATTTTATGTTAGAAACTTTCATTTTAAGTTTCAAAATTGACAGGATTGACCCCTGGACTTTATTATTATTATTATTATTATTATTATTATTATTATTATTATTATATTATTATTATTATTATTATTATTATTATTATTATTACCATTATCATTATTATTATTATTATTATTATTATTATTATTATTATTATTATTATTATTATTATTATTATTATTATCACGTCGTAAAATACGGGATGTTACATTATACAAACTAATAATATTATAATCATTATAATTTTCTTTTATTTCAAATAGATCAATCGTCGGGGAGTAAATGATGAATCTAGTGTTAGTACTCAGTTATTTGCTTTAGCAAATGGACCACGACATGCAAACTCTTACAACGCTTGTATAGTTAACGGTGTGAGATTTGTAGTTCATAGCCGAGACTTACGTCGTACAACTCAAAACAGCGGCATCTCAACAACTGGGCAAGACGGAACAAAGTGTTACGGTTTGTTGGAAGAGATTCTGGAGCTAGGCTATCTAGATCGTTGCAAGGTTGTGTTGTTTCGATGTAAATGGTTTAAAACTAATAACAACAAACTTTGTGTCACTAAGAATAACATAACTAGTATTTCTACTCAAACTGAATGGTTTACAAATGACCAATACATTCTTGCAACACAAGCAGAGCAAGTCTTTTATCTTGACGAACCGTCTAAAGCCGGTCAAAGAGCTTAATCAAACAGACATTGGAAGGTCGTCCAAGAGGTGAATCATCGGAAGATTTGGGACCGAGATATTATCATGGAAAATAACGAAGCAGATTTAATTCATGGTAACACTTCATCTGACCTTTTGTTGTCTGCTGACTTAGATAATTTGACTTATGATGATTTGAGTAGAGATGAAGCAACAGAAGTCAATGTTTCCCTTAAGCATGTTAATGTAGAGGACGAGACATATGAAGATACGGATGAGGGTGAAGACAACGATGCAGACAAAGCTATTGACGTTTCTGATAATTCAGATGACGATTTAGACGAACTTAATAATGATTGTGGAGAAGATTCTTATCACACCGATGAATCCGATTGATTTTAATTTTTAATTTTAATCGAATCGTTTATTATGTTTGAATTATTATGTTTATTGAATTGTTTTTTGCAATTGTGTGTGTTTAGCTAATGATCTAAAATATTATAAGCATAATGTTATTTGTGGTATATTTGTATACCTGTATAATTTTTTTATAGATGGCAGACGTGGTACGAGGTCACAGTGGGGATACCTATGGGCGTGGTCCACCTGGTGGTGGTCCTCCCGATGAAGATCGATCGTGGCAGCCACCAGTGATTACTCCGGCAGCTGTAGCGGAAGAAGTATGACGAATTTTTATACTATTATATTTTAAAATTAATATATATAATTAACATAGAATTTTTATACTATTATCAATTTGCAGGACAAGGCAAGCGTGGGAAAACCACAATTCAGGGTATGCGTAAGAGAAATCCTCATGGGAATTTGCTGACAATTGAATTTGAGCAAGGTACGCATGACACCTACAAACCTGTAGGTGTCAATCAGGCGACCTTTGCTTCACTGATTAGCACACTCGTTGACAAATTTCCTCAAAAGTATAAAAGCTGGAGAAAGATACCTGCAGAGTTGAAGGCGACTATCTGGCCTGACTTACAGGTTAAGTTTTTGATAATTAAATTCAGTGATTAAATATATATACACTAAGCTATTTGTTTTCATAATATGCAGATGTATTTTGATATGACTCCCAATGAAGGATTGAGGGCAGGCATTGAGAAATATGCTGCAAATCGGTATAAAGATCACAAATACCGGTTCAAGCAAAAACATTTTAGCAAAATAGGCGGGGAAGACAGAGTTGATATTTCTGATATTGTGCTACCTGATATGCAAGAATCTGAATGGAAAGACTATGTGGGTTACTACACTTCTCCTGTAGTCAAGGCTCGGTCTGCAACTAACAAGTCAAACAAAGGGAAGCAGACGATCAAAGGACATGGCGGTCGGGCATCTCTAGCCCAGTGTCGTTATATGTTTGTAAGTTGTTTTAATCTAATTTGTTTTATAATTTGTTTTATGTGTTTGTAAGTTAATTTAAGATGATTATATAACTATTTAATGTGTTTACAGTGTGAAGAGGGTTCTGATGAACCTGGGAGTGCCATATTAGCATACCGCCGCTTCTATACCGATTCAAGCGGTAATTTCTATCAACCTGAACCCGCTGCATACTATGTAAGTAATATACACATCTTAAAATTTTATAAAAATAAAGTAATATATAACATCCCCATATATATAACATTGTTTATTGTTTTTTGTAAACTATACAGGAGCAAATGGTCGCGCTTCAACAACAACACCCTGAATTGTCAGAGAAGCAGATCATGCGGCAGGTCTTGGGGGAGCGGCCCGGGTGCGAACGTGGCATCGGTCCAATACCGAGCGTGCCTTCACAACCCCACCCCCACCTCATAGAACAGATCCGCGGATGTTCTCACAATCTGAGGTTGAGGAGATGATAGCAGCGAGACTGGTAAGTGAGCAAGAACAGTGGCAGTCACAGATGATGGCTAATATGATGACACAAATGCAAAGTCAAATCCAAAGTCAAGTCCAGAGCGCGTGAAAAGAAGTGGTCATTCTCAACAAAATGATGAAGATGAAGAAGATGATGAAGGTGGGTCGTCATAAGATGTTCACTTTGATGTTTGTTATGAATATTTTTAAACATTTTGGAACATTGTGTTTGTATGATATTTAACTTGTTAACTTTAGACAATATTTTGTTTATATGCTATGATTTTGTATTTGCGAATGGTTTGATAGTATTAGCGATTTTCAAAAGCAGGTTTGGTACTCAGGAATATCTGGATGGATTGCTGCAAATGCAGCAAAAATTTTTTTAAAAAAATAAGGTTTTTTGCGGCGACATTTTGTCGCAAAAAACAGTTTACCTTTTGAAATTAGTCGTCGCAAAAAATGAGTTGACCATAAACTTCGTCGCAATAAAGTTCGTCGCAAAAAAGTTTCTTCCGGATTTCTCTTTTTTTAAATGCTGTGGACCCCACATATCATTTCGTCGCAATTTTCGTCGCAAAAATGTTTTTGCGACCGCTTTTTTACGGCGAACAGATAGCGACCAAATTTTCGTCGCAAAAAAGATATTGCGACGAAATGGAGTGTTTTTGCGACGAAACTGGTCGCCGCAAAAAACTGATTTTGTTGTAGTGTATATATGTTATCCCATGTCTATAAATCAAATTGTTACATTTCGCTTAATCTAATATCTCAACTACACAATAAAAGTTATTACATAGTTATTACATATCTCTACTACTCATAAACTTTTTTAAAATCCAACATAGATGTATTTTAGATTTCTTAAGATTTTTTAATTAATAAAACTAGACAAACTAGAAATGATAAGAAGGAAAACTAATCTCTAAAAGAAATGATACATCGATCATTATTATATGCCATATATAGGACTATAAAAATGTTTATAAAAATGTTTGAAAGTCTGGTTTTGAAAATTCATCATTGCAAACCTCTTGCAGGTAAGTATGCCATAACCTTTTAGAGCATTCACACTATATTTCTCATCCTTATCATTATATCTACATTAAAAACATTACTATTTTACTTTCTCTTTCAATTACAATTTTTTTACTTTTTTACTTTTTTATATCTCTATATTTACAGTTTCTTTCTCATCCATTCACAATTATTTTTAAAATTATTATAAAAATCTTTATAAATTTTCTATCTCATTCACTCACAGCCGCTTATTACCATCCCTATGATATAGGCCACCCATATCAAAATGAAAAGCCTAGTGTGAATGCTCTAATAATCACTCAACTCGAACCTTATCCATTATTTCAAACCACACTCAAGACAAAAGTACAACTATTGAGAAAAATATATAATAAGTTTCACGATGACCAACGACATAATCTCGATAGTTTTGTAAGTGTTATTGTACAATACTTTTTTTCCTTAAAAATCTCTTCAAATAATTTCTCATCACCTTCATAGTTGTAGAAAAAAAATTGTTTATACTCAATTCATCCGTTGGTCGAAGGCACAATCTTAACATGAAGTTAGATTAGGTCCAATACACCCATCAAAATGCGACCTTTAATAAAGAAGTAGCTAATCCTATAACTGCTTAAGTGACGACATCAATCTTATAATGGATGTCTACATATAATAAATAAAACATATAATATACTAAAAAAGTGACAAGACTATGACTTGGTTATTGGTTAATGAATAATGATGAAAAGAGATTCTTGCCACCACCAAGTGTCCAAGTGTGAAGATATTTATTGTTCCGACATGTTTCCTTGTACCGTCTCAATGGAATTGAAATTTCAGGTGCCATGATGTCAAAATCACTGAAAACTTTATACTATTTATAGAGAAAACTGAAAAACCTCAACCTCAAAATTAACAAATTTAAATTTAAATTATATAATAAAAAAGTAACTATAATGCTACTGTTATTTTTTAATCATTTTAACATTATTTTTTATGTTGAAAAATATTTGAGCACTCATTACATTCTTTCTCTTTTGAAAAGTCAATATAATTAATTACTATAACTCTCTATCTCTCTCATTTATCTAATTCCATTTTTAAAATTAAGATGTTTTAAAAACATATTTTTAAATAAATTAAAAATCACTCTTTATTGAAAAACCAGAAATTGTTTTGCTAATACTAAATATTTTAAAACGGACTTTTAATAATTTTATGTAAAAAATGAAACTTTTCATAAAACAGTTTAAGAAAGCCCAATTAACAAGATTTTTATGAGAACTGACATTTTTTTAATAATAGTTTTTTAAACAAAATATTTAAAAATGAAATTTCTTAGATAGAAAGTTTAGAAAAAGATATTATTATCTTCTTAGATCCAAATTTTTGTAGATACAATATATCGTTGTATAATTCTCACATGTTCATTAATAAACATTGAATATATTTTTTAGAACTAAATGTAATCAGTGAACTAAATTGCAGAGTAGAAATACACGATCAAGTTACGATGCTTGTAAGAATGTGTATGTAATGAACAAAAATGCACACGCGTTTGAGAGAAGAAAAATATTGTATGCGATTTGCAAAAGATAATGCAGGCAGATCTCCGTCGGTTAACGGTTTATTCAAATGGTTAATTTGATGCCAAAACGCCAAAACGCCAAAATGATTTGGCGTCAAATTAACCGTCATTGTTACCAAACCAATCTCATGCACTGCTTATCCATTCTTATTGAGTTACAACTATAAGTACGATATATAGATAGTTTTTATCACCTAATTAAATACAAATACAAGTTTATTTTTCTAGTTACATCATTAATATTCCCTCCTGAAAGATAAACTTGAGATTTGTTTAAAAGGATTTGGGAGCATCATCGAGTGCTTATTCCTTCAGTTTCTTGAAATTGAAGCATCAATCTTCAAATTCCATCATAGTAGTTTCCACCATAATAGTGATTATCTTGATTCAATGTTGCATAAAGCATCATATCATCATCAATATTGTACGTTGTAGTAGCCATGCAAGTCATTCTGAGAGTTCATCATGTTACCTGATGTAGAAGCCTCACCAACAGTCTCAGACCCACGTCTATGATCTTCATAATAATAAACAAGTAAATCCAAATATTTTAGATAGATCACGTGATACTGATTGCCATCTTGCCGCAGTGATCCCATTTCTATTGCAATAACACTCCAAATGCCATGATCTGATACCGATCTGAAACCACCCGCTTTGTGAACTAACAAGTATAGAGTTAATAAATCTACTTCTTTTCCATCTTGTAGACGAGGCGGAAAGGGTCTAGGTTCATTTGACTCGTGATCAAAAAAGTTGTTAATGAACCAATTTACAACCTGCTTAAATTTTCTTTTTAATTTATCCTTATAGTTTTCAACAAACTCCATATCTCCAAGTAGGTTAAATACTTCCATACAATCGATGAAGTCCATGACTTCCAAGTTATCCAATTGAGTGACCTTTTCAATCACCTCATTACTTGGAATTTGAAGTGAGACTTGTGGACCATCCCGCCTTGTGTTCTCATCAGCGTTAATAATTGATATGTCACCGAACATATGACTGATGGAACATGAAGTCCCCTCCAATCGAACAATAAATCCTTGTAATATTAATTGTTGAAAACTTAGAATATTCTTGGTTATAGTTGTTATATGGAAAACACATGGTATTCGGATTGGATTTGTAACAATAATATTCATATATAAGATCAGGTAGAAAAATCTCGCCAATCCCACGAGTGAAATGATATTCATGTTGGTTTAATTGGGTTAACACCCCAAAAGATGGTTTAAAATTTTGATACAAGGATTTATTAGAACAAACGTGGAACTTATGAGTGAAACTGACATACCAGGTGGTGTTCCAATGATCACTGGTTCCTGTCCCAGTGACCATGTACTCCTGAATCATGTTATTCTCAAATTGTCGTGGAATCTGATCTTGGTTTCCAACGTCAACTGCTTCCTTTATGACGGCCGAGACCTCATCCCTTTCTCTGACTTTGCAATCAATGATTTTGTGACCCGGTTGCCTGCAATAGTAGCACAGTATTGTCTTGCAGTTTTGCTTCTTCTTGTTTCTATACATGATCGATATATAAAAGCTAGAATCAAAGATTTATGATCGAGTGGGTAATGATTCTAGTGGCTTTGATATCTATCGGCTTGTTAGAACCAGATTGCTATTGAGTACTTACCAAGTATAAGGACAATATATAGTATCGGATGTCCATATGATAAAACTAATTATAAATTCATATTATAAAATCTGCAAACTTTGTTGGAAAGTTTGCTGTGATGAAAATTGAGAAGATGATAAATAGTGGGGTGAATGATAGTCAACTTTGTGCTATGATGAAATGAGCATAAACTCTCGATATTTATAGACCGATACGAAGGATCGAGAAGAACGTCATCAATATAATAATAACATACTTTATATAAATATAAAGATGAATTTGGTTTTGTATAGTAATTTTCACATTATTATATAATTCATCGTCTTCTTTTTCCTCGTCAAAAGTTTCGCCTTATCCACTTTAATTAACTAATTCCTTAGGATGGACATTATACATTTTTTGGTCACTGCCATTCTGTCACAACTTTAGTTTTTAGATGTAGTGTAACTCTTGCAGCATTAAAATCATAATGAAAATCCAGTGTTGGTTACGCATGGCCGGTTTTTATGTCTGCGAGGTCACGTGTTCGACCCGGTGTTTATTTTTTGCGAACACCAACTTTCATTCTTTTCTACTTTGCCCGCCTTTGAAGTGCACCATGTGTCCTCAACTCAGGAAGATAAATTATTGAGTAAATTATATTTTTCGTCATTTAAGTTTATACCCTTTTCCAAAAATCATCTTTATACTAAGAAATTACAATAAACAATCTTTATTTTAAAAATATTTGCACGTTTCATCCTATCATCTAACATTTGTTAGTTTCTGATGTTAAATTAACCCACGTGGTTCTTAAACGAGGGGAAATTGGTCTTTTTAACCCTCTTCTTATTACCCCCTCTTCTAATAAACCTCCCTAGATATCCCCCCTCCCCCCCCTCCCACTCCCCCAAACCTTGTTGTACGTGTTCATTTTCATCTTCTTCTCTATAGCTTTATTGTCATCTATGATCAAGGAAACCCCAAGTTTCTTCATGCGAACCCGGATGAAGTTGATAAACTATATGGTACGATTTTTCATTATATTCATAGATTTGTCGGTTCAAGTTATTAGTGAATCATAATTTTGTTCAAAATCTAGTTCCCTAATATTTTTTCCATCAGGTTGCATCACGGTGGTTCCTTTACTCGATTTCTAGGGTGTACCTATATACGAGATAAGATTAACCACGTGGATTTGATTGATATTGAATTGTTCTCAGCGCATGAGATGGATTTGATAATGGGTGAGTTAGACTGCCTAGTTGATGTAGAGCCTATCTATTATAATTTCTTACTTTTTGAAGGTGATTTAGATTTTGGTCTTCATGCCCTATTTAGTGACTTAGATTCTTATAAACTTATCAAAATATGTATCTATGCATAAGCTGATTAGCATGTAAATTAAAATTAGCATAACAAACCTACATGCATATTTTTGTTCACCGACAAAGCTTTCTATTGATGAAGGTGCTATTGATGTTTTGGTGAAAAAGAAAACTTTAAGAATATTGACACCGGGGTGGCATGAAATGGGACAATTTGTGGTGTTGGGGAAGGTTGTGGTGTGTTTGATTAAGCTGAACAGGATCAGAATGCAAATGTAAACGTAGATGATCATATCTAACAAAATCAGAATGGGAATGAGAATGAGAATGACAATGTAGGTGATGAAACTAGACAAAATCAGAATGGGATGACCATGTAGATGATCAAGATGAATAAGATCAAAAAGCAAATGTCAATGTAAATAGTCAAATTAAACAAGATCGGAATATGAATGAGAATGTAGGTGATGAAGTTGAACAAGATCAGAATGGGGATGACCATGATCAAGCTGTTCAGGATCATAATAGGGATGACCAAGGTGATGGTCAAGCTATTCAGGATCAGAATAGGGGATGGCCATTTAGAAGATCAAGTTGAATATAATGCAAATGTAGATGCTATGTGGGATGATATTCTAGGTGATCACTTTCAAGAAAATACAATGTAGGATGATATGAGAGGTGATCAATTTCATGACAATACAATGTGGAATGATAATTAATATGATTAATTTCAAAAGGATGGATCCAGGGATGATAGTGATTTTATAGTTGATGAAATTAATAATACGGGAGATGTTGAAGTGATATGATAGATTATGAGTTGAATGTTGATTTAGATGTAGCGGATAATGTTAGGGGTGATCGGAAAAATGTTGAAGTAGAAGTATTAGACAATGACTTATTTGAAAGTGACTTAGATTCTGATGAAAATACTACAAGCATAAGAAGACACAAGTTGATCTATCTTAGGATGTCTGATGTGTGTAAAGTGTGTGTGTGTGTGTGTGTATATATATATATATATATATATATATATATATATATATTAGTAAGGATTTTTATACAATTGAGTTTTAATTTAAGAAACGATTATTACTCTTAAACCAACTATACACAATAAGTAAGTGCATCTATTGCATAATAATATAGTTTTAAGCAAGAACCGAATATCGATTCGCAGACACAATGGCTCCCAATACTAAATCATTATCACTATTTAACCAATCAATTAAGTTTGGATTTGTAAATATTAAAATTAAGTAAAATGATTAGCAAGCTAAACTAACAAAGCAAGAAAGTAAAGATGGAGATACAAATCAATTAAAGATACCACCTGGACTTTGATTTCATTTAACAATGAATTAACAACTAGCATAAACTCAAAGTGAGACCATTTTTTACGCATAATATATGGAAGTAGCCTACACCCCCATCAAGGATATCTAGATACATAACCATTCGGAAAGCTAGAATGATAAACACACAATAACCATCTAAACTTATGCCATGAGGAACTAATGATACATTTATGTCGATTTTAAAGATGATTTAGACTCCCGTTAGGGTTACCTAATTCCATAAATCTTTGGAAAGTTAACACGATAAACACATGATAACCATCTCAACTTGGGTAAAGTAGACAAAACTATAATTATCCTTCAACTCATAAACTTCATATTATGATTATAAACAATTCGTAACCAATGACAAGAGAGATTCATGACATACACTATGATTTTCTCAAACATAGGCATAACGATGCGCATTTGACCAATTCTACTAAACCTTCAACCTTCATTCACCATTTCTAGTCAAATGTCACAAGATTACATACAAAAGATGCAATTATATGCATAAGTCTTGTAAGAACATGAAGTTTTCCAACATATTATGCTTACAACACCCACAAGGTTGAATATTTTGTCAAACTAGAACAAACGTACACAATCATTGAAGAATAATCAAGCTTCATAAAAAAATCAACATAAACATCACCAAGAATCATGTACAAGTTATTAAATCATGCTAGGTTTCATCTAATCCAAGTGATAATAAGTGTTTAGCCCATAAGGGTTACAAAAAACACATCCAAACTCAAGAACATTGAAGAACTCATAGTAGATCTAGAAAAATTCAAACCAATTTTGAGTGAAGTGGGATGGATGATATTAGATCCTGCTTAAAAGTATGAAATCTTCATTCTTGGCCTTTAAATCTCTCAAAAACTCTTTTAGTAGACCCAAAATCACCTTAAGGGGTGAGAGAGGCTAGGGTTTAAGTTAATTTGAAAGTTATGTTGAAATAGGGGTGAAATTAGGTTAAAAACCTGATTCTGCTCCGTACATGGGCATGTGGGATAAGTGAGGAGGTCGTGTAGGCTTCAGTTTTTCACAACATGATGTTGCACAACGACATGGCCATGTAGGGGTGCCTACATGCCCAAGTCAGGAGCTTTTCTTCATAAATTTCAGCTTTTTTTAATTTTCTATCAAAATTCATCAAATGAACGCCGGGGACTACAACATTCAAATATAACACAAATAAGCGTATAAATAAATGAATTTGTAATAAAAATGCTTCAAATGAGGAATAATATACCTTGTTAAAATGTATATTTATTTACATGTCAACGTCAAAAAAAATAATGCAAACTTTTATCATGGTCAACTAGTTTGGTAGTAAAGAAGAAGGGAAGAGGTTGATTAAAGCATATTCAGTTAAAACTAGAAGGCTTATTAAAATTTTAAAGGATGATAAAATAAGGGTTAGTGCGGACCAAATTTTGAAATTAGACAAGATGGAACCCATGTGTCATGTAGTAGTAGTCAACCTAAAGGTAATGGATCAATGGTGACTAAAAATAAAGGAAAAGGGCCAGACATGCCAAAAGTGAAAAATGTTGATAAAAGAGGGAAAAAAACAAATCCTCACAGATATCAATGCCTTTAGGTGTTGTTACTATCAAAAGAAAGTGTATTGGATTCTTAGATGGTGAAGACTCTTAGATGGTGAAGACTCTTAGATGGTGAAGACTTCAATTACTAAACATAAATGTCTTCAAATAAGAAGCATTAATGCTTGCATCTCCACTTTCTTATCTCAAAGGATGTTAGATCAAGTTGCAAAAAACCCAAAAAACCAAAAATACATGTGAAAGCAGTTCAAGAACAGTTACAAAGACAGTTTGAAGTTAGGGTTTCTAATATGAAAGCATATAGGGCCAAGGATAAAGCCAAGAAATAGGTTGGGTAGGATTACATTTCATAATATGATCTATTGAAGGATTATATCAATGAACTTTTGTCTACAAAATCCAGGTACAACTGTTAGGATTGAGGTTAAACCAACAATTAATCTAAGTGATACAACGAGATAATTCAAAAGAATGTATGTTGTTATGGAGCTTTAAACAAGGGTTTAAAGCAATAGGGAGGGATCTGTTAGGCTAGATGGGGCTTTTAGGAAAGGTCCATTCCTGGGTTAAATTCTAAGTGCAATAAGTGTTTACCCAAACAATAAGATATACCATGTTTGTTGTGTAATTGTGGAGGCAGAAAATGTCAATTCTTGGACTTGGTTTCTTCAACTCCTGGTTGATTATTTGGACTTGAAAAAGAAACTCAAACTTTACTTTCATTAGTTATAGACAAAAGGTTTGTGTTTTAATTTATAATTACTTTAATTTACACATTTAAACTTTATAACCTATTTATATTGGCTTGAATAAGGCATTCTTTCTGCTATAACAAGGGTGTTCTTATGTGCTGCGCATAAATTCTATGTCAGGCATATTCATGAGAATATGAAGGGAACTTTCAAAGGGAAACTTTATAAAGATATGCTTGGAAATGTGCATCATCAACCATAATTGTTTGATTTCAATAAGCAATGAATGATTTGAGAAAGTTTAAAATGGTGCCTTCTCTTGGTTGTCAAACATACCTCCAAAACATTAGTCCTGATCATACTTCTCAGGTTTGATCTAATATTCATATTCAATTTGAGAATGTGATTAGGGAGCGTAATATATGATTTATTTATGTGTAAATAGGTAGTGCGCTATCAGATGTGTTATTGAATACCATATGTGAGGTTACAATAGCAAGATAGTTAAAGACAAGGGAGTACATAAGGGAGCACCTCATGAAGAGGATTGTGACAGTTTTAAAGCTTGTTGATAGATATGAAAGGATCCTTATACCAACTACTACCATATGTTTGAATCAATCAAGAAAGAAACAACTAGATACAATGTCCTTTGGAATGGTGATGATAAATATCAAGTTAGTGGTCCAAGCAGTGATCAATGTGTGGTGGATATGGGTACAAGGTTTTGTGCTTGCACGAGAAGGGAAATCACTGGAATGCCCTACAAATATGCAGTGGTAATAATTTGGTTCATGGCTACCAATGGACAATATGTTAGGAATTTAGAGAGTTTGGGTTTATCCAGTCTACATAATGGAAAGGTAGAAGCAAGTTTATGGATAAAGATCAATCCATTAAATGGCAGGTCTTTCTAGGTAAAGTCTGAAGTTCCTACAACCAAACACCACCAAATCATCACAAACAAGTAGGAAGACCCAAAAAAGCAAGAAAAAAAATTAGCACTTACGATGTAAGACATTACCAAGGGTGGAAGGCTGTCACACCCCAACCTTGACGGCGAAATCGTCGAGATGTGAGGGTTACGATTGTTCACAGCCACATACGCTATTATTAAATCCAAATATATATTATTCATAAGTTTGAAAGGTACATTACAAGCATAAGTCTCAATAATGAAACAAGTTTCAACATGACATAACACAGTATAATCACTTGATTTTATTAACTAGGTCCAAGTCCTAGATTATGCCAGCAACATAAGTTCACTTCAAACTTGGGGGTTTTCCTGAAAGATGATAAAAATAAAAGTTCAACTATAAATAGTTGATGAGTTTCCAAGGTTTTCATACATAATATGAAAAGATTACAAGTAGCAATTCATGTCATAGGTTATAAGCTAGTAAGGTTATAGAACACATATCGTTACAACCAAACCTCGACTTGATTACAAGTATAAAAGATTGGCTAAGTGTACTTGGTTCCCTGATGAACAAGCATACGTCATCAGGAGTCGGCAATACATCGACTTTAGCACCAAATAGGCTTGTCAGGCCCAAAGATCTAAGACGTCGCCAGGCTAGCAATAGTTAATGATTGTAAACAAACTATGTATCTCATATAAACACTTACAACACACAAATAACTATGACAAAATAATAAGATGAATTGCAAGTGCTTTACAAGTCTTAAACGTTTATAAGTGTATGATGTATAAGTATCATGTTTCACCCCAAAATAGTGTGAAAAATGTAAAAAGGGGCAAGGAAAACTCACATGTCAAATAAGTATGTAATGACGATTAATAAAAATAATAATAGGCGTCGTTCCAACGTGAATTATCATAAGTCACCTAAATATGTATATATATTCACAAGGTTAAAGTTTTGATAATAAGATTAATGATTAAAATGTGGACTAGGGTTTCAATAACGATTTGTGGTTTTTAATATTACATAAAAGTAAAATTTAATAGTAGAATCTCTTATATTTTAATTCAATAAAAAATATATTATATCATTTAGATAATTTAACGTAATTTAAGTTTTTATAATAACGGATAAAATTAAGTATAAAGTGTAAATAATTTCTATAATTATTTAAAATAACAAGATTAAATTATAATTAAAAGTAACATTTGGACCAATAATAATTTATTAATTTAAACCATAATTTAAAGTCCATTTTACATGACATAACCAAAAATAACCTTTATTATATTGTTTTATAAATATTAAAATTTAAAGAAAAATTGCAGAAAATTATTTGATGATTTTAAAACTAAACAAAGTTTACAAAAATGATTTTTATAATTTTTAGAAATTTTCTATAATTAATTCAAGACTGAAAAAGGCCTCAAAAAATGTTGGAGGGCGCCCGGGTTCAAACCCGGGACCTCCAAGTATGAACGTGAGTGGGTAACCAGTAAACCAAGGCCTCAGCCACAGTTTAACTTGGTTCCCAAAACTTAAGAACACTATTTTCAAATCCCACCCAAATCGTATGAACCCTAGATTGGTTAAATCTCAAAATTGAAAATTAAACCAAATGATTCAACCCGATTAGACTTAGGGCTTTCGATCCCTAGATGAAATCGAGTGGAATGATGTATCATTCTTACCTGATTAAGACCCAATTATGGATTTTTGTCTCGATTTTTGCTTCGGTTAGACTTCGATGAATAGGGCTCCGAATTCGTTTGTTTGAGTTAGTGTATCTCGGTTTGTGGTTTACAGGGTGTTGAAAGGGAACAATTTCAACCTTTCCCCTCTATTTTATAGCTTCGATTTACACCGTTTCATTCCAATGAGTTCAGGTTTAACCCGAAAACCTTCGGTTGAAATTCGATGTTTAATAGTCTGTCTTAATTGAAATTAATCATATCATTCATTTGTAATTGATTATCCGATCGTTGGGGTATGTTTAATTTGTTTATTAACGAGTTTTAAGTGGTGAATCAATTTGGGTTTCATTGGGGTACTTCGGTTTCGGTTTCTAGTCTTGAAACCTTAGTTAAAACCGATTTAATTCTTATTATTGTGCCGAGGATGTGCTCAAGGATTGATTGGGTTGCTTTTGAGGTTACAATTGCGGCTTAAAGCCGGTATTTTAGGCTCGTCGGAGCTCGCCGGAGGCTCCGCCGGCGGTTAGCCGATTGTGAAGTCACTGGATCGGTAAACATCCGAGCATGTTCTTGGAAAGAATATAAATGATATCTTTAACATTTAATATAATCATTAAATTATTAACTTTTTATACTAGTGACGTGTGACAAACAGGATCTAAAAAGTTGACATGTGTCAAAGAAAGAGTAAGAATATGACATGCGTCAAAATGTTATTTTGCTTTGTTAGTATAAATTAGAAAAGGAAAATATTTTATGGTCAGATTTTACTCCTTTGTAAGTAAGATAAAGAGTTAATTACATAAAAAGTTCATGTAATAAGATGTAATTAGATTTAATTTTATTTTTTGTCCAAATATAAGAAATTACAAAAGCATGCATAGTCGTTACACGAAAGATCCTATTATAGATGAGGAGTTAACTTTAATGTTAAGTTGTAGGAAAATGATCAAATTACTCTTAACTTTAAAAAAATACAACAAGATGTCGCAATTTTACTTTAGTTCATGATTGTGTTTAAGTTTATACGTTCACTTTTTATTTACAGTATATTTTTTGTATATTTATGAATATGTATTTATATTATATATCTAATGAGAAAACACAAAGCTAACAATCCGTACTTTTAAGCAACTATTTATTTAGTTCTAATTCTAGAAAATGCAACTGCAAATAGCTAAACACCCTAGTTTGTCATTAAGGCAACCACATCAGTTCTTCATCACAACAAAACATGTTTAGCTAACTGTAGGTTCTGTTTTTAAGTTCTAATTCTACAAAATGAAAATTCAAACATGTTTGAAAACTAACATTATTTTTTAAGGGTTTCTCCAAATGTGGACAAAAACTGCCTGCCATGATAAACCCAATTAGTCAACACCATTAAACTTATCGCAAAAGTTTCAAGAATATGACGATACTAGACGTAAAGAGCATTATCCAAAACAATATTAAATATTACAAAAGACACACTGATCAGATTATTACAAAACAATCATTCAAGTATATATAAGTTAAAATTCAAAATTATCAACGTACAAAGATGTCACTTGAAACAGGTGTTACTTCATTACAAGCAAAGTAACATAATCACATGATGTTGTGAAACTCTGAACGTTAACTACAAACACATAATTACATGAAACCATAATTACAATTAAAAGTTCATACCATACAGAAAAACATACCGTTACCCAATAAATTGTGCATTAAAAAGTCAAAAAATCCTACACTAAACTCACATGAGTTCTAAGATTTAAGAAGGGATCATCATAATTCTTTTAAAACCCCCTACTTTTAAGGTAATTAACTCGTGGATGTAATATTTCTCCGCATCCTGATATCTAATATTGTGATCATCTAATATCAAGTGAATTCAAGGATAACACACCTAATTGATCGACTCATTCATAATGTACACAATAAGAAACTTAAAAGGGTTAAAAGCTTGACTTTTAATGATAGATCGAGGTAAAAGTAGTTGGTTTCTATATATGTTGAATTCAAGATCGACTCATTCATAATCTAACCACACGCAATAAAACAGTTTAGACGATACATTTTAACCAAACACAATAAAACAGTTTAGACGATACATTTTAACCAAACAAATAACAAGAAGTTGCATGCAAATTCCTTCAAGATCGATTATCTTGTATACAATTTCAATACTAAAGGTTTCAACCTACTATTTCTCTACTCGATTATTAACTTTCTGCATTTTAAACCAAATTACCAACTATAATGCTAAAACAATAATCATTACCTAATTACTTTGTTTTCGATCTTATTAACTTTAGCACAGTTAAAATGCAAATTAGCAGAACTTAAAAGTTAATACCACACTAAAAACAGATTGGACTTCGCCTACGCAACGAATAGAAGTAGTTTACTTGCTTAGCTCGAACATGCCAATAGCATTCCATTTACTTACGCAAGATTCACTCGTTTACTTGTTAGCTAGCGCTATTCCACATATTAGCTTTCAGGGAAGCCCACGGAGAGGTTCTGAAAGAACATAGTGGTGAACGAAGTTGACTTTGACTTATAGCATTTGGCTTATCCATGAATCCGGACTTGAAGGTACTTGAGGGGCAAAAAGGAAGTACGGTCTATCAACCACGGGATCTAAGACATAGAAGAAAGATGTCTGTTTTTAATGTAATTGTAATGCCTATCCAGCTACTCGTGCAACAAAGACTACTGCCACGTCTGACACGCTTGTCACTTCTCTCCCAATGACCGACTCTCGAAGGAGGCCAAGCCCCACTCTACCACACGTACAATCTATAATTTATAATCCTGCGCTGAGTTCCCTGTCTCTTTAATCTTTATTTTTGATCAATGCGTAACCAATAATTTGTGCATTAAAAAGTCAACAAATCCCACACTAAATTTACATGAGCTCAAAGATTTAATGCTGAGTCATCATAGTATTTTTTTTTAAAAAAAACCCTATTTTATTTTAAGACAATCTAACTCGTGATTTTAATATTTCTCCGCACCCTGATTTCTAATGTTGTGATTATATTTTCTCTGCTTAACTATCAAGTGAACTCAAGGTTAACACACCATTGACTCATTCATAAATCATAATGTGCATAATTTGAAACTTAAAAGAGTCAAAAAGCTTGACTTCTAATGATAGACGTAAAAATAGTTGGCTTCTATATATATATATATGTTGAATTCAAGATCTATAAAGCTTCCTTTCAAATCAATTTCATAATTTCCAACAAATCTTTTAACTTATAATAACTTATATTCACGCTTCATAATTTCCAACAAATCTTCTAACTTATAATAACTTATATTTACGCTAGCGTCAAAACAATTTATATAGGCGACATATATAACCAAATAAACAACAAGATTCTGCATGCAAATTTCTTGCAAGATTAACTTCTAAGCAATTTCAATATGTTTACATACAAATTACCACTATGTGACTGTTAAATAATCAAACAAAGAAATAGTAGGTTGAAGCCTTTAGTATGAAATGGATTAAAGTACACTAATAGATGTGACCCGTGCTACCCAACAGGGATTATAAAAGTTGAAATATTTTATTCTGATGATTTATACGTTAATACTAATCACCTGAAAAAGATTAAGTGCGAAACGCTGATAAGAAATGTAATAGAAAAAAATACTATAAAAAACAAATACCTCAAAACAAAGAAAAAAATAGTAAATTCGTAAATGGTGACTTTACTATTATTAACAAGCTCTATTGTAAATTGATTAAAAAATTGACACAACTCAAAGACTTAAGTGTAAAACTTAAAAAGTTTAAACGATTAATGTAAATTTGATATAACTCGAAGGCTTAACTATAAAATTTAAAAAATTTTCAGGTGATTAAAAGTAAATTTAATATATCTTGAATGCTTAAATATAAAATTAAAAAAAAAGATAAACTAAGTAGGTATCAATTTGGAAGAAAAAACTGTGACACCCCACCCGTGACCCGGCCGGCATCTTCAATTGATACAACTTACAGCGGAAGCTAACATATGTTTTATTACAAATTATAATATCATAAACTTGTTACACTGTTATTTTACAACAATATTTAAAAACTAAAACAAAACTTCTTGGTCTTTTAGATTCTTTATCTTTGAGCAGCTTTTAAGTATTTCCTTAGAGGTTATCTATGATACATATAATTAAAAAGACGTCAGTTAATGCTGGTGAGCTCATGCTATACAGTTTATAAAAATTAACTTTAACATGCATATAATACGGGTTGTGATATTTGGGTCCATAGGCACAGTGTTTTCCCTAGTTTTACCACAACCACCGGCAGCGGGCTTGTCAGACCCTCCCGATCATCAAATCAGTATGAACGTGTGCCTGATGCATATGAGAAACCCTATCCTCTTTTCAGCCAGTTTGACACATCCCATTAAATATATCAGGATCCTGTATACCCATACCGACCCGTGCATATATGTAAGCATTATAATTATTATCAGTACAGATAGTACGAGCATATTATCATAGTTTTGAAAACAGACATGATAACTCACTATGGTCTTTAAGTATTATTAAGACAAGTAGACGATTTTAGAGTTGGCTTCCTGATTAAAATTGAAACAAGTCTTAGCAACTAGTTAGGTAATAAAG
Source organism: Flaveria linearis (assembly GCA_024085815.1). Lineage (NCBI taxonomy): Eukaryota > Viridiplantae > Streptophyta > Magnoliopsida > Asterales > Asteraceae > Flaveria > Flaveria linearis. The sequence continues at coordinate 18,604,752 of CM044002.1, forward strand.
TATTACCTAGTAATAATCATGATTGGTTTTTGATAACATTTACTTTTTAAGTATGGTTGATCAGTCCATGCCTAATCAAGGTTAGACTAACCAACACATAACTTTTAAATCCTAATTATAATTTATATAACATAAACTTAAAAAGACTAGAACATAAACACATACCTGGTTTTATAAAAAAAAAGATCAAAGAGATGATAAAATTATGCCTGAGGATTTGCTTAATTATTGTCACTTTCTATTGTGTTTTTAACCGGCTACCATACAGGTTTTTAAAAATGTGAAAGAATCTTACGCATAAGAAAGATGATATACCATACATACATGTATCAATTATGGATGTATATGCCTACATGCCTTACACTTCTCATACATTCATGATTAACGCTTTTATATTATTTCATTACTATAATTAAGTTAACTGCTTAACTTGGTTTTCTCGTATAACTTCTTAAATATAACGTTCTTCAAAGTTTTGAATACGTTATTGGAACGAACTTATTTTTCTCTACGAGTCGACCTAAGTTTCGTTAAAAAACGGAGCACGTTTAAATATAATATATTATTATATTTAAATATATTTAAACGGTCTCTTATGATACTAAAATTAGTCTATAAACTTAAAATTTTTAAACAGTCATTTTACTCGTTACTTACTCGTTCAACAATATATGAAAGAAAAACTTCATAATTCGTATATTTATAACTATTAAATTAAGATTGTGGTATTACAAAAACAAATAAAGAGAAAGCATTGTAGTTAGTTTCAAAAAATCCTTAGATATTTAAATATAAAATTATAAAAAAAACAAAGTAGGGTCTTTATTTGTTTGGAGAAAAAGAAAATAATTATGGTAACATTAAAAAACCTATACTTTTACTATTCATAATTTTTATTTATTATATATAGTGATATATTTGGGTTTTTTTATTGTTATAACTATGTAAATATTTAGTGATTAAATGCTTAGTTGTTTTAATAAAATAATACTTAAATCAAATAGTATTAAGTTATGAAAATATAAATAAGAAATGTATATATTTTAATATTAATTTAGATATTATTATTAAGATAATAGTTAAAATAAATTATATTAAGCAATAATTAATTGAGAGAAATTTATTAAATATGAGAAATTAAAAACAATTGTATATAACATGTGTACCTTATGTTTAAAAAATTATATTAGTTGTTTTAAATTTTGAGTAAAATTACAAATGTGTTCTCATCAAATACTTTATATAACAGTATAGATAATATAGATATAGATTATTATTATCATCATTATTATAAAAGTATTTAATAATTATATAATTAATTATTCAAATAAGATAATACTTATTAATAAATTTACATGTTAATTTAAAATATTATAAATAATATAATATATAATATAGTGAACTAAATAATCTTATATTATTAAATAATGTATTAATAATATAATATATAATATAGTGAACTAAATAATCGTATAGTATTAAATAATGTATTAATAATATGTATCAGTTAGAAGAATTTTATTGAATGAGGGGCAAAATATAAATGATTGTATATAACACTTGTACCTAATGCTTAAAAAGTTGTATTAGGTGTCTTAATTTATAAAATTACACTTGTGTATCAAGGTTTATATTATATAATAGTATAAATTATTCATTTTCTATATTTTGAAATAAATTACCAACTATGATGCTACAACAATAGTCATTTCACATTACACTGATTTAAATCGTATTAACCTTAGCATAGTTAAAATGAAAATCTTCTGACTTTAATAAAAAGGTAATAATGGACCACATGATATCATCATATTTTCTTCTCATCAAAATTTCATGCTTCTCTCACATATTTAATAATAATTACGTTAGTTCCTAATAATATTAATTAATTCTTTTTTAGATTAAAAATATTTTTAATAAATTAAGAAAGAGATATTTTTGTTAATATTAATTTTAAAGAAAAGTCTTTTTATAAAATAAATAATTTTCTAAAATATCAAACTTTCTTAAAAAATACAATCTATTTTAAGTTTGTTGTTTTTAAAAAGTAAAATATTTATAAACCAAAAATAGTTAAAATTTGGTAGTAATAAAAAAATTAATATAATATATTTTAAAAATATTCGCTTTAAAAAAACTATTCAAAAAAATTTTAAACTAAAAAAAGTTTTAAAATAAAAGTTTAAATGGTTGATATCATTGTTTTATTAATTATAGTTCTTAATTATAAGTAATTTTAATTATATTTTATCTTATAGTATCATTTTATAATTAATAAGTTTTTATTTTATTTAGTATTTTATTTATTTAATTCTTATAATATACGAGTTACTAAAACAAATTAACATAACTTAAAACAAATTTATAAAACAAATAAGGTAATTTTGCAATAAGAAAAGTTATACTCCCTGAAGGTCTCTCAGCTCATCAAGAATCATCTCAAATTCTCAATAGTAACACTCGTACATACAAAGCTAGCCAAAGATCAATCAAATGTTCAAAAAGTTATCGTACAATTAACTACACTAAGCTTTATAAAAGCTATGTATTACTCATGTTGAAAATATAAAATATTAAATATAATGAGAATTTATTAATTATAAAACGATATTATAAGATACCATATGTAAGTATTGTAAATAATAAAACAATAATATCAGCGTTTTAATCTTTTGTTTTTTTCAAAGAAAAAAAACATTTTGTTTTAAAATATAATTTTTTTAAAAATGTCATTTTTAAAACTTTCTTACTATAACTTTTAAATTAATTGCTTTTATAAAAAAATTTACTTTTAAAACAAATTTTTTTAAATATTTTGTATTTTTAAAAAGGTTTGATGTTTTATAAAAAAATTACTATTTTACAAATATTTATTTCTTTTGTAATAATATTAATAAAAGATTTTTTTCTTAATTTATTTAAAAACTATTTTAATTTAAAAAAGAATTAAATAATATTATTTTGTAACTAATATGATTATTTAATAGGGAAGAAAAGCTAGAAAATATTGATAAGGAGGAATGTGATGATGCCACGCGTCTCTTTAAAAACATTATTATTATAGTAGAAAGATATACGTGTAAAGATCTAATAATTCGTTTGGGAACCTTTTCAACATAAAAGTGATTATTCCGGTGCAAAGTATGATTTTTTTTAAAATGACATTCCAAATCAATCCCTTTGTGAAACCTTGATATGATAAGTGAACCGGGAGTTTATACCGGTGTAGATCCTATATTCAGCACCCAACGTCAAATTCATTAACACATATGTTTCTAGTTTCAAATCGGAGTTGCATTCGTCTGGGGCGAAGCTTCGTTGGGGCAGGGGGTCCTGCCCCCCCTTTCCGTCAGTAGTGTAAATTTTCAGTCCGGTAGTGAAACTTTTTAATAAATATAGAGTCCGCCCCCATAAAATAATTTACTTTCGCCCCTGCCCCCGCCTTCAAGCTTTTCGCTCAAGTTCCGTCACTGACATTCGTTGCAAATAAACAAAAGGTAAGGGGAACCGGTGGTTAGCACATGTGTAAACCCAATTGTATTATGTGGTTTATTTGAGAAGTCAAAATACTTGTGTGGTAAAAGTGAAAACACTCAAATCGGTCATGTAGTAACCGGCAAATATGATTAATATAAAGTATAATCTGTACCCACGTGGTGTGGCGGGCTTATATAATTGTTATTTGATGATCAAATATGTTATTGGTAAAAGGTTGTTGCGTTGAATCCAGTAAAACTAGGTGAGAAATGGCACATCTCGAAATAAAATTCATACAGCGTGAATAAAATCTGTATTGAAACGTAAATAAAAAATAATATAACGGTATATTCAAAATTTATAAAATACTAAAAATTATAAAAAAAAGTAGAATATGCTAACCAAAATTTTTTTCGTATTGTTGTTGCTTTATGAGAAAAATAGATATTAATTTTTTTACAGTTCTGTTATAACTTACTGTTTGTCAACCTTCTATACATCTATTTTCTAGAAACATAAATATATTTTAGTTTTATTATTGTGATGATAAGACTGAAACTTTGACCCCACTTAAATACTGAATCTTTCAATGAAAGATAAAATAACTAAAGATGAATTTGGGTTATACGCAAATAAAATACCATCTACACAAAAAAAAACCACCGACTTGAGAACAACGTGCACCAGGTACCAGGCACCAGGCACCAGGCACCAGCCACCAGGCACCAGGCACCAGGCACCAGCCACCAGCCACCAGAAAGGTCAAAACAACGAAGGCCAGGTGCACCAATGAAGAGTTGTCTTGTGTACCAGTAAAATTCAACTAATATAGACCAAATATTCTAAGGGGCTGTTTGATTGCGCTGACTGAGTAAGATCTGACTGAGTAAGAAGCTGACCCAGTAAAAGGTTCTGACTGAGTCTGCATCTGACTGAAACTTGACTGTTTGATTTAATATCTGACTGATTTTGCTGAATGATAAAAATAACATTATTACCCTATACATACACATATACATACCCATATACATACCCATTTAAAAGAAACGATCTACAAGACTACAATAACACATGCTATAAACAAATAATGAAACAAGTCGGTTTAAGTTAAAAATATATATATATATAAATTAAAGAAATATATTGAATAATATATTTATATGTTGTTGGAATGCTGGTCAAAAGAAGATAAAAGAAGTCAAAATTGAGTTCAAAATCTCAATCTCAAACTCTCTCGAACACTCTCGGACTCTCTTCTCTCCCTCTCGATCTCGCGAAACCTCTATCCCTTGGTGATGAATGAATCGGTTTGATTGAGGGGTCGATGGTAGATGTCGAGGGGTGGTTGTTGGTCGCTGGTCACAGGTGATTGCGGTCGAAGGTAGTTGCGGTCGAGGGTTGTTTGTCAATCGGCAGAGGATGGTGGTCGATTGATCGAAGATGATTGATCGAAGATGATGATCGAAGGTGATTTGGGGGTGTTCGGAGATGGTATAGATTGAAGATGGCTGTCGGTTGTTTGATTTGGGGGTTGACTGAATGGTTTTGCTCGAATTTGGGTTGAAGATCGATGGTGTTAAAAGTGATTGCGGTCAACAGCTGGCTGTGGGAGTCGCCGGTGCTGGCTGGTTGTGGGTGGGTTGTGGGTGGGTTGTGGGTGGGAGTCGTTTCTTCAAGATGAGAGGCAGAAGAGAGGCGCAGGGGGGTTGTGGATTGGGTCAGAAGGGAAGAAAATGAGGACTCGGTCAGTCCTCCAGTCCGGGTCAGAAGCTCCAGTCAGACGAATCAAACACGCTGCGATCAGACGTTGGGTCAGCTCTATCAAACAGGGCCTAAATGTTATTATGTAAATATGGTAATGGACCCGCCTACACCACTTATATTTATTATATATAAATTAAATTCATTTAAATTTTTATGGAATGACGACTGTACACCCGTTTTAAATAGTATATGTTTTTTTATTTATTTTTCAGTTAAAGTCGTATACTTAACTCCCTTAAAAAAACCATATGATCATAAGTCATTACTCATAACTGAAAAAATTTATCGTCTTAACCCGAGTAATTTTGCTCGGTGGGACCTGCCTTTAGCATAGAGCCATGAGCACAAAACCACCACCACAAGAATTACCATCACCGGTCCGCCAAACCGTTGTCTTCTTCTTTGTCTATTTTTGGATACGAAAATCGCTCCTCCGTGAATCGCAATGAGAAATTAACTACTAGAACCGGTGATTGTCCATTCTACTGTCAGTCTACTTTCCCAATATCAATCCATTCATGTTTTCTCTACAAAAATGGTTAAAGTTCACCATGATTGAATAAGTTTTTTCCTTTTGCTAGATTTGATTCAATCATGCAGGGGCCTCTCACCCGTCCTGGAGGCTCAAGGCCAATAAAAAATGTGAGCCTTCTTTTTCATATTTTAACAACTATTAAGGTTGGGCTGAAACAATTAAGCAAGACTTATTACTAACTGAATTAGAACATAAGACTTTAAGTTTGAAAGAAGAATCATCTAACCAAATCATCTATATTAACTTTTTCTTTCATAATCTGAATTGATTATATATATGCATAATCATGTTATAGAATTGGAGGCCTCATAATTTTTAGACGCCTAAGGCTCATGCCTATTTAATTACAATCTAGAAACGTCTCTGCAATCATGCCTTTATGCAACTTCAAATGCATCTCTTCGTTTTATCTGGTCTTCGTCAATATGAAGTTAAAATCCATTATTTAAATGTGACCATTTTCGTATGATATTCATTTTTATGCGTGTAATTTGAAGTGCTTGTGTTTCTTTTACAATATCTCTTCTTTTGTATTATATACTAGCCTAACCATCTCTGTGTTACACGCGTTAGAAAACTTAAATTTAAAATAGAGTAAATTACACATACGATCCATATGTTATGTTAAAATTTTGAATTTGGTATTTAAAGTTTAATATTTTTTAATATGATTCCTAATTTTTTTTCTTTTTCATCTATGGTCTGAAGTTCTGTTAGTCGATAATTAATAATATTAAAAATTATAAAAATGACATTTTACTCGCATCGACTATCCATTTAATTTATCTTTTAAACTATAGTATCATTTTTATTAAGGAAAGCTTTATATTCTTGTTTTTACTAAGTTTTTATTATTGAATATTTTTATTATTTCATTATCAATATGTTTATTATATAATAAAATACGTTTTAAATACACGAATAAAAATTTTGTAATAACATAATTTATAAAATGTTTGCTTTTAACATGTTTAAATTGTCCATTTTTTAAATGTTGTTCTTAAAACCATTTGAAATTTTAAAAGTTTTTATAAAACTATTTGTTTTCTAAAGAATTTTTACTTAAACCATTTATTTTTAAATCATATTTAAAAAACAATCACTATTTTAAACATCTTTTTCAAAAGCAATTCATTTTCAAACGACATTTTTAGTATTTTTTTAAGCGTTCAATAAACAAATAGTTTTAGAAAAAAGTATTTAGAAAATTGATAATTATAAAAATTACATTTAAAAACCCAATGGTTTTAATAAAGAGAATAATGCTTTTAAAAAGTACCTTTAAAAATCAAAAAGTTTTAAGAGAGATATTTAAAAAATCAAAATTTTTAGAGAAACACTTAAAAAACTGAATATTCTAAAAATAACATTTTTAAAAACATTTTTATTTAAATAAAAAGTAAATTACATTAATGATCTTTATAGGTAAAATAGTCATTTTAATAAAAACTTAACATTAGTAACAGAACTAACAAAATAAAGTCCATTGATAAAAGATAAATATACATCTAGGACTATGTTTGAAATTTTAAAAGTTTAAGAAACAAATCTAAAATTTTGACCAAACTACAAGAACTATCCATGTAATTTACTCTTTAAAATAAATAGAAACATAAATTATCAGTTATTCTTAATAAGCTTGTAATATTATGCATGTGAAGGTCGATTAAATAAATGTATACATGTAAATTAAATAAAAGAATCAAATACATAGTAAAACAATATTAATGTTTATATCTAAAAATTTTATTGTATGTAAATCTTTAACCATATTCAGTGACTAACTTCTCAAACTTATTAAATCATCTATTTAGAATATTCTCATGTATTGTAGTGTTCTGTAATTAAAAATATAAAAAATTAAGGATATATAGCAAATATGTTTTATAAAATAAATATTATAGGAATAAGATAACAATTCTATTAGTTAAATAATATCTCATCCTCAACCATAATAAACCAAATAGAGTAAGTTTCTACCTTATTATTATACACTGGCTGTCTTCATATACGAATCATGGCGTGATATGTCAAGATCTATTAATAAATTTATTTTTTATACTGATAATGTCCTGTTGAGCAAAGTAATTTGATAGTTATTTCGTATATTTTTAAAAGATCTTTGATAGTGGAATAACAGTAACAAGAAATATTTGTTGTATATATATAATAAATAATAGTATTATGTTATATAATATTATAATGCAAACAAATATTATACAATATTGTAAAAATATAGAAGATTTTCAAATTTTAAAACTATTAATCCAAAATACTCAGATTGATTGTTACCATTATAATTTAAAATTTATAAACTACTTATGCTCCATTTGAATATTCAAATTGTTAGTTTTAAATTTTAAATTTTAACTAATTAAGTTAGTTATTTTTAGATAAAATATTAGATTGAATTGGATATTGAATTTGAATTTTAAGGTTTTTAAATTTCCGTTTCTAATATTAATTTTTAAAATCTAATTTTGGAAGTTGTTTAATTAGAAATTAATGATATTTAAGCATTTCCTTTTAGAATCATATTGCTAATAAAACGTCACATGACAATTTTATGATGTGAAGATGTCATGTGGCAGTGTATTTGCTAAAATCTTGGCACGTGACCAAACCTCTTTTCATTTATTATATATAGAGATTTAGGAGATTGTTTATTATCAAATAGCAGGATGGTAGGAGCTATGTATACTTCAAATTGCAAAAGGTGGAGACCAACTCATAGGTGAAGGATTTAAGGGGCCGGAGGGGGCCGCGCCCCCCTCTTTTTTTTTCTTTTTTTTGTTGTCAATAGTGTTATTTTCGGTTCGTTAATGTAAATTTTTGGCCTAATAGTGTAATTTTTTATATATATGTATTTAGTTCGCCCCCTTAAAAGAATTTTGATTTCGCCCCCACCCTCTTATGGGAGTGCTTAAGTTTCGTCACTTGACAAAAAATAAAGGCCTTAAGTAAAAGTAAGGGCTCATAAGGCCTTAAGTAAAAGTAAGACTTTAAAATACACAGGCTAACATTTGTAGTTATCGTCAACTTTTTGGGAATTAGGTAAGGGCTCATAAGTCCTTAAGTAAAAGAAAGAACCACTGAAGGGTCAAATCGTTGGTTGTTAGGACAAGAATAAAGAATTTGATGAAGAAAAATTAGGGGAAAATGAATTCAAATCAAATCCACGCTTGGAATGCTTCCAATCAATGAACCTGCATGCACAACACACATATATGTTATTGTTCTCCGATCACACGACATCTTATGAAAGGAATTGTATGCGGAGGCTAACGGTGACGTGGGAGAGTAAAAGGGGGTGGAAACAAAAACTGCAGGAGCGTATGAGAGAGAGGGGTGTCTGGGATAATTTTTGAAAAGTAACTCCATTTAACTTTTCAAAATTAATTTTTCTAACTCTTTAAAATCAACTTTTCAACCATTTACTCAAACATACTTATCGACTTATTAACTTTTGACCAAAAAGTTAATAAATCAAAAGTTAGTTAAAAAGTTGATTTACCAAACGGTCTCCTCCCGAGTGGGTTGGGGTGCGGTCTCAGCTGAAACACAGATAGGCGGACCCGATAAAGATAACATCTATCGTTTGAAGCAGGGTCGCACATTTTTTGTTTAAAAATTTTTTCAAATAGGCACAGATATTGTTAGGCTGTTAGCATTAATAATCACATGTTTGGCTAATTTTTATACGATGCATCTCAAGTGTTGTTATCATAGATCTTTGTTTTTGTTAAGGTCCTGTTTGTTGTTTTTCTTTGCTGATCATTCAATTTTGTAACATTCTCTCTGATGGGTGTCGTTTTATGCCTTTTTGGGCTAATTTTATTCATGATTCACAAAGTGGAAACATTAGTTATTGTTTTTTTGTAACTACAACTGTTTATACATCAGTTATTGTTTTTTAACTATAATAGTTTGTCTTGGACTTATGTACATTTCATTTGTAGGTTGAATAGCGCATAGATATGGTATTGAGATGTGAAAAAATTAGGCTTAGATGGAAGCATTAGTAGATAATTTCTCAATTTTTAGCTCTACATGTTCGTCAATTCATCAATCTCTGTTCCAATATGCCTAATTGTTAGACAAAGTTAGATTATGTATGTTTGTATAAGGACCTATTATGTATATCTCCTATTCTTCATGTAATTTATCTGTAATTTAATTCTGTATATATGCATGGTTGTCCTCCTGGTGTGGTATCGTTACTATGTTATTTTTATTGATGATCATTCTCGGTTCACTTGGTTATATCCGTTGAGAAGAAAAAGTGAATTTTTTGAAGTCCTCTCAGTTTTTATACCATTTGTGCAAAACCCAATTTTCCACTAAAGTCAAAATCTTTCAAAGTGACGGTGGTACAAAAGTTTTTAATAGTCATGTTCGTACGTTGCTTAATTCAAATGGCACTTTCCATCGTGTCTCATGTCCTTATACCCCTCAACAAAATGGGCGAGTGGAGCGTAAGCACCGCCACATTGTTGAGACTGGCCTTGCGATGCTCTTTAACGCTCATGCCCCGTCATCTTATTGGGGATTTAGCACGGCTGTTTATATCATAAATCGGTTACCATCAAAACCGTTAAACTGGTTGTCTCCATATGAGATCATGTTTAATACAAAACCAATCTATTCTAATTTCCATCTCTTTGCATGTCGCGTATATCCTTATACTCAGGATTACTTGTTGATTTATACAATAATATCATGTCAATGTAAATTTTCAAATTTTGAATACTGTCAATAAAAAGTCTAAAAAATAATACTTAAGGTCTCTAGATTTTTAGTTTGCTTGGGCCACCAAAAGGCTTAAGCTAGCCCTAGTCCCACCTAAGGTATATATTAACAAGATAATTAACAATTGGGTCTAAGTTTAAAGTAACATAACCCCTTTAGTCTTTGATGCCTTTTTAGATTGGATACAATTAATGTTCTAGAAGAACCTTAATTTACACTTTACACCGTTGAACTAACGTACATGCTTTTAATAGTTGACATGTTAACATACACGAAAATTAATGTTTAGTAAGCTTCTTTTTTTGAACGATCAACAAAGAATATTATTGATAACTAGCAAGTTGCTAGATAGTACACCAAATGTTACAAAAGATCACCATTACTAAAGAATCTAACCCCAACACACAACTTTTTTTTGAAAAATTAGAGCAATGAAGAGACCAATTCAAAATCTTTCCATTGACTTCAAGTAATAGTTGTCGGTTTTCCTCTGCATTTTATCTAAAGAAAACTTCTTGCCTTGATTTCTCCAATCATCATACTTAGTGGAATTTGTTTTCTCTCAAAAACTTTTTTGTTTCTAACTTCCCATAGCAACCATATTGTGGCTAGAATAATAACTTGAATCACCTTTTTCCATTTACGTGAACCTTTGTACCTGGAGTACGTGTCAACTAGGTCCCTAACCGAGAGGGGACAAAATCTCGGTAACCTGCACCACCGGATAACTTCATGCCAAACGTCTTGGGCCCATTCATAAAATAGCAATATGTGCTCCTCCGTCTCTTCCGATATGCCACATATCAGACAATCCACAGAACTCACTTGTATATTTCTTTTAAGAAGAGCTACCATGGTCGGTAACCGACATAATTCCGCCCTCCATGCAAAGATGGATAATTTATTTGGAGCCCAATTATTCCACATCGTTGGCCGGGAGATATCACTAAACTTAATTGCCCAGATTTTACTCTTAATGGATGCAATGAAAAACCCAATGTTTCCCCCAGTACTCAAAAACCATAAGTCATTAGACTAAGTGAGCGTAATAGCTCTTAAAGTCTGTAGTAGTCCTTCCATCTCATTCAATTCCTCAGCCCAGGCCAACTGTCTTCTCCATTGGAAACTCGGGATATTGCTTCTTCCACCCAGTCTATCCGACAATAGACATAGTTTATTTCTCTCCAGCCCAAATAATAACGGAAAACGGGTGTAAAAAGGGGTGTCACCCACCCACTTGTCCATCCGAAATAATATCGACGATCCATTGCCCGGTGTTACTTGTATGAAATCCAATAACCTTATGCCAATTTGTTCCAGTGTAACATTACTCCTCATTATGTTGCTTCATGGACCAGAAATAGATAACTTAACCAGAATGGGAGACCACGATCTTGATGTGCCATGAATCGACCATATGACTTTCTTCCACAAACTCTCCTTTTCAGCTTTGAATCTCCACCACCACTTGGATAACATCGTAAGATTGTTATCACGAAGAGATCCCTTCGGTTTGATGACATTTTCCCAAATAATCCAGTTAATTTTCGTAGTGTCATCATCCCCTCCCCAGAAGAAGGACCGCCTCAATTTTTCCAGTTGATCGAGAATTTGCACCGGAGCTTTATATAACGAAAAATAATACATCGGTAGAGAGTTTAACACCGACTTAACTAGGATCATTCTCCCACCAACCGAGAGAGTTTTTGCTCTCCAGTTGGTAAGCTTAGCCCTGAATTATCAACAACGAGCTTTCAATTCTTCATGAGATTCATATTAGCGCCTACTTGCAGCCCAAGGTATTTAAACGGGAACGTTCCAACTTTGAAGTGAAGAGAGGAAGCGACCCGAAGAATGTCCTCCCGGTCGACCCCGATCCCGTAGATACTGCTCTTGAGGATGTTAATTTTTAGCCCAGATGCCATGAAAAAACATCTTAAAATGCGACTTAAATTTTTGACACCTTCAGTCGACCAACTCCCCAAGAAAATTACGTCATCAGCGAATAAAAAATGTGTTATGTTCAGGCCATTTCCAGGACAATTAACGCCATGATATAGACCAATATCAGTCGCCCGATTAATAACCGAAGTTAAGGCTTGCATGGCAATTATAAACAAGAACGGGGATAGCGGGTCACCTTGCTTCAAACCTCTCTGCATTGAGAATTGTTGAGTAGGGGAACCATTCACTAACACGGAGAGATGGCCAGTTGATATAATTGCTAAAATCCAAAGCCTCCATTTTAGAGGAAAGTTCATTTGTTGTAGTATCGACTCCATGAAGCTCCAGCTTAAGGTGTCATAGGCTTTTTCAATGTCGATTTTGAAGAAGAAAGCTTTCTTTTTCGTTTTCCTTAACCAAGCGAGCACCTCATTTAAAATAAGAGGACCATCCGTAATGCTTCTATTAGCAATAAAAGCGATCTGTTCTGGGGATATTAGGTCCTGAATAACACCTTTTACCCTCCGTATGAGCACCTTAGATATTAACTTAATAATGCATCGAATTAATGAAATCGGATGAAAGTTTGCTAGCTCCACTGGGTCCGTGACTTTAGGGACGAGGGTTATGAAAGCTGCCATGCAGTTAGCCGAGATAGAACAGGAGGAATAAAAGTGTTAGAATAATTAAAAAAAGTCATCCTCCAAAAACTCCCAGCACCTTTTTATGAAGAGAAAATTAAAGCCATCGGGGCCCGGTGCCTTGTCACAACAACAATCTTTTAAAGCACTCTTGATTTCCACTCTAGTGAATGGTTTAACTAACTCTTGTTCAACTCCATTCATAAGCCGAGGAAGTTGGTAACATGTTAAAGCAGGCCTTTGAGCCATCGGTTCCCGATATCTATCCTCAAAGAACTGAAGCACCATCTCCTTAATTGCCACAGGTGAGGATATCCACACACCATCAACCATAAAGCCATTTATTCTATTATTTCGTATGTTTGATTTGATAGTTGAATGAAAGTATGCAGTGTTCTCGTCTCCTTCCACAGCCCAACGCTCCCTAGACTTTTGTCTTAAGTCATGTATTTCGCCTTCCTCATAATCCGTTATACGTCCTTGGACGTTGATTCTCCTTTCAATCTCTTCCTCAGTCATTTCTCCATTATCCATTTTCTGATTCAGCACCACTAGTTCTGATTTTAGCCCATTAATAGTACTGTGTTTGATCTTATTATCTTCAGTAATCCAACTTTTAATCCTCTTTTAAGGTACTTCAACTTTGCTTAAACCTTCTTGTCCGCATCCCCCGAAAAACTAAAAGAACTGTATTGTTGGCTCACAAACTCATTAAAACCTCTTCTCTTAAACCATGAGTCATAAAACCTGGACGGGATAGGACCATAGTCGTTATGACCAATAGACAGCACGATGGGCCGGTGGTCGGAATAATCGGGGCTCAAAGCCACCACCGACGCCAATGGCCACATGTCTGCAAATCCATTACATACCAGGAAGCGATCAAGTTTACTTTGTTTACGGCCATGATTACCAATATATGTAAATCTACCCCCCCCCCCCCAATCGGATATTCAAAGAGATTACCATTGTTGATAAAATTGTTAAACCTTTCCGCTTGGGATATAACAAACTCAGAATTGAATCTTTCGCTGCGGTCTTCATTAAAATCACCATAAAACATCCATAAACCCGGCATTGAAGATTTAGCACCCAAAAGACTATTCCATAGATCACGACGTCCACCTGGATCATTTGGAGCATGCACATTAACAATGTTAATCAGAACCCCGTTTGGCTTCAAATTACTCGATATAATCAAAACATGTTGGCTCTTTACAACTCCAATCTTCTGAAAGCTCGATGGTATATTCCAAATACACCAGAGACCACCCGAGCGGCCATATGATGGGACCGATTCAAATTCAAAGCTTGACTTTCCCCAGAATTGGCTTACCATGTATGGCAAACACTTCTCAGCCTTCGATTCCTGAATAGCTATGAATTGAATGCCATAGCTCGTTTTGATCCCTTTCACCCATTTGGCTTTTTGGGGGTAGCCACAACCCCTAATGTTTAATGATAAACAATTCATTGATCCAAGTTAATAACCCCTTCCCTAACGATGACCGATCTCACTTGATCCACAAAACCATTCAATTGAAATCCAGTATTCGTACCAACGTGAACCGTCACCTCTGTTTCTTTATCAACAGGACTCATCTCAGCATCCGCAACCCTCGCTGGGACCTGTTCCATAAGTTCTTCTTGGGCCGACGTATCCATCTGTAAATTCTCCGTACTTCCGTGACCAACCCCCGTAGATGTATTTGAAGCCACTCCATTCAAATCAGGCAGCATGGTACCCATAGGAGATTGGCTCCTAAAACAAGGAACCGAAACACCTGGCGTAGGGCTGGGACCAGATAGGCTTCTGGATATCCGGGGCCGCTTTCTAGTGGTTTTATATGCTTTTTGGCCCAAATTATATGCTGGACCCAATTTGAAATTAGCATACTGAAAGGCGGGAGATTGCACCTCGTCAGCGACGTGTAACGGTTGGTCCTCGAGAATTGCGCCATGCATTGGCTCCTCCCCATGCAATTGGTCGTTTGATGTCACACCCCGACCGACGGTGGAATCATCGGAGCGGACGAGGGAATGATTGATTGTTCATAACACATGATCGTCTAATAGTGGAAATAATATTAAAATCAGATTACATGATAGCATGAGTTTACACAAGCAAGTACAACAACTGAAGTCACAAATAGTAATTGTCTTTTAATTTTGACTAAGTCCGGGTCTTAAATGAGCATGTAGAAGTCCACTAACTTGCTTAACCTGAAATCATGTGAAAAATAACGAGTCAGCTAAAAATTAGCCGATGAGTGATCACAGTTTTGAATATACATATAGATTGATTGATTGATTGAGAATAATCCAATTCACAAGGTAACGTTAAGATTTATATTGGAATAGCGAAGCATATAGATAAATCGACACAATATAAACCCCTTGACTTGACACTTGCATATAATAGACTTGCACACAAACACCATAGATTGACTATTTGCCTCTGGCACAATCACCACTCGTAAGCCATATGGGGTGGTTATCCAAACCAGTAGATCTACCATTGATACCAGGATTGATTGATTGAATTAGGGTTTTACTGTCGTCCAGTTTATCATAGTATGTTCACATAATTGCAACATAACCTGTCTTGAATTGAATTTAGAATGAAATAACAATAGAATATCATGATTGAATATTGTATCACATGATTTCCCCCAAATAAGAAATGATTAAAAAGAGGATATGAATACTCACTTGATTGATGAGATTAGAATCTGGATGTGATAGATTAGACACCAACGATTTCCTTATGATTAACCTAAGGAACGGTGTCTCGAATTAGAATAATAGTGATTTGAGAATTTGGGAATGTATTAGGATTTCCATTGGGTTTTGAATGGTAGTTTAAATAAACTAATTTTATTTAGTTTGAATGTCTTGAAATAAATAAACGAATTTATTGAAAGTGATTTTTGTTTAGAATTTAATAGAAATAAATGTATTAATACGCGTAACTGTTTGATTTATTGTTAAAGTGTGGGAAAAACAAATAATTAATTTTATTAATTAATTATATGATAATTAATTAAAATATTTAATTATTTAAATGACTAAAAGAAATGATGATTTTGGAAAGATTTAAATATAAATCTTTTATTACTCATGATTTAAATAATAATACACTGATATTATTTGAACCCAATAATTTAGTGATGTTAATCATTATTTAAAGTCTTATTTTTTAAGAAATTAAACTAGTTATTTTATTTATTTAAAACAAATAATAAAATAAATAATAAAATGTTGAAATAAATTTTCAGAAAATAATTGGGTGGTTTTAAAAATATTTAACGTTTGTAGAAACATTTTTTATAATTTTTAAAAATTTTTTTATAATTTTTCTAAATCTAAAAGCCTTAAAAAAATAGTGAGGTTGCCCGAAGTCGAACCCGGGACCTCTAGAATGGCATGGGACACGGGAACCGGTCAGACAAAATCATACAGCCGCGAAAGGATTGGTTTCCAAATGGTTTTAAACACCATTTCAATCAAACCCTCAAACCATATGAGCCCTAGTTCGATCCCGGGCCAAATCGAAGGTTGATTCGATGTTATTAGTTGGTTTAATCATGGGGCTTTGATTCCCCATGTAAAACCGGGTATGTATGTATGTTTAATTACCAAAAAGAAGGCGAATTGATGACGAACACTTTGAAGCACAATGCGACAAAGGGGGTATTGGATCGGGGTTCAAATGATGATAATAATCGAATTAATTGTACAGGATGCTTCCAATGATCTTAGTGAGCAAAAGCCCTCTAACAAATTCGGGTTTTGAAGCTCAAAGGAGGGTGAACACGTCAGTTGCAGGTCCGCGATTTAGAAGCGTTCGAAGGTGATGTTCGGTGTGTTTTAGATGAAATTGAGCTCGATGGTTGTTTATAAACGTTTCAAGGTTAGTTAGTGCGGAGTTAAATTAATCAATAAAGTGGTGTGGTGCGCGTTGTTGGCCGAGAATCCGGCCGACAATGGTGAAGCAGATCAGCGGGGAAGAAGAGGTGGGGTTGGGTGGCTTTTGGAACTTAAACAATGGTCCCTGAAGTTTTAGGATTCATTTATTTAGTTCCCAACCTTGGTTTTAGTTTAAATTAAGTTACGGTTTCAGCCCCTGAGGTTTTAAAGTTTTATTAATTTATGTAGAAACTATTTAATTCCAAGTTTTAACATAATAAAACTTATATTATTAGAAGATTTAGAATATTGTTTACTATTATTATTATTATCATTATTATTATTATTTTTTTATTATTATAATTTTTGTAATTATTGGAATTAACATCGTATTAAACTCAATTGTTTATAAAATTTAACTTTTCATTAATAAAAATACGGGATGTTACATTTGAGCTTTCCACCGGGGAGGGAGTCTCCACCGATGAGGTTTGGGTAACATTTTTCCAATCAACGTCCTCCTCCGACGACTCCTTACAGAAATCCGGTGTCTAATCTTCTTCGTGCTCCGAAATCCAGACCTTGTATTTTTTCGACTTCCATTTAATAGTAATTTTCTCTTTTATACGTACTCCCACAGAAGTGAGGACCAGGCATCTCCCTACTGCATTATCCATGGAGGATCATGAGAAGTTTGTTTGAAGAACACGAACACCGATTGCTTGGGCTATTTTTTGATATATCGATCTATCCCGAAGAAGGATCGGAACACCCAAAATTCTAATGTTTGATATCCTTTCAATCGATTTTGTTTGCCCCGTCCACTCAACCTCCGTCGTGAATACTTCCTCCCACGCCTTCCGATTCATTTGCAAGAACTCTTTCACGTGATTTTTTTCTTTAAGAGTTATTAACACAGACAGACCCCCAACATATGCTAACGTGGTTGTCGGATAACCTTTCTGACTCAACCACGATTTAGACCTTTGTAGCGTGTCAATGTCTTTAGCACACGCTAATATTGATCGACCCATGCAGTGTTGCAGGTTTAGGGTTTAGGGTTCTAATTTAATGTCAGAACAGCAATTAGAAAATCCTGTTAACCTTTGACAAGAAAATTTAGAAACTTTTTTACACTTCCTAGAAGCTATAAATTCTTTATAAGTTCTAATTTTCATTCGAAATATGGAAGTTTATACCAAAAGTCTTTAAATACTATACCAATTTTATTTGTTTAACCTTTCACTTATTCATCGTTTGTACAAATTTTAATACCAATATAATATTTATACAAGTAACATTTGAAATTTTCACATACTTTATCTTTATAATATTTTTAAAAACTAATTATTTTAGTTCAGTCGAAAAAATAGCAATTCTAAAATATTAGAATCTATCATTTTTACGAATTTATTATGTGTTTGCATTGGTTTAGCTCTTTATAGATGTTACTTAAATTCTTTTAAAATGTTTAAGTGTTTCTCAAGATTGTCAAGGGTCACCTTAATTGCTTCGATTGCCGACACAATTAAAGAGGTGTGCGTTGTTATTTGTTCGTGTATGCAAGAGCGCGACACAATTCAAGAGGTGTGCGTTGTTATTTGTTCGTGTATGCAAGAGCGCGACACAATTCAAGAGGTGTGCGTTGTTATTTGTTCGTGTATGCAAGAGCGACATAGGATATTACGATTATCATTAAGCATTCATTAACCAAAAATACATATAGTCTAATGATGTTAATGTGTTGTAATGATATCCATTATAATTGGTTGAGAGTTTGAATTTAATTACGAAAAAATATTATAGATTTAAAAGTGTTTAATCATGAGTTCGTTTTTCAAAAATTTAAAGTCTGACATTCATTCTTCTTTGTCACCATAACATCATAGCACTACCCTCTTTCATCTTTTATCGTAACTAATCCTGAAATACTAAGGCATGAGGGGGTACTACATTGGTGTACCTTTAACTACTCTAGAATCCACCAATCACACACTGACACATCATAAGTATTCTGAACTACATTGAAACACTCAAAAAGCTGGAAATGCAACACTAAACTATCTGAAACTTTTATTTTAATATTAAAATAATTCAAAAGAAAATTTCGACATAGCCGACTACTTTTAAGAATAAATGTTTCGACATACGATGCCTTCCTCGAAAAGTTTGTTCATCGTATTTCGAATCACCAACGAAATAGTCGTTCATAAGTAGCTCGTGACCAGTTACACGATCGCGTGGAACATATCTTTTTTTAGAAGAACTACAAGATTTTTCATAAAATATAAACTGCTATCATTTAAATTCAAAGAATCCAAATCGTTTTCGGGAATATATAAATTTGAAAACTCATCAGACATTGTTGTGCTTGTGTAATTGTTGTGTTTGTATGATTTTGTTTAAGTTTGTGTAAAAAATAGTGCGTATGTATGTGAGTATTTATATGGTAATTTTTTTAATTAACGGTCGAAAATAACGGCTATAAAGCCGTTATTTTCCCGGCTAGACTCGGCGAATACAACCCGACCAAAACAACCCGTCGGGTACTCGCAGGGGGTGATGGCGGTGTATCCGAACGGGTAGCGGCTAACCCGAGGGATACTCGAGTGATGCCCCGTCCTCCCTAATCATTCACCATCTCATTTTTTTTCAATGCAAATAATATTTATTAATTCTGAGGCAATTAGTTGCTAAACTAATATGGAAATTAAATATTAATAATAAAAAAAGTCAAAACATTATAAAACTCACAATTTGCAATATCTGTGGCATACGCTGCGGATCAACCTCATTTTTTTAATTTTACCCCTTAACTTTATAAACTTTTAACTTGATCCCATAAATATGCAAAAAATTGTAGACTTTTTAAACTTGACCCTCGATCAACTTTGTAAACTTTCAAGTTTAACCGATAAACCATTAACATGTACCTCAGCTTTTTAATATTTCAATTTACCCAGAGTATATATATATATATATATATATATATATATATATATATATATATATATATTATAATAAAAAAATGACTTGGTATGACACGTGTCACTACCACAATTCTCCTCACCAAAATTTTTCCGTCTCTCTCTTCTATTAAATAATTACCTTAATTACTAATAATATTATTTAATATTTTTTAGATTAAAATATTTTTTTATAAATTAAGAAAAATATTTGTTATTAATGTTATTTCAAAATAAATAAATTTTTATAAGTAATATTTTTTTCTAAAATATCAAACTTTGTTAAAAATATGATATATTATAAAATTACTATTTTTAAAATGTAAATTATTTAAAAACCAAAAATAATTTAATTTAGGAGTTATGATAATAAAATATTTTAAAAAATAATATTTTTATACGGTTTATTTTAGAACAAAATATTATTTTAAAAAAATTAAAAACAAAGTTATAAAATTTTAATATCACTATTTTATTACTTATAGTACTTACTTATACGTAATTTCAGACATATCATATTTTAAAATATCATTTTATTTTCCATAAGTTTTATTATATTAATATTTTATTTATTTAACCCGTGTAATACACGGGTTTTCTAAAACTAGTATATATATATATATATATATATATATATATATATATATATATATATATATATATGACAAAGATTTGACTTAACCCTTTAACTTTTATTTTTAACTTTTATTTGTAAAGAGTGCTGTGTGCATGTGTTTTTTTTATACAATATAAATTCTGTTGAAAAAACACGGTTGTGTACAAAATAAAGTACTTTTTGGGGGTAACGTAGGATATCGACTTTATTTTCTATTCATGTGTTTATCTTTTATGTAATTGACCATGTTAATGTCAACGCCGTCACCGCGCCACTCATACTTGCTTTCTATTTACATAACAAATAATTTAAAAAACAACAGAAAAAACCATATTCTTTAGCAAATATTTTCTTTAACATTTTGGAACGCTTGACAATTGGTTTGATAAGATGACTAGTACTGCTAGTCTTCAAGATTTTAAAATCTTTACCCGTTTGTATCTTGCCTCAACCAGATTTTTCTTATTGGAGTTCTTCATAATGGTGATAAAATTTTCCAATCAAATAACTTATGTATTCATTTTTTTATCTGTTAGCGTTAATGCGTTTGCTCATTTCCCTTTATTCCTTTCGGTTAGGTGTTGTGATTTGGGCGAAACCTGTTTAGCTTCTAAAGTATTGAATATTAAAAATTTTAAAATAAAACTAAATCTTCTTTTTAGTTGATCGACCGTTTACACCATATCCCATGCGGCCTCTCCACCCCGAGCAGTGACACCACCAATGGTGCCGCTATGTGCGCATGGTGTTCCCTAAGGCCTCACAAACAACAGCTCAACCCCGCAAACTTACGGGTGTGTATACCTGATGATCTAAGAGCGATTGTTGGATCTAGTTTGAGGTTTTAAGTGTGTGTTTGTTTGTGTTAGTATTACTAGCATGAGACCCGCGCATTGCCGCGGTACAAATCATTAATATTTAGCACAATTACTTATTTTAAGTACGAAACGAATCACATAGACACATATACATATTCTTTGAATTATGATGTATATGACTTTCTCTCCTATTATGCCTAGCATGCGATACGTAGAAATGCTTATTTAGTTTTTTTAATTTTTAGTTTCAAATTGGTTTTGTATTAAACGTGCCCGTGAAAATGTTTTATGGTCAAATTAAAATAAATAGGACTAAGCACTTACATGTAATTGTTTTGCAATACAGCATACTGACGCAAACCACCTACAGTGGAAAATTGGAGGAGACCATGTGTTCACAATGCAATAACATTTTCCTCACTTTTGTTCATTAACTTCTCATGATGAAGATCATATCAATAAGTAATGATATAGTATTCTTGTTTAAAAAATAAATAAACATGGCAATAAACAAAGAAAAACCAATACGCAAGAATAAACAATTTGCTAGAATCTTGTCTACACATACATGTCCAGGATCGCGCTTAAAGTGAGGATTCTCTTCGATTATTTCATACGGGTCATTAAGCTCCTGTAAGCGTCAATTAAATGGTTAATCTTTATCTTCTTGTATCTTGTGAATTTTTCACAAATAAAATGCAGGTGCCATAAAGATTTGATATTTACCATCCCTTTTGCTTTAGAACACCTCAGTAGATCTATGCTTAGGCTATTGATGTCACAACGTGCTGAAAAGTTCACAATTGCCTAGCATGTAATCTTTTCGGGTCAACAAATGTCTGCAGCCAGATATTAACTGTTAGAACCAAAAATTGAAAATTTCATTATATAAAATCTCTAAACATTAAAAATGAAGAACTTGTTGCCTGTTGATATTCCAACGACCTCCACGAGGAACCAAGTCCCCTCCATTTCCAAACTTTAACTGCAATGAATACAATGAATACTATGAGAGTCAGATAATTCAAAAAATGGAAACTCGCAAACTAATATGGACCTTTGGTGGATCTAAAACCCGATCCTTGACTTGGATGAATGTAGTGCTGATTGTGATGCCAATTGAGTTAATAAGAGGATCAGCACTGTAGTTACTTTGCCTTAAGGCCTGCATAGTTACATGAAGAAAGTTATTTACCATTTAATGTTCATCATTTGCAGATCATTTTAATATGTTATAAGGAGAGCTTACACCCGTCAAAGCATTCATCCGATCTTTTGGCTAAGCAAGTAAAACAGAATTAGAATATAACTTTAAGATCAGTCTAAACAAAGTCTTAAAAAGTTACATGAAGAAAGTTATTTACCATTTAATGTTCATCATTTGCAGATCATTTCAATATGTTATAAGGAAAGCTTACACCCGTCAAAGCATTCATCCGATCTTTTGGCTAAGCAAGTAAAACAGAAACTTTAAGATCAGTCTAAACAAAATCTTAAAAAATTACCTCAAGTGAAATGTAAACGGGTCGCCTTGGTTTGCCAACATCTACGCATGGGTAATCATAAAATTGGTTAACTTCCATACGATGATGTTTGGCATAGAAGTCGTAGACTGTTATCTCTATAGACTCGATCGGGTTGTCACCATTCTTTTGCTTCATTGAAAATCTTCAAAGCCAATATAAACTCATTTGTTATTGACAAAATGAAAACACAAAAAACATGCAGTAATATGAACTAATTCTGTTCTCCACATGGTCTTTCGATCAACCCGATAATTTTATGTTCTCGGTGAGAGAGGAAGGACTTGATACGGAGGCTCTTCAGCGTTCTTTTAGCCTATTATTCATAAACATAAAAGGATTACAAAAATAATATAAAAAATAAAACTACTAAGAAAGCCAAAACAGAACAGACTTGTTACCTTAATCCAGTCAATATCCCTTATGTGTCTAACATTTTGATTCTCTAAAAAAAGTCCATAACTTTCCTTGGCCGGAAAGTCATTAATTCATCAAAAAGATTATCAATCTTTTCAAACAAGATTAAGAAGTTCAACATTAAAAAAATGGAATCTTGAGCCATATCAATATTTAAACTCAAACCAGCTTGAGTGGCCCGTAAACTGGAATGAAATCCCCCTGCAGCCCCAAACCCCACCACCAATTCCTATGAAGTTGTTTGGGTCATTGTGAAAGTAACATTGTCAAACAAGAAGACATCCTCTGCGCATGATACCAAACAAAACATGATTATAGTTAATGAATCAGAACATTAAATGATGAAAGTTAGTTTAAGAACATATGCTATCTTCCTTGCCTTTGATTGCGCATGATATCAAGGGAATGCGGTTCCTTTGATTTGTTATCTTCCTTGCCTTTCCCACCATTAAAAATTTCTTAAACCTTAGGTGAACATACTCAGAGTGCCTAGCCATGGATCAAAGAAGTGAAAGGATGAAAAAGGAACAAGTAAGTTTATTTCTTGTGATATTGCAGATGTTCTCTACTTCTCTTCAACATCTCATGTTTTAAACTCAATAATTTGGCAGGGGAATTAAAGAGACTCAAGGAATTGGTTATTGAATCAAAGAAAGAGAATATAGGAGTTGTACCTCTTTTAGTTAGTAGTATGCTAGAAAGGAATTTGTTTCTTTATGGAGCTATTGACTTAAAGGAAGGGTCTGTAGAAGAGAGAGTGAATGAACTAACAGATCTACAGAACGCCCGTATTCAACATGCAAATAAAAAGTAAATCTTTAATCCCTTTTTTCAATTAAATTGTTGCTACACCTATTCAGCCCTTAATGTTGCTTCTTTGTGACATGCAAAGACAAGAGGTGGCTAGTTCAACACATTTGTATGAAATTGGGTCAGTTTGGGTTGTCTTTGTTTGTTAACCGGTATGACTATAAAAGAGTAGCTAGAAATAAAACGGGTTAAATGGTTCAATAGTCATCTAACATGTATGTAAATGCATAGAACATACTTCACTTTATTTTAAATGGACTCGTATTATTAGTTTAGTCTCTTTAATCATGTCTAAAAAAATTGCTATTTCAAAATTCTAAAAAAAGGGCACAAAAAGTTACCAGTTTGTTCTGTACGTGTCTAATATGACCGGTGATTAGTTATTAACGGTATCCCCTTTTATTTGGAATAGGTTATTTGCAGACACACAGATTGAACGATACATCCACACGGACATGGTGAATATACAATAATTTTATTAGCAGCAATTTCTTACTTGTGTTTAGATGCTCATTTTCTATGTTATTACTTATTATTGTGATTTTAAGAATCAGATAATTATCTATATACTTGATTAGGAGGTATGAATGTGTGCTTTGAAGTTGCTTATTGCGATTTGAAAATCAAATAAGATAATTACAACTTATATTAAAAATCAACTTATGTTGCTACAGTTGCTTTTATAGTTAGATAAAATGATTAACTTTTGGTCCAAAATTTTGAAAGCCAGAATATTTTTTGTTAGACTGCAAAATTCACTGTGTTGGTGCTGTTTTATACACTCCTTTAAACATATACAAAGTCATTTGATGTTAACTTGAGGTGCTAATCTGTTTGTGCTTGCTAGTTGCGATGCAGGGAAAGGAACTGGAAGTTGATTCACTAAAGAAATTGTCAAGCAGTTATCCTATAGCCAAAGAGCTAGCCATCAAAGTTTTTTTTTACATGCTAATATAATCTTGCATGTATTAGTTTAATAACCAGTTTCCTGTTTCGGGTCAAATCAACTAATGTGTACCTTCACAATTGATCATTTGATACACGAGCATAAAAAGTTTTAGAGAAATCGTTCATTAACAAGAATTCCAACAGATTTTGAAACTAAACGGTCACATATTTGACCTGTAACAAGTCTTTTCATGGGTTCTTTTGGTTTCTTATCATTTTAAAGAAATTGAAAAAGTTTCCATATATGAAGAAACTTCCATTACCATGTGTTGAAATTTTCTAACACATGGTGATATCAGATATAGACTTTGAAAAACTTCATGTTTGATCTCAAAAGTCAGAAGTTTTATTATATTTTATTTTTTTTCCTTTTTTGGGGTGTTGTTTTCCCTGGTATCATGTGGGTTATTAAAATGAATAAAATCTTCATAAAGACACATTACAAATGTCACAATTTGCGACATAACTCTAGTTGGAATTTCGAATACGAAAAATCACAGATTTGACATCAACTGTCAAGTGTCAAGTAATGTTCAGGTTATAGCTCATTTAAAAAAGTGCTCTACACTTTATAAGTCCAAACAAGTTATTGCAAGGGTAAACTTGTAATCTTGAATCCAACAAGAATAATCGGTTTAAAAATAAGCAATTTTGAACTGCTTATCAACAACTAATTCAATGGCAATATAAGCAGACAAGCATAACCACTCTTCTGTATCCAACTAATCAAAAGTGTTTATCTGCTTTAAAAATACACAATACAAAACAGAAATATTGTTCAAATAAACAATCACAAACATTAATTTTGATTCTAATTTTCTTTCTGTTTACATTATAAAGAAGCTGGAAAGGTGATAGATACTAAAGATGTAAATCACATTGCAAAAGATCATGCATTAATCGGAGACGTAGTCGGGAAAACAATTGAAGACTGGAATTTGCAGAAAGAAGTATTTATAAAAAAAGAGGACTCAACCGGCAGAAACTGCTGGAAAACCAACAGTTGGAGCGACAAAACAGCGACTTCAGGGGCGATGAAGCTAATTCGGTAGAGGAAGATGTCACATGTGCAGAAAATGATGATTTCTGTTATGAGCTTGAGCAACAGTTGACAGAATTCTAGTTGTACAGTTTGCATCAATGGTTACAGCCCAATTGGTGGAGAAGTTTTAAACAATGACAACTTGGCTGCTATATTGGGATAGAGGTCAGACAAATAGGGGCTGAAATGTCAATAAAACAGTCAGCCTATGCAATTGAACTCCTTATGAAGATCAGGAATGGAACTAAAAACCCAAAGGATCCCAAACTATACTTGGTAAATATAGGAGGAAATTTAGTGGATGTTACAACGTATAGATAATTGGTTGCTCAACATATCTGTGACACACAAAGACCAGATTTAAGTTTCTTTGTTGGACTATGAAGTCATTCCATGGAACAGCACAAACAACATTAAAATCCGATAAACATATACTTTGTTATATCAAAGAAATGAAGGATAAGGCCTATAAAAATTCAACACAAAGTCAGTATAAGTATGGAGAACCTATTAATAATGTATAACCCCATTGGCCAGACTCTTAATCATTACTTGAGTCATAAAGTTTTCAGACAAACAAACCGACCTAAACTAAATGGATGTTATTCAGCAAAAACTCAAATCAGTGACATGTACTTATGAATGACCATGACAGTGAAATATGCTAAGGCCTATAAAAATTCAACACAAAGTCAGCATAAGTATGGAGCAGAACTTTACGCTGAAGGTGGTCGTTAACAGCAACTTGTGCAACTCATGAGGCAAAATAAAAGCTGAAATGGTTCGCTGCCCTTACCACCATTAAAAATTCCTATAACTTTCCCAAACTTAAGGGAGAGAAGGCCTTAAGTAACCTGCTAATACTTTAATGCATGTGCTTGAGTAATACACAAGTTAAAGGTTTGACTTCTGATAGAAGTATAGCTGTGGCGTAATGAAGTTAAAGGCTATTGTGGGGGCTGCTAATATGCATAATGCATGTGCTTGACTATAACTAATACTTTAATGCATGTACTCTCCCACACTCGCAATAAATATGTTTAAAACAGTGAGCGCAAATTGTTAAGTTAGACATAAGATTTGAGTTCAAGGCTTGTAAAAAAACTAACAACTTTTATTCCACACGTAAGTAAACAGGGATAATAGAACTAAATGTGTTTGCAATTCATGTACAAGCCAATCTAAATTCCTGCCCTAACATTTTTAAGGAATGAAAACTATACAGTACCTAATAGCCTAACATCAATAAACATATACACTTCAGTATTCATACCCTACAAAAGCATTTGAAAGTATTCAATTAATCATGCTAAGATCAGTCAACAGAATTTACCTCACAAGAAGAATTCCATGGCAGCCCATCACAACAAAAACATATTATAATGTGACATGAAAACAATGAAAGTAGTACGGAAAACTTATATGTCATTGATTTGGGAGTGTGCTAGTGTGGAAGGATGTGAAATATGAAGGTATACCTAATAGCCTAATATCAATAAACATATACACTTCAGTATTCATACAATCTTGTTACGATCGGTCAACAGAATTTACCTCACAAGAAGACTTCCATGGCAGCTCATCACAAGAAAAACATATTATAATGTGACATGAAAAGAATGAAAGTAGTAGTGAAAACTTATATGTCATTGATTTTGCAGTGTGCTATACAGATTTGCAAACAACAACCATCACAATAACACTTCCATGCCACTTCACGACCAAAAAAAACATGTTATAATGTCGCATGAGAACAATGAAAGTAGGAGTAACTGGATATGAATAGAGGTTTGTAAACAATACCCATGTAAACTGATGAATGACAACAACATGGAAACACTTAGACTTTTACTAATGACGTAGTGTAGCCACAAAGTCAACAAATTGGAAGCTACTATGTATACACATAGAAGAAATTAGGTCAAAGAGTACCTGTGAAGCAGGGATTCATAAAGAAACAACAAAACAGGCGAGAAGAAGAACAGTATGCCAAACACAGCCTCAAGACCTTAATTGGATGTAGTAATCAAGGACTCTGCAAACAAAGAACACAAATTGGAATCTATCATGGGAAGAAATTGACGGAATTGGAGAAAAAAGTACCTGTGAAAGAGCGACCCGAGGAGGAAGATAGGGTGGTAGGCTGGTTTCACCTGGTTTGGGGGAAACAGAGCACACTTTAAGCGGAGAACAAAACATAAAAGGAATAGAAACCGGAAATGAGACCATTACCGGAATTCCGACGCCAGTCGTCCGGAGCAGCGCAGGGAAGGCGATTTGGGGAATGCGGTGAGATGTGAATGCAAGAATACAAGAAAGCAGTGGAGGGGGCAGAGCATTGAATTTGGGCTGCGGAAAGGCGCCGGTAACGGTTGTGGGAGCTGAGACGGCCATCTGGCGAGCGAGGCAGCCGACGGCCGGAGGTGGTTACGAGTAGGGCAAGAGGCGCGTCTTACGCAGCCGTGGAAATTACAATTTTACCCACTCAATCTGTATTATATAGTAGTTAAGATTAACTAGCCCCTAGACCTGCAAAAATAAAATATAATTAAATTTATTGCATAATAGTTTTTAAATAATGGATTGCAAAGGAAATTTAATATTATAAGGAATATAGAAAGCACTCTCAAATTAATGAATATGAGACGTGAATAATTCTAACGTAATTTTAGAATCCTACAAACCGAATATGTAACATATCTAACAAATTATCATGCAACAAATTATTAACTAGCCTATAGACCTGCAAAAATAAAATATAATCAAATTTCTCTATTGTAAAATCTATATAAACAAAAAAAGTAAGAACTTATAACATGCAGAAAACATTCTCAATGCAAATTAATGAATATGAGATGTGAATGATTCAAAGACCAATCGATGCCATGTATACTTGATTTATCTTTGGTTGAATCTTATTCCAAACAAATGTAAACTCATTCTAGCCAGCCAAAATTACCTTTTTTTAAGACCCGTCTTAAATTTTTATGAAACTTCCTGAATATATGTGCATGTATGTGTAGAATAAACTGTCATTCAAATACACCATAAATTGTTGACCAAAAGAACTAAAAATGCAATATAAATACCTTGTAAATTGTTGTCCAAGAAACCTTACAAATGCAGCCAACACACTTTGTAAATTGTTATCCAAAAGACCTAAAATTGCATCAACAAATAAGTAAATAACATATAAGCCAACACACTGTATTTTTTTGTAGTTTGAAGTCTTGAAAAATACAGCAAAGGAACCATGTTTGCTGGATAAAAGTTAAAAAATCTATAGAAGAGAGATTATTATGAGCTAGAACCCTTTTCTAACCGTTAGTAAGACACAATCTTTGATCTCTGACTTCCATATGGACTCTAAACATGGTAGTATCTTCGTATCAGATTAAAATATGATCACAATATGTTGTTTCTTCTAAAACTTCTTCACACATGCAACAGGAATCGACTACACAATGATAAGTAACAACTAGGTTTTAGACAATAAGAAAGAATACAAAATATTGTATAAGTTTATTTCAATTATCTCAACAAATATGCCAGACTTGTGTAGAAGATGACCGTGAAAAACCAAGAGGTAAATCAATCAAAGGAAATGAACTATTTTGTACGGAAGTTTTCAAAAATATTGTTAGCATCAAATCTAAATATGTATTTAAAATGTATGTGTAACATAATAGGAACTCAATATTACATAACAAAAGGTTTAAATACATTTCAGAACTGAGATCTGGAAGATAATAGATGATGATGATTTATTTCATAATGATTAAGTCGTCTTTGCTTGATTTTAATAAACAAACTTCATATTACATATATCAACTTTAACAAAAAGTTTAGATACATGGAAGATTTGAGATTTAAAAATAATCAATCATCAAGGTATAACAAAAAGCTATAATAGAACCTTGATTTCATGAAATTAATAAACAAAAAACATTTACATAACATCGAACGGAAAGGTAATCGATCATCAGGGTAAAATCAAAGATATAATACATGGAGGATCTGAATGTGAAGATAATCAATCATCAAGGTATAACAGAATATATTAGAACCTCGATTTCACGAAATTAATAAACCAAACATCTTACATAACATCGATCTATGAAGAATACATAGAAAAACTTTGAGAAAAGAATTTTAAACGAAGATGATACTTGCCTTTGTTGCTAACGACGACGATCGACGCATCTTCGGAGGTTGTGTGTAAGATTTCAAGGTTGATGGTGACTTGGAGATGAAGAATCGATTCAAAGCAACAGTCTGTAAGGAGAAGTTAGGGTTTGAAAGAGGTATATTTTACACATATAGGATCCATTTTGTTAAACAGGTAAACCGAATCCATCTTTATGATCCGCATGAAAAGTAGTATAAGAAGAAAGGATGCTTAAATGGTTAAAACTTGGCATAATAAAACCTTAAAAATATGTCATATGAAGCATTAATTTTTTATATTAATATAAATAGATACAAATGATTCTTACTGCAATTGGTTAAGGTGAGGTACCCACGACATATAGATAAAGGGAAGGTCATGGGTTGAAGTCCCACTTTGAGCAAAAATGCTTAGAATTGAGCCAGTGAGTTTTCTCAGCAATATGTTTTCTCCTGAGGAGGTTGGGAGTGCGGTCCCAAATGGAAAACGAGTAGGTGGACCTAATTAAGATAACACATATCCTCCGAAGCATGATCATACATTTGTCGTTCAAAAATATATATAGATAGATTTATCACTAAAGTTTAAAGAAACGACACATCGATCATGAGTTTAATTTCACCAAAAGAAACAAATGGTGCCACAATTAATTAGGTTTTGATTGATTGAACCGACAATCAATTAAATAACTATAAATTATCGGAATCTAATTTAAAAGTATAATAGTCATATTACTATTATAATTAAACACTTTGGTCGGTGCCCTCTTTTTTTTTTTGTATTTTGTTTGTGTTTTAATTTTCTTTTTTTTTTTTGTGTGTTTTAATATGGGTTGTTTTGGGTGTTGGTTCGAGATTTTGGGGTGGAGTTTTTTTGGGGTTCTTTAATTTGGACACGTATCTTTGATTTGTAGGGTTCGTTGATGTTGTCTTTCTCCGGGTTCGTTGACGTATCTTTGATTTGTAGGGTTCGTTGACGTTGTCATTGGTCGGTGGTGGCTTTTCCCTTTTTTTTGTGTGTGTGAAATTTTCTTTTGTTTATTTTGTTTGTGTTTTAATATATTTTTTTTGTGTTTTAATATGGGTTGTTTTGGGTGTTTGTTCGAGATTTTGGGGTTGAGTTTTTTGTGGGTTTTTTTATCTGGACACGTATCTTTGATTTGTAGGGTTCGTTGACGTTGTCTTTTATCCGGGTTCCTGTTTTTTTCTTTCATTATCGATACCCTGACGATTCTTGCTATTAGGGTTTGGGTTTTCCTTTTGTTTGCTCTTTTTGGTGCTTTGATTTTCGTCGATTTTCTATTTTGGACTGTGTCGCTTTCTTGCGGCTTTAATTTTCATATGGCGTTGGGCTTTGATTTAGTTTTTGGGTTCTGCATATTCTGGTGTGTTATGGATTTAGGGTTTTGTGTGTGTTTTACTTTGCGTATTTTACTGATTTTGTGGTTCTGAACCTTCATTTTGATTTTGATTTACGGTTACATTAAAACTCGCATACACACGACAACGCGCGCGCCAAAACCTAATCTTTTTCTTTTTTTGAATATTATATATTATATATTATAATAACACATTTGGTCAAATATAATATGTTTCGATTGATGCGATAAAAAAATTTCGACACAAATTTAGTTGGAAAACGAGTTGGGTTAAATATAATATGTTTTATTCAACATATAAAATACGTTTCGATGTAATTTAACTCATAAACGAGTCGGGCATTTTTGTAATATATACTCTATCACATCGCATACAACGTCAATACACATGTTTTTATGTACGTTTTGAGTTGCTATACTTTTCGACATAAATTTGTTTTAAAAATAGTTGGGCCGAATATAACATGTTATCATTCAATGGTAAATATTCGAGTTACTCTGCGTTTTGACGTAAATTTAGTTGGGAACGAGTCGGATGGTCGTAGTTTATATTTTATCACGTCGCAAACGCCGCCGCAACGCGCGGCGGGTTAAAACCTAGTTATAATAATAGTAATAAATAGAAGTCATTATTAATATTGGAATTAAATTTTAAAGTACAATAGTGATCATATTAATAATAAAAAATAAGTATAGGTCATTATTAATATAGGCGCCAGCTAATTACACGCCCTGTCAGTGATACCCGGATGTCCTTTGACTTTTCTCACGGCCCGTGAAGGGCCTCACGGGCCGTGAGGTGTTCGAAATTTAATTTTCACAACTACATCTACTCACGGCCCGTGTAGGAACAAACGGCCCGTAAATGTCCACACCCACGGCCCTTTAACAAGTTCCATAACGGCCCGTGAGGCCCGTCACGGGCCGTAGTTGTCCTTCTGAGAATTTACTTTCCTCGATTTGCGTGCACTTTTAAATTTTATAATTATGTGACGCGACGTATTATTCCTTGATTCGATTTAAGATTCTATATAAACCGTTATATATGTGACTTGTTATATACGGTTAGTGAGAAACGAAACAGTTAAAATGTCTTCTCGTGGAGGTAGTAGAAGACGTCAAAATGAGTCCTCTTCAAACTCACGAGATATTGTGGAAAGTATTCCTGATCCAATAGATAACCATAATTGGCAGAACGGGAGGAAGTTGTCTCAGAATGTTATTCACTTTATACGTAACGGTGATTCCTAAACATGTAGAGTGTATTACATGGGTCATTCCGATATTCCGTTACAATTTTGGCGTGAATTACTCGGAAACGTGTCTTTAGGTACAGAGGTATGATTTAAAGTTTTTTTGTATATTTTATTTTATTTTAAAATTCTAACAATTAAAAAGTTGTTATTTTATAGCATGTTCGGGCGTGGACAAATTAACTCACAATATGGAGATACGAAGAAATACGTAGAACCGAAGAGTTGCCGGGTAGTGATCGTTGGACGATTCTCCCATTTGAGTGGTTTAACTTAATATACTCGGGGTCCGTTAATGGTAACGAATATGAAGACGGGAGTGACTGTCTATATCCCGCGTTATGGGAAGTTGATACGGTAATACTGTTTTTATGTTTTACAATAAAATCATGAATTTATAACCATGAATTAAATTGCTTTGTAGGTTTACGTACCAATGACTGATGACGAAGAAAATTGGTATCTTTTTAAGATTTCTATGGACTCACTACAAGTTCGTATATATTCTCCATACGAATGCCGACCAAATACGTGTGATGATTCATGGTGCATACATCGTAATGCCCGAACGATTTTCGTACAATTCGAATCGTACTTTTTTACATTTTCTGTCACGTATACAATATTGGCAGCACTCCGGAAAGAACAAATCGAAGAACTGGTGGTATCGGGTGAAACCGTTTGGCCTCCTAACGCCGGTCATATTGGTCGAGATTCGGGAGTTGTAATTTGTATGTTATTGCGTAGGTTGGTTCAAAATAGATCTATAGAGTGGCAAGAGGTTAGCTTACAGGATGCTTGCTTTAGATTCCGAAGATTTATGGCAGACGAGCTGTATTGTAGACGTGTAATGTAGAACAGTAATAAAATGTTTTATTAAAACACAAAAGTTTATTAGTACACTTTATTAAAAACGACAAACTGTTATTATCACACAATAATAAAACACACAATTTTTAATCTTCTTGATCTTTATAAAAGATCCAAGCCGCAAAATGGTTAAAAGAAATTCCAAAATTCTCCCGATATCTTTCTTGAGTTCTTGTCATAATATCCGTATCATTCCATAACGTATTTCGATTTTTGTAAACGTCTTTGTAGAGCTGGTGAAATGTCGTGACCTTCCTTCTCAAGTCAGACCACTTGTTGCTAAGTTCACGAGTGGTGCGATATTCTTCACGTTTGAGAATTTGATGAAAACGAGTTGAAACACGGTTCCAAAATATTGAATTTGGAGGGATAGTCCCTGAATTTTCGATACAAGATCTTACTAAAGTGACCTCCTCTTCATCAGTCCACGGATTTTGATCACTTGTAGCACTCATCGTTTGGGTATTGAGTAAATTTGTGTGAATTGATTGTGTGAAGTGGTTGAATTTATAGACTTAAAAAATTATTATATGGCCCGTGAAGGAATTTACGGGCCGTTTTATTGTCACCAAACGGGCCGTGTAGTGTCAACGGTTGATTTTTAAAAATTACAAAGTCTCACGGGCCGTGAGGACTGACACGGGCCGTTTGTCAATCAATTAACGGGCTGTGAGGGCCGTCACGACCGTGAGGCCGGATAATATATAGGACCTCACGACCCATTTGTTTATTTACGCCCCCTAAACACACATACGATTTACTCTGTCACGACCTCCGTTTTTTCATCATTTTCATACCGCCGACTCCTTACTACGGTACGTATGCAAATTCGTATTTTATTTTTGTGTATTTATCGTTTAAATATATTAAAATTTTATTTCAAAAATCTGAAACAACTGAAAAATTGGGGAGTTACGGGCCGTGAACAGGTGCCACGGGCCGTAACCGTTTGAATTTTCAAAGGGTTACGGGCCGTGACTTCTTCTCACGGGCCGTAACCCTTTGAAAATTCAGAGGGTTACGGGCCGTGAGTCAGCTTCACGGGCCGTAACCCTTTTGTTGTTCTTGTGAATTTAATTTTTTTTTGCAGATTATGCCGCCCCGCAAACGTACACGTCCGGAGACTGAGCCCGAGGGTCAGGGTGACTTTCTGGACCCACACACTGATCTTCGTTTTCCGAGGGAGACACAGCCACGGCTTAAGCTGTGGAACCTGATTGGACATCCCCTGAAGGGGACACGCACCATCGACTGGGACGTGCTAGAGGAGGTCGGAGACATAGCACGTGCCCAGGATATCATTGGGCTGGATGGAGAGACGCCGTGGAGACGGATGTTTGATTTGGGATCGAGGAGGGGCTACCGGGAGCTGACGTTGCAGTTTTTGTCTACGTTTTTGTTCACTCCCGCCACTGAGGATCAGGACCCCCGCGAGCACATAGCGGTTCGATTTATGCTGGGGAGCGGTAGGTAGGAGTTCACCCTCGCCCAGTGGGCGGTGACTATTGGGTTTTACACCCACGAGGAGACGCAGGATCCTCGTTTTTATTCTGACGAGGTCCAGTCGGAGGCGGCTCCTTTGGTCGGATGGTGGCCGACCATTTCCGACTAGTCGTGGGAGGGCGCCATTAGGGCGACCTCCATTATGAGTTATTTTGGTTGTGCTTGTGGAGGAAGTGGTTTGTACGAATAATATTAAATGTTGAAAAATTATGTTTATATATTATGAGTTATTTTGGATGACGTTTGAATGTTTAATTATATGTTTACAATTGGTTGTGCTTGTGGAGGAAGTGGTTTGTACGAATAATATTAAATCAGTACTTGAACCTACTCGTCTCACAGAAAGAAATATATAATCCTTCTGAAAATCCGACGCCAGGCTCTGCAATTATATAAACATACTTGAATCTCAGTCGGAAAAGTTGCACTGAAAAACATACTTGAATCTCAACATATATTATGCATCTCATATCATTAACATTCCTACACACCTTTTATGCTAACCAAATGACCAGCTCATATAAACAAAATTCAAAGGTTGTAGAAAACATCGATAATCTTCTTATTGCATTTTTCTTTGGAAAACGAAAGAATTGATTACATGTTTACAATTCAACAACAATAAAGAATTGAATAAATAATAGATTACATGTTTACAATTCAACAACAATAAAGAATTGAATAAATAAAGAATTGAAAGAATTGATAAATGTGTAAACTATACTAAATCTATATGTTCAACCGGGTCTACGGGCCTTAGTTCAAGATATTTTTGAATTCGACTTCCGTATATAGCCTTCCAATCATTGGCGTTTTCTGTTTTGTACAAATGCCAATATTTGCTCGGAACAGGCATTGGATAGTCACCCACTAATCGAATTCTAATGAAATGGCAAACTTGAACATAAGCAATTGAAATTATATGATGTTCACTGATATCACGAGGAGATAACCAGAACGGGAAAAAAGTAGCGGAGTTGCCGATAGATAAAAAAATTATAACCACTCGAAACCTGTTAGCAATAAGGATTGTAGCAGGTGGCACTGTCATCCAATTTTTGTGTGGAGCCGCACCTAACCCGTTCCAGTTTAATGATTCCCTTATTTCGTTTATATCAGGAAACATCGCAGCGTACCTATGTCTGTTTTCATCCAACTCAGATATAAGTTCCGTACGTATAAAACGCCAGTGATTTTCACCATATCCCAGTGCGAGTGCTATAGCACGAAAACCACAATTGTCGTCCGCTAAAACATCATCCGCACTTGAAATATACGGGAAAAAAAATGATGGAATCCAGCGGTTAAACCGAAAAAAATTGTTTTTATCTTCGTCGCCCGGGATATATGAAAACTTGGAACTCTGTTGAGATAATCCATCTTTGGCTCTTGATTTCGAAGACATGGATTGACTGCGCTGCAAAGGCCCTTGTTTTGACTTCACCACCGAACTTGAATATGTTGGCAGACCTTCAAAATTTTCTCTCGGTTGAACATATGAACTATGTCTGGGGGGGTCTAATATTGTTTCTTTTTGCTTATCTTTTTTTGGACGACCCCGTGTATGTGTTTAGACTTTAGGAGGTTTTTTATCTGTTTTTGAAGGATTAATGAAAGATTTGAAAATATTAATCAAAGATCTTTTCACATTTTCGGGTTGGACAAGTAAATGTTTTGTCACCATCCCCATCTCTTTATGTACATCTACTTGAACCTCCCGTACAATATACGCGGGTGAAAAATCTAGCTTTCTCCAAAAAACATCAATGGCATCGAGCGGGATACATTGACCTATAAAATAATATATTAAATAAAATATAATAAAAGTTTTCATGAAAAAATAAAAAAACGTAAAAGAACATTCACCTGTTTGAAAGTAATTGTTTAATTTACAAGCACACGGAAGACCACAGCTGGTAAAAAGATAGCAGCCACATGATTCTTTGGATATAATTAGATGATTTATCTTGTTAATCTCACCGACTAACATATCCAAAGCCGCAATAGAAACGTTACCTCGCAACAATTTAAGCACTTCATGATTATGCTGCACCATAAGCATTATTTTGCTTTTGGTAAAACTTTCTTTTATAGCAATTTCCTGGGTAGCTAAGATATTATTAATGAAAGGAATAAATCTATCCAGGGTGCTATTGGTTGCTTTCAGGTAACTTTTCAATAACGAATGTTGGCTCTCAACTCGGTTCGTTGTGTGCTGACCGAAGTTATAACTTCTATTTATCCACGCCGACACAAATCTCTCTTTGTAGGGGTCCAACCAGTTATTTTTTAGGTACATCAGCACTCCTATTTAAAAAAAATGTACTTATTTTTATGTAAATATACATATATTTTTAAGAATAACACTAGAAAACTTACTTGAATGTTTGGACACCAATCTGCGATAAAGCCGGTCGTAATTATAAGCGTATATGTCCTCCGTTTCAGAGTTAATAAGTACCGACCACACATGCTGAAAAGCACCCCACTCTTCATTTGAAAACTCGCCTTACAATGTTTAGCAATATTTTTCGAAATATGCCATCTGCAAAGTAATCGAACAGCACTCGGAAAAACTTCTTCTGACGCATTCATCAGAGCGAGGTCTCGGTCGGTTAGTATAACACGGGCTCCATACACTTATCTTCCAGCGTTGCTTTTAGTTGCTCTAACACCCATCTGAAGTTGGCTTCACGCTCATAATCAATGAATGCGTGAGCAACAGAAAAAGATTTCAGGGTGGATGTCACACCAACCATTTGAACAAATGGCATTTTATACAAGTTAGTTTTGTATGTTATGTCAATCATCAGCACGTGTGGGTACGCACGCCATAATGTGTGAGATGTGGGATGTATAAAAAAAACCCCGTCGACGGTATTTGTCGGTTCATCTATGTGAGGGGTGTAAATATATTGATGTTGTTGTAGTATAGAAAAAAAACCTGCATTGGGGTTTCACCAATTCTGGTGGACTTTTTTATTTTTGCCCGAGCATTATATATGGTTTGTAACACAGACACGTTATTGGGATTTTGTTCCCTCAACGTGCCTAGAATGTTTCGAGGGTCAATATTTTGCTCGGTCAGATTCTTTACAGTAGAAAGCTCATTTTCGGTGAGCCTCATTGCGTATGCATGTCCTTCCAGATGTTCAGCAGGTTCATGGTTATGAGTATCATCCACAACAACTATAATCCACCCATCTCTCTGCATCTGGTACTTACCCTGCAATTCAAATTGACGGTTTGTTTTTTTCGTGCCACTTTTTCTTAGAGTGGATGCTCCCTTATATACACCACCCCGATCACATTTCAACCAAATTTTAACAACCAACCCATTCGAATTTCTTTTTGAACGTTTGGTGACAATAACGAACCCATTTTCTCGCCCCACGTTAGTTGTCCAATCAACTAATTCTTCACGAGATGAGAAAACCTAATCAATTTAATATTTTTAGTTAGTTATTACTAAATAAAAGTAAAATTAAAGTAAAATTAATATGATATATCTTATAACCTGATTCGTGTCGTATAAACCTCTTTTACCGGAACCAGAACCGTCATTATCCCCGCTGCTATCGCCACCGTTATCACCCCCGTCATCGCCGCCGTCATTCCCGCCGTAATTGGACGCGAACTGTCCTAGATAGTTTGAAGCAGCCTCATCGTAATAACCGTAACCCTCCTGAGGGTAATAGTTAGATTCCGAACCGAATAAATAGTTGTTATCCCAGAAAGACATCGTAACGTTAAATATTAACGTTAATATAGTACTTGAAATGGAATATTGCGTTTATGTAGTAGTTGAAATGAAATGAATTTATATCGTAGAAATTTGAGTTATGAAATGAATTTATAAACTAACGTTTATATAGTAGTTGAAATGGAATATTGCATCTCGTCACATAATTAACACGAATATCGAGGAATATTACGTCATATCAAATAATATAATAAATACAAAATTACACGACTATCGAGGAATATTACGTCATATCAAATGACGTAATAAATATAAAATTACACGAAAAACGAGGAATAATATATCTCGTCAAATTATTAAAGGTGAAACTAGGACCCGTAAAGAAGTTAACGGCCCGTAAGTGGAATGCCAAACGGGCCGTGAAGAGCTTCACGGGCCGTGAATATATACGACCGTGAACATCTTCACGGGCCGTTAAGTTCTTGAATTACGTCTTCGAATGACTGATTTAACTACCGACAGACCATACGGCCCGTGAAGAGCCTTACGGCCCGTAAGGAGGGCGTCTGAATATCCTAAAGGGCATCTCTTTAGTAGGCCCCATACAAAATTACACGAAATACGAGGAATAATATATCTCGTCAAATTATTAAAGGTGAAACTAGGACCCGTAAAGAAGTTAACGGCCCGTAAGTGGAATGCCAAACGGGCCGTGAAGAGCTTCACGGGCCGTGAATATATACGACTGTGAACATCTTCACGGGCCGTTAAGTTCTTGAATTACGTCTTCGAATGACTGATTTGACTACCGACAGACCATACGGCCCGTGAAGAGCCTTACGGCCCGTAAGGAAGGCGTCTGAATATCCTAAAGGGCGTCTCTTTAGTAGGCCCCTTAATATATGGAGTCTAATTTAAAAGTTTAATAGTCGTGTTAACAATAAAATAAGTAAAAGTCATTTAAAATAAATAATACAACGAATAATTATTTGTCATTTTAAAGATGAGTTAATTTGGTTTAATAATAATAATAACGTGCTTTCATATTTACTCTTCCTTCGTTTAAAGGAGTTAGACATGTAGCAAATTTTTTATAATTGCTCCGATTAAACTGGATATAAAAGATATAGATTATTAATCTATGGGTAGAGTCATGGTTTAAAAAAACTATTTAATCTAAAAAGGATAATAAAATGATTTTGGGTTTGATATGTGTCCTAATATTTTTTAAAAAAATGGCATTTGGTCATTGTGTACGTTAACTCATTATGTTTAATTCGTCAGGTTATTGTGTTATGTATTTTTCATCATTTGTTTGTGTATTCATCATTGTATTTTTACGTTTTTAATTATTTAGTGTTATTTTTTATTGTTTTTTACAACTAAAAGTATACAATGATGTTATTTCACCAATGTGCTCTTCAAAACTCTCAGTGTTTAGGAAAACATGTGCGACAATTAAAGAAAACACAATGAGAAACTTTTTCGCATTTATTTTTTATGTCATTGCTTTTAATGCATTAATGGATTAATTAGTTGTTATTTTGTTATTGTGTTGTACAACAATGTTGTTTTACCCTTATTTTTTTTTTCGAAATTATCATTTTAGAAAAACACGATAATATTAAAAATTACAATAATAAATAAAAAGACACAATGAAGTATAGTAAAGACATAATGACGAGTAGAAAACATATTAGTTGAAAAAAGTAAAAAAAATATTTTTTATATAACGATACTATACTCGTGTTAAAGATAAAAAATGCTCGTTTTTATGATATATATTTATTATATAAAAAATAATATCGTATATAAAAGTTATAAACGTTTATAAAAAGTGATGAAACTTGAAAAAAGTTAACAAAATGGTCATGCTTAAATGCATCTGAAATAAAAATTTTCCTACAGTTGATCTCAATCATTTATTAAAAAAATTAATGGTTAAAATTCTTTCTTACAATTTTTAGATCTATTTTTTTTATTTGAACTCTACCCTTAATATATATTTTGGTAATAAATAAATAAAAATGTACATAAAGTGAACACTTGGCATAATTTTAGGTCACCTCCCTTTTTTTCTCATCCATTATTGTAGTCTGTTTTTCACACGCGAATCTAACCATTAACTATTAATCTGACCCGACTTCTAAATACACGACTTCCCCTTTCATCATAAAATCCTAAACGTCACATGTCTCTCATCCTATAACATACGGTCTCTTTAGCCTTCTCCTTCGGTGACATTTACATCCGTGACTATCTACATCCACCTTCAACCTTAGGTAATATTTGTGCTTTCATAGTGCTTTCTTGCGATTATTCTTTATTTTACACAATTTCTACCGTTATTGCACCAAATTTTTATCATTTAGTGTTCCCTGTTGACTTATGTGATGTTTCCCAACTCTCAAAATAATCTTTATACACTAAGTAACATTGTAATATGTTTGTTCTTGTTTGAAATTTTGTATATG
The DNA here is from genome assembly GCA_024085815.1 of Flaveria linearis. NCBI lineage: Eukaryota > Viridiplantae > Streptophyta > Magnoliopsida > Asterales > Asteraceae > Flaveria > Flaveria linearis. The sequence goes on from CM044002.1 coordinate 18,646,260, forward strand.
CCTCTGCTTCATATGTATGATTTTTCTTATGTATAATGTCCAGGTAGGTGTTTATATTGATTAATTAGGTTCATCGATTAGGGTTCATCCATGTTTGTTTCTGGCACTTCTCATTAACGAATTCGAATTCTTTTATTTTGATATCCAATATGCATATTTTAGCTATTAGTGTTCATTGATGTTGGTTCCTGGTTGCAATTCTTGTATTTTGGTATATGGATATTGTTTAGATCATCAATTTGGGTTTCATCTATGTTAGTTACTTGTGTTTTCTTGTATTAAACTATGTTGATTGCATACATTGATATATGATCTATTAATTTTCATCTATATTGGTTCGCATTTCTGATTATTGTAATTTGCTTGCTAGATCACATATTTCATTTATTATGATTAATTTGTGTTGGTTAATTGGTTCCTTAAATTGGTTTACTTCCTATTTCATATTTATTTCAGCTTCATGCTGTTTACTTATATTTTCTTTCAATGAATTTTATATTGTGAACACACCAATAATTATCACACGATGAAATAATGGATTTGAAGCTTATTACTACATAACTTTCATCGTTAGGTTTTAATTTTTATTGCAGTTTAACTTGCATCACTGATCACAGCCATCTTACACACATGTAAATAAATTTTATATTGTGAATACACAATTTGGTTTTCGTCGTAGTGCAGCTCACATGCTAATAGAGTTGTAACACACAAGTAAATGCAACTCTCTATATCTCCACAATGTGTGGAGAGATCAATATATAGATGGAGAATTTACATAAAGATACAAGAAAAATACACAAATGACAAATATAATTAAACTTAATAAGGTGATGTACTAATATCCCCCCGCAAGCGAAACGGAGGCGGTCCGAGACGAAGCATGTTTCTAAACGCCTCAAATTGTGGTCGCGGAAGACTTTTAGTAAAAATGTCAGCCACCTGTAGCTTGGTAGATATAAACTTTGTGTGCAGTTTACCGGAAGACACCAATTCGCGAATGAAGTGATAATCCAATTCAATATGCTTCATGCGCTTGTGTGAGACAGGATTCTGTGTTAAAAACAGCGCACTACGGTTATCACACAATAAGGTTGGTCGAACAGATGGTAGGGCATGAAGCTCTCGAAGTAGATGAGTGACCCAAATAAGCTCAGCGGTGTGAGCCATGGCACGATATTCTGATTCACAACTGGAGAGCGAGACCGTTGGTTGCTTCTTGGCCAACCAGGAAACAAGATTGCCACCCAAGAAGATAGAGTAACCATAGGTAGAACGACGAGTTTCAAGACAACGAGCCCAATCAGCATCCAAATATCCAACAAGAGATTTATGTGTCGGTTTAGAAAATGACAGCCCATATGAGATTGTGCCTTTGATATAACGTAGAATTCTTTTAATAGCTTGAAAATGATCCTCGGTTGGGGCGTGCAAAAACTGACTCACTGATTCACCACATAAGAGATATCGGGTCGAGTAATGGTTAAATACTGAAGAGCTCCCACAAGCGACCGATAGTGCGTCGGGTCAGAGTAGGCGACCCCGATGGAGGTGAGGTAAATGTTGGTAGGCAAAGGTGTGGAGGCAGGTGATCGAGAGTAGAGCATCTCAAATGGTGATTTGCCTTTAAGAACCGACGAGGGTAAACGATTGATGATGTAGACGGCGGTTGAGAATGCATCAACCCAAAAGGAAGAAGGGAGACTAGCATGGAAAAGCATTGCCAAGCCCGTCTCGACAATATGTCGATGTTTGCGTTCAACACGACCGTTTTGTTGAGGAGTGTAGGGGCACGAGAGTCGGTGAAATGTGCCATTTGTTTCAAATAATGCCTTAACTTTATGATTGAGAAACTCAGTGCCATTATCAGATTGAAACACTTTTACTTTGGTGGAGAATTGTGTTTGTACCATATTTATAAAGACCGATAGCACATGAAAAAAATCCGATTTTAATTTTAGTGGGGAAAGCCAACAAAAGCGAGAATGATCATCAACAAAAAGAGCATAATACCGGTAGTTATCCTCGGATAGAACCGGTGAAGGCCCCCAAAGATCACAATGAATGAGGTCAAGCGTTTCAATGACCTTTTATTAGCTACTACAAATGGTAATTTATGACTTTTCGCAAGTTGACACGGGGAACATAAGCCCGGTTTAGGTAATAACGCAGACACAGAAATGTGATTATGTTTTTGCAAATTAACAATAGTCTCAAAATGCACATGTCCCAAGCGGGAGTGCCAAATTTCAAATGATGCTTTAGGTGTTAATATAGTAGAAATAAGTGCTTGATGATCGGGTTTCAAAACATATAAGCCATCTTCACATGTTCCCCGGGCTAGGATCTACTTGGTGTGTCGATCCTGAATACAAAATGAGGGGTAAGATAAAGTAACATCAACAGGATTATCTCGAGTGAGAGCACTAATAGAGAGCAACTGTTTAGTAAGGTGGGGAACCACCAACACATTTTTTAAATGAAGATTATTACCAACTGTGGTATTGCCCTTGCATGAAATAGGTAGAGATTGGCCATTCCCAAAAGTGACGAAGGCATTACCTATAGGAGGAGTGATGGAAGTGACATTGGTAGAAGATGGTGTCATGTGATCCGATGCCCCGGAGTCGACATACCAATCGGGAGTGTGAGAAGTAACATGACACTGAGAAAGGAAAGCACTTGCAAGAGTGTCTTCATTGTTGGGGAGGGAATCACGTGAGGCAAAGGAGCGAAGGTTGGGGCAGCCGGTTGCATAATGACCTTCCCTTCGACAAAGTTGGCAAGTAGGCATGCGACGGCCACGGAAACGTCCACCACGATGAACTGTGGATGCAGCTCCACGCGAGAGGCGTCCTCCACGACCCCTAGGTGTGAATGACCGGTCGGTTTGCGCAGAAAAGGCAACCGGGGGTGTAGAGGAATTGTGGATGGTGCGCATGAATAGTTCATGACTTTCCGCACGAGCCAGAAGATCCGAGAACACCGGGGCAGGGCGGGTGGACCGAATAGCAGTGGAAAAGGTCTCAAATGAGGAGCCAAGACCACAAAGGAACCAGTGAGATTGGTCCGCATCATCAACGGGGTGACCGATGGCAGCAAGTTGATCACAGATAGTCTTGAATAGCCTACCGAATTCAGCTACAGTCTTGGTCCCTTTTTGTAGGAGACGAAGTTGATCACGCAGATTGTGAACGCGATCAATGGAGGAGTTACCGAAAGCAGCTTCCAAGGCAACCCACACTTGGTGGGCCGTGGGTAGGCCAACAATAACAGTGACGACCTCCTCGGAGAGAGAGGCATGGAGAATAATGATGGTGCGTTGATCGACGGAGAGCCAAGCGGAGTAAGCCGGATTCTCGATACTCTTGTTGTCGGATGAAATGGTGGGAGGAGGGCATCGATGGAACCATCAACGTGAGAAAGGAGATTTTGATAAGTGAGGATGGGGAGCATTTGGTTTTTCCATAGGAGGTAATTGGTAGCATTGAGTTTGATAGTGATCATATGCATGAGGGTGTTAAGGGGAATAGATTGATCGGTGGAAGAGGAAGCCATGGTGGAGGGAAGGGAGAGAACCGAGAGGTGGGAGAAAGAGGGAGGGGAGAAGAAGTGAAAAGGTGGTGGGAAGAAGAAGATGATAGGTTGAGATCTTTAGGCTCTTGATACCATAATAGAGTTGTAACACATAAGTAAATGCAACTCTCTATATCTCCACAATGTGTGGAGAGATCAATATATAGATGGAGAATTTACATAAAGATACAAGAAAAATACACAAATGACAAATATAATTAAACTTAATAAGGTGATGTACTAATACATGCCAACTATTTCGAGATTTTTTCTCGTGTATTAATTATAAACATACTTTGTAAATAAAAAAACATATTGTAATTGCAATATGTAATATTTTTTTGATTCGATGTACTATTCAATATTTATTTTGATTAGGCGTACCTTTCTTATTGTAATTTAAATAATGTTATTTACATTTACATAAAACGAAGAACATTTCTTATTTATTTAACTAAATAAAAAATAGTTTATCTATGGATCAAAGTTGTTGGAAATTTGTTAGTAACCTCGTTGATAATCCCCCAATGATGATTTTATCGCTACATGTGAGATTTCAATATACTCTTTCGGTTATCTGTAGGTGATCATTTTAATCGGTCGGTAATTTCTCAAAAAGTTTGTCAATAAGTTCTTTATGGGCATTATGTTTTTCTAACACAGTATCAGTGATTAAATAACTTGTATTATTGCATGTCACTAGTGAAGGCTCAATGTTTTACAAAGTAATAAAGTTTGAAAAACTAGACATTTTATTGGTCAACCACGCAAAGGTGAATAAAATATAAATTGTATATGTTTGGCGTAGAACTGTGTCAATATGAATTGGTGGGCTTCATTTCCCACAACATCGGTCTATAAATACTTTAAAGTTCATACCCATTTCATTGCAACAAAATCACATCTTCTTTCTTTCTTATTTCATTACAACAAAATCACATCTTCTTTCTTTCTTATTTCATTACAACAAAATCACATCTTCTTTCTTTCTCACTAAATTCCTTTTAAAATAACTCATCATTTCTTATGTTACTCTTGAGGTTGAGGTCTAGATTAAATTTCCTGCCAACAGAGTCTTTAAGGTTTTCAGTGATTTTTGATAACATCGCACCTAAGGGCAACCCTCAAGTATTCAAGTCCATTGAGACGGTAGATGGAAACAGAGCTATCTAAACAATAAAAGTCTTCACATTTGGTGATGGTAAGACTATCTTCATCATTATCCAAATCATTATAATTTACGATTTAGAAAATAAATTTATTATTAAGATTATGGTTCTGGTCACATTTTATTAACCATATGTTTTCTTAACAACCGTTTGATTCACAAGTGGAGAATACAAGGTTGCTACCATAGATGCGGGCATGTTTCCTAACACAATTGAATAAATTAAAAATTCTTTATGGATACCATGTTTACTGACGAAACAACTTTCATCAACAAATTTGGTTTTCGATGAAAGCTCTATGTTTTACAAAGTATTAGAGTTTAAAACAGTTGACAGCATATTTTGTCGTTCAATTAAACATAGTCGAATAAATAATAAATTATATATGTTTGACGAACCATGTCATGAACTTGGAATATATTATTTATAACAACTCACATGTTCTTATCATATCAAAGTGCAACATGGTACAACAATTATTCAAATGGAACCTTGTCCATTATATCAAATCAAATTGAAAACCAAAATACATTAAATGAGATAACTAATAAGTTTCAGGATGAGCAACGGCATAAGCCTCAATAGCTTTATAGGTGTTCTCATATAGTTCTTTCTCTTTCTTAAGAATTTCTTCTGATGGTTTCTCATCACCTTTGCAATTATAAATAACGGTTTGTTTAAACACACTTCCTCCGTCTGCAGAAGGCACAACCTTTTTATGATGGTTGATTGAATCTAATATGCCAAACAAGTTGTCACCTTCGATGAAGGAGTAGCTATAGCTATAGTTGCCCGCATCAAGGGCATCAACCTTGTATTTTCCACTTGTGAACGGGACAACTACATTAAAAGAAACATATGGCTAAGAAAATGTGATTGACCAAAACCATAACCTTACAAATAAATTTGTTTTCAAGACTGTAAGAAAAATAATTACTTGAATAATTATGAAGATAGATTCTTACCATCACCAAATGTGAATGAATACCTTTATTGTTCCGACACCTCCGTTCCCCTCTACCGTCTCAATGGACTTGAATACTTGAGGGTTGACCTTAGGTGCTATGTTTTCAAAATCACTAAAACCTTAAAAACTCTATCGGTAGAAAATTTAGAAGGGACCTCAACCTCAAGAGTAACGGAAGTCATGATAGAGTTATTTTCAGAGGAATTTAGTATGAAAAAAAGAAAAGATATGATTTTGTTGCAAATGAAATGGGTATGAACTTTGAAGTATTTATAGACGATGTTATGGAGAATGAAGCCCACCAAATTTGACCCAACTACTTCTTGATGAGAAACCACGTACCCTTAACATGGGCAAGTACTGGAAAATATTAGGATAATCAAAACATATGTTTGGCATGACTTATTTGTTGGCAAATTAGTAATTCCAAGGGGCTTAATTGTAAAATTACAGTTGATTAGAGGTTGTTATAAATAGATGACTTGTATTAGTTAGGTTAACACTTGTTAACATTTTTCAATTTTCATCTTCTTCTTTGTGTACGTTTTGTAATCGGTTGAACATCAAGGAAGAGTTCTTGAAGTTTTTTTATTGATTTTACTTCTATACCAATCTTCAATTGGTATCAGAGCTTCAGGTTAGAAGGCTCTTCAATCCGAAGGATTGGATTGTGATTAGAAGACCGGGAAGAAGTATTAACGAAGATCAAAGAAGACGATGGCCGCTCCAGCAAATCAACAGATTGTAACCATTAGGGATACTGTCTCGATTCCTCTCCAGTGCCCTGTTCTTACAGCCACAAACTACTCGATTTGGGCTGTAAAATTAAAGGCGATCTTTAATGTCCATGGCCTGTGGGAATCGGTTGAACCACCAGCCTATGCTGTGCCTGATGAGAAGAAGAATAACACAGCAATCGCTTACCTGTACCAAGCTATGCCGAAAGAATTGGTACTACAGGTTGCGAATCTCAAAATGGCAAAAGACATCTGGGATTCCTTGAAGACGAGGTACATCGGAGTTGAAAGAGTCAAGAAAGCAAGACTTCAAACGCTTCGGAATGAGTTTGAAAGTCTGAGGATGAAAGATGGAGATAGTATCGATGATTTTGCTGGAAAATTAAGCACAATTGCCACGAGGGCTAGCGATCTTGGGGCACCTTATGAAGAATCGACCCTCGTTCGTAAGTTTCTTGATTCAATGTCTGAGAAATTTATACAAATTGTTGCTTCAATAGAACAATTTGTGGATCTTGATAAATTGCTCCTTCAAGAAGCAATTGGAAGGTTGAAAGCTTTTGAAGAAAGGACCGTTTAAGAGCGAAACAAAGTAACAATCAAGATCAACTGCTACTCACTTATGCTGAATGGCAGTCCAGGCAGAAGAACTCAGAGAAACGTGGCAAACCAAAAGGGAATTCTGAAAAGAATTGGAAGAACAGGGGTCGAACACACACGAGTAACAAGATAAGAGGTTCTGATGGTGAGTCCAACAAGTCTCAGAAGCAGAAGAATAAACCAACCAAAGATAAGACAAGGATCAAGTGTTTTAAGTGTGAAGAATTCGGGCATTATGCGTCAGAATGCTCATCTTTGAAACAAAAGGATCAAGAGTCCTATCTGACTCAAACGGTTGAAGATGAACCAGCGTTGTTAATGACAATTCGAGTAGAAGACCCAAAGGAACTTGTACTCTTAAATGAGTACAATGTAGTACCAGGAAGATACACCTTGAAGCCGAATGAATCACAAGTTTGGTATCTTGATAATGGTGCATCAAACCACATGACTGGAAACTTGTTAATGTTTTCAAATCTCGACAAGGAGGTGGAAGGAAAGGTACGGTTTGGAGATGGCTCGTCTGTGAAGATTAAAGGAAGGGGAACGGTAATTCTGAAATGCAAAGACAAGGAGCAAAGGGTATTGACCGACGTGTACTACATTCCAGAATTGATGAGTAACATCCTAAGTCTCGGGCAAATCACTGAGAGTGGCTGTGAGATTCGGATGAGGAATGAATTCTTGTGGTGGTATGAAAAGAATGGAGCTCTTCTAATGAAGGTTCCTAGATCACCAAACAGGTTGTATAAAACAGTTCTAAACGTGGGGACACCAATGTGCCTAAGTGCAAGAACCAGTGATCCCTCATGGTCGTGGCATGGTCGGTTGGGCCATGTAAACTTTGATGCACTAAAGGCAATGACAACTAAGCGACTGGTAATTGGTGTACCTGTGATCAAGCATCCACTCCAGTTATGTGCAGCATGTCTCGCTAGGAAACACTCGAGACAACCATTCCCTGCTCCAACAACATTCAGGTCCGAGAAGCCTTTTGATATGATCTCAATGGATCTGTGTGGACCAATTACTCCCTCTACCGAGGCAGGTAACAGATATTTCATGCTTCTTGTTGACGATTGTACCCGGTTTATGTGGGTATACTTTATCAAAACAAAGGATCAAGCATATGAGTGTTTCAAGACGTTCAAGAATATGGTTGAAAATGAGTATGGAAGCAAAATTAAACATGTTTGATCTGATCATGGAGGGGAGTTCACCTCACATGAGTTTGTCAAGTATTATGAGGAACATGGAATTGGGAGACAATTAACTGCACCCTATACCCCTCAACAAAATAGTATAGTGGATAGAAGAAACCGATCCATTTTGAACATGACTCGAAGTATTATGAAGGAAAAATAAGTACCACATAAGTTATGGGCTGAAAGTGTGAGGCACTCGGTTTATATATTAAACCGGATCACAACCAAAGCCCTGAAAGACACTACTCCTTATGAGGCTTTAAAAGGGAGAAAGCCTAACCTGCAACATCTACGTATTTTTGGTAGTGTTGGGCATGTTAAAACAGCTCAACCCAATCTTAAAAAGTTAGATGACCGCAGTACTCCAATGGTCCATCTTGGCACACAGCCAGGATCAAAAGCTTACAGGATGTATGATGTAAGTAATAAGAGGATTGTGGTTAGTCGAGATGTGAAGTTTGGAGAACATCGAAAGTTTGATTGGAGTATGCGAGATACTGGAGTAAGTAATGCAGATTGGGTAGACTTTCATGTACAAGGAGAGGCTGAATTCATACAGCAGGCATGTCAAGGTGGGGCGAGTAATGTTGAGCAGAACCATTCTAATCAAGATGATCTTGAGAGTGGTGTTTCACACTCCACTGATAATAGTCAGTGTGAAGGGGGCAGTCAACATCCATCGTTGAGAAGGTCCACTAGAACATCCATAATACCAAGAAGGCTACATGATTATGTACTAGAAGATAGGCTGAACCTAAACTCAGCAGGTAATCAAGAAGAAGAGAATGTTGTTGAATTGTTATTGACTCAAGAGGGTGAGCCTGCTAGCTTCAGTGAAGCAGTGATTAAAGAAGAGTGGAAGAAGGCCATGAATGAAGAAATTCGTGCTATTGAAAGAAATTGCACGTGGGTACTTACTGATCCACCGGATGATGCAAAGCCAATAGGCTTAAAGTGTGTATTCAAGTTGAAGAGAGATGCCATGGGGAGGATAACCAAGCATAAGGCTAGACTTGTAGCTAAAGGCTACGTACAAAAACCTGGTATTGATTATGAAGAATCGTTTGCCCCAGTAGCGAGGATTGAGACAATTCGGTTGATCTTAGCTTTATCTACAAAATTGAGGTGGAAAGTGTACCACTTGGATGTAAAAGCAGCTTTCCTTCATGGAGAGTTAAAGGAGGATGTGTATGTAATACAACCGGAAGGGTATGTAATGAAAGGTGCTGAACAGAAAGTGTATAAGCTGTCCAAGGCACTATATGGCCTTCGACAAGCACCAAGAGCTTGGAATAAAAGACTTGATTTTGTTCTTAAAGAATTGGGGTTTAGAAGATGTCAACATGAACAAGCAGTCTATATCAGGATGCTTGATAGTTCGGTTTTGATTTTAGGAGTATATGTAGATGACTTACTAGTAGCAGGAAGTGATCAAACAGAAGTGATGCAATTCAAGCAAAAAATGAAGTCTAGATTTGAAATGACGGACTTAGGTCTGTTATGTTACTATTTGGGTATCGAAGTTGTACAAAACCAAGAAGGGATTGTGATTAAACAGGCTGCTTATGCTAACAAGATTTTGAAGATAGCCGGTTTGGAAGAATGTAATGAAACCAAGATACCTATGGAACCAGGTCTTAAGTTGTCAAAGACTGATGAAGGAGAAGAATTGAGCCTACCGAGTATAGAAAGTTGATAGGTTCATTACGATACTTGAATCAGACACGACCTGATTTGAGTTATGCGGTGGGGTATGTGAGTCGGTTTATGCAATGCCCAAAGGAAGCTCATTTTAAGGCTGTCAAGCAAATTATCCGATATGTAAAAGGCACTATGCAATATGGGATAGTGTATTCTAGTAAAGAAAATGGAGATTTGGTTGGTTATAGTGATAGCAGCTATACTACAGGTGCTGATGATGGGAAAAGTACATCTGGGTATGTGTTCTTTTATAATGGGTCACCGGTATCATGGAATTCACAGAAATAACCAACAGCGGCATTGTCTTCTTGTGAAGCGGAGTTTATGGGTGCTACATTCGCAGCGTGTCAAGCTGTATGGTTGCAAGAGTTGCTTGAGGAAATCACAGGAAAGAAACAAAAAAAGGTGGTGATTATAGTGGATAATACTTCAGCTATTGCACTCATGAAAAATCCTGTTTTTCATGGGAGAAGTAAGCATATAAGTGTGTGTTATCATTTCATTCGTGAATGTATTGAAAGAGAGCAGATACAAGTTGAGTATGTTTGTAGTAGCATGCAGAAAGCTGATGTATTAACCAAGGCGTTGCCTCGGGTTAAATTTGCAGAAATGAGATTGTTACTGGGTGTTAAAGATTTGCATGTAATAGCTTGGAATTAGAGGGGAGTTTGTTGGCAAATTAGTAATTCCAAGGGGCTTAATTGTAAAATTACAGTTGATTAGAGGTTGTTATAAATAGATTACTTGTATTAGTTAGGTTAACACTTGTTAACATTTTTCAATTTTCGTCTTCTTCTTTGTGTACGTTTTGTAATCGGTTGAACATCAAGGAAGAGTTCTTGTAGTTTTTTCATTGATTTTACTTCTATACCAATCTTCATTATTCACAATTTAGCCTTATGTATTTACTTTTACTTTTATTATTTATTTTATGTAGCTTCCTATTAATATTAGACCCATCGGTATATCCTAATGCGTAGGGCATTAAGGGTGACGTGGTATGTCAATGGGTGTGAAACAGCACTCCTTTAGGACGTTAAAGGAGGGTTCCTTGAAGTGGTTGACAGGCGTCGAACACTCCATTACACACAATCAATACATTTGCTTTTCTGTTTATATTATATTTAAGAGGAGGTTAAACTATTTACTTAGGATGTGATGGAGTGAAAAAGTAAAATAAATGATTTAACGTCTATGTAAAGTTATAAGCAGATAAAGTACTCTCATTCTAAGGTCTATTTTTATTATACTTGAAGTCAAGAAGTTATTACTCTATATTAAAAGTTATATATAGGGGTAGTTAGCGTCTGTTTGACGATCCAACATGTTTTTAAAACTTATCTATTAAAATACTTAATAAGCCATTAAAATATGACCTTTTAGTGAAACTAACACATTTTATGTTTGATTGATTTAGAAATAAACTGTTAATAAAATCATTAAAAGAATGACAAACAATCCCTTAGTTTATTAATTAGATGAAAACAATAAGTGTAGGTCAGAAAGTATAAAATATTTCTTTCACACATTATTAGAATTAGAAATAGAAATATCATTTAATTGATAATTTATTTTACCATTTTTGTAATTTTGTGTTAAGGAAAAATCATCAACATAAGAAGATAGATTATTAAAGTTCTTAAAATGACATTAACGAAAATTGATGTTACCATGGTACGTGACATCTTTAAAGTTATGCTTGGAGTCTTATATAAGAGAATTAGAGAAATTAAATAAAATGAATGAAAATTAAAAGAAGTTGTGTTCATGAGTTTTCTTTTTAAGGAGGAAAATAGAATCAAACAAAAAAGCTTTGTTTTTCTGAGTTTGTTTATGATGGAAATAAAAAAGAAATGAAATGAAAATTTTAATTTGTAATAATATTCCTTTCTAACTTTCTTTCCAGGTAAATGAAAATAAAAAAAATGAAAAACATAAAATTTATACTTTATTTTAGAGTAAATTATAAATAATGTCATTTATTTATATATGAAATTGCATGATATATTATTTAGTTCTAATAGTCATATACAATGTCAGTTTATCAAAGATCAACACACATATTATCCTTTATACTAACTATCATCTAAATGTACAGTTAACTCAGTTATGTTTCCCCTTACAAAAGAGTATTTTTGTTATTTTTTCACGTCTAATGTATTAAATAAATTTATAAAAAATAAAAATCTTAAATGAAAAAAGAAATTTAAAAGATATCGGACCGTTAGATAAGTTAGTGAAACCAATCACTCTTGATTTATGTTCATTCGACTAATTTTCAAAACTTTTAATGACAACAACCTTCAAATGTTAAAGTAATAAGTTTAAGTCACAAATCATTTAGAAGGTCGGTAAATCAATAAGAAACACCAAAAAAATACACGTAAAAATTTATAAACTACTCACACCAACAAAAAAATTAAAAAAACAATAAGGAACACAAACTTGTAGATTACCTGTGATTCTTTATTTGTTCGACTTCAAGGAATTTCAAATAGTTTCAATAGGGATCTTAATCTTACAATCATAGTTTGTTCGACTTCAAGGGGTTTCAATAATGTGTGAGATGTTATAGGTGGTGGTGAAGATGACCGGTATTGGACTATAAAATAAAAGGGGATGCTATATTTAATGGTGTTGATCGTCAGAGAAACGCGGGTTCACTGACTTACCCAACTATCCAATATCTTTTAATTTTTATCTTTTCATATAAAATTATTAATTTTTTTTTGTTTAATATATTATATATGAAAAGAAAATGATAAAATTGCACCTTATGTAAGAGATATATAACTAGGTTAACTGTATATTTAGATAAAAGTTAGTGTAAAGACCAATAGATGCACACATATTTTTTTAAAAAAAGACATTAAATGTAATTACTAAACCTAAAGGACATACCATGTAATTTTGTTTATTAATAAATAAATAATTTATAATTTACTCTTTATTTTAGTTTTGTTTGAATTTTGGAACATGATACGTTTATTCATTTCTTTTCATTTCTTTTCTCTACTCAATGTTCTTTCTCTTCATTTCTTTTCTGTCGTTAATATTATTTTTTCACTTCTTTTCTTTTCTTTCGTTTAAACTCGGAAATGTAACATACGAGGAAAATTGATAAACTTTTTGATAGTGACTTGAACCATTTAGGAAGTGAACCGTGACTTGTTAAAGAGAAAATTTTTTATTGTTTATTTCAGAAAAATCACATGATGGTGACTTCGGGTGCTTGTAGTACGACCCCTCAACCACATCAGCCAAAACCCACGCAATCATTCCATGCCCCCTCTATTCTCCCTCTATTCTCCCTCTATTCTCCCTCTATTCTCCTCTATTCTCCCTCTATTCTCCTATTCTCCCTCTATTCTCCCTCTATTCTCCCTCTATTCTCCCTCTATTCTCCCTCTATTCTCCCTCTATTCTCCCTCTATTCTCCCTCTATTCTCCCTCTATTCTCCCTCTATTCTCCCTCTATTCTCCCTCTATTCTCCCTCTATTCTCCCTCTATTCTCCCTCTATTCTCCCTTTATTCTCCCTCTATTCTCCCTCTATTCTCCCTCTATTCTCCCTCTATTCTCCCTCTATTCTCCCTCTATTCTCCTCTATTCTCCCTCTATTCTCCCTCTATTCTCCCTGCCATTGGGCGGTGATATTAGGAGCGTATAATAAACCGAAATGATCAAACCGTAACCGCAATAACCAACGTAACCAAATCGAAAACATCAAAATCGATAAGAAATCAGTGGTTTTGTTTGATGTTTATTTTAAAAACCAATTTGTTCGGTCTTGGTTTCAGTTTTGCTTTTAACAAAAATCAAAAAAAAATCAAACCAACCATAAAACCGAAATTATAAATTTAAAGGTGTATTTTATATCTATATGATATACGTTATTATGTGATCTAAAAAGATTGAATATTTAGGTTTCAAGAATAATCTTTAATTTTTTTTGTTTGAATTGGTAGATTAAATTATTTTATTATTTGTTTGTTGTTGTATCTTATGAGAGCATTAGTTATAATGTCAAGTAATATATAAATATATATATACACTTATATATATATATAATATTTTTACAGGTTAACAAACAATGTGAACTTAAAATTTCAAGCTAAGCAAATTCAATATGTTGGCCCATTTTTTTCATTTGAAAACTTAGAAGCACAAATAGTAAAAAAAAAGTAAAACCAAAAAACAAAAAAACTGAAAACGAACGTTTAAAAACATAAATATTGGTTTTTGGTTTCAGTTTTAAACTAAAGCCAAACCAAACTGATCAATGAACACCCTAGATGCTACCATTATATATCGTCTATTTGTCTTTGAATTATTAAGTGATATAGTAGCTATTAATAGTTTACACCTCTTAAGGGTTCAACACTTAATGATTCAGACATCTTATTGGTTTAGCACTTCATCATTTATAAATTGTCAAACAGCTCATTAGTCTTATTAGACGACTAGAAGAATGGATAAAAACAAAGAAAATAAGTGAAGGGTTGTGATTTGTGGTGTGATGATGGTGACGAAGAGCCAAGAAACACACAAAGAAGAACAAAAAGAAAAGAGAGTGTCCGGAGAATTTGACCTGAAGAAAACCGAGAACATCATCTTGATTTTCTTTTTAAAAAAATAAGAAAACTTGTGGAAACCCGTTCCTAGAATACCATTACATTTCCACTAAATAGTCAAATATCAGTAGGAGAATATAGAGTAACCATTAGACGAAATTTTAATACTCTTGTTACCATGAGGCAAAATTTTCTCCTTTCTTTTTTTTTTCTTTTCTTTTTTGTGTTGTGTCACCAGTATATATTTTTCCATTTTCTTTTAAAAATGTATTTTTTTAACAAAGAACACATAAACACTTTAAATATACAACATTTGGTCCATTTGTCACGTTGGAGCTTATACCCACAACTTTTTAGAAGAAACATCATAAGAAACACTTAGATACCACTAGATCATATACCTTTTGGTTCTAAAATGTCATTTAACATACTTTTATTTAATTTAAAAGTTTATATTTTATGCATGTTTTCCATGATTGTTATTGTCTTCTTGTTTTTATTTATTAAAGCCTCACATCACATGCACCCTGTTATTCTTTTCAATTTTCGATGATGCCTTTGTTATTCTTTTAATCGGCGATACAACACGTGTCATTTGAATCGGGGTACGTTAATAAATTATGATTAAAGTGATGTTATTGAAAACTATTTCTATAAAGTATTAGGATTAGGTACAAGCTATTTTTAACCTATAGTAGATAAGTGATTTAACCTTTTAATTAGTACAAATTAATGTTTGAGATGATTAAATATGCCACAAAGACATAAATGGACGATTTAAATGGGCTGAAATGAGAAAGTAGAAAAATCATCATTGTTGATTTTTTATTTAATTCTATAAAAGTGAATAGCTTTAATATGCTTCATTTATTTTCTAAAAGAATTAAACTATAAACTCACACAATATGGTTTAGACTTTAGATTACTTATAAAATATGTATAATTTAAAACAATAGAATTACATATCTTTTCATTTAAACTCATCAAATTACATATTTTGTTGAATCATACGTTAAAAGCTTTATACATTACACATTAAAAAGTTGTCTTCTACAAACAAAAAACTTGGTGTTTTTACAATACCATCTGTTATTTTAACATTATCTTAATTTGCACTTTTTACCCTCTAGTTCTTAAACAACCTATTTAGACCGCATACTATCCGTTCAAAGAAAAGTATCGCGTACCGTTGATATTTAGAAGATCCATAAGTTACATTTCCACACCTTATGTGCGTGAATCATGTTATCATGATATAATTTGTTAATAAATATTTTGTATTAAATCTCTCTTAGTTTATTTTACTTTTTCAAAAATCTATAGCCTAAACTTAACCTAAAAATATTTCCGTAATAATATAATTTTTTACTTGAATTAGCTTGTTTAACCTGCTATAGGTTTGACGGGTTCATATTAGGTGATAAACACTTTTTTTTCAGAATTTTTATTTGTTATTATTACGATTAGAATCATTTTGCATCAGATCCAATCACGTTTTCTATATATATTTCACGATGTTAAGGAAAAAGATTTATAAGCAAAATGCTTAGATTATAATCAGTGCTAGTTAATTAAAATAAAGCAAAAGAATAAAATTAGAATAAGGTCGGTTCATTTGTTATTTGTTATTTTGTTTTAATTTGTACTCTTCTAAACATTTATCAACTATTAATTTTGAAAAAAATGTAACAAAATTATACATTCTATAAACCTGTAGGTTGGTTCATACAGGGTATTTTGTATTATCAAAAAATTTTGATCTTTTTTTATTACTCTTTGTATTTAAAAAGGTTGTTTTATGTTGTAAGGTAGTTGACAAATAAACTAAAAATACAGTTTGTATGTTATTACATTGTGGTACGGGTACAAAAGTAGTTGTCATGAGGGAGAGAACAATTACTCATTATCTTGTTTTTTTGTTTAAAAAGATTTCCCTAAGTTTTGTGTTTAAAATGGTTTATATAGTATAAAGATAGTAAAATCGATTGAACTTACATTCTATATAACCGGGATGGGATGGGCATAAAGCTAGTTCGTATAGATTTTCTAAAATTCAATTTCTCCATAGGCGAAGTATTGTATTGGTCCGGGGGCTCTTTTTTCGTCAGCAGTGTTAATTCATGATCCGATAGTGTAAAATTTTGCCCCGGCGGTATCAATTTTTTTTTATATATAACGAGTTCGTCTTATCCCCTAAAAATTAATTTCGCCCCGCGTCCCCTTTATATAGGTGTCCAACCTCCACCACTAAATTTATCTACACCCAAGTCTCAGCGACATATGCACTGTATACGTATGTGATGATACACAGAAAACGTGTTCCTTATCGTATCAAGTTTACATCGATTTTTGTAAACGGCATCTTTCAACATCAAAATGTTTCCCTCAATATCTTGGACCAAGTCCTTATAAAAAGTTAATCAATTATACTTTCACTCTTATGTATACTACTGTATAATAGATAAACATTAACTAGATTTGTAATTCCACATCAGATTTAAGATGTCATATAAAGAGTTATAAGTTTTAATGTTTAATATCATAAGATTTATTTCTATTATACCCTTTTAAACTTTAAATACTTGTACTCCATCATTTCCTTATTAAATTTAAAGTATGACTATTATATTAAGGTTATATTAATCTATCTATATCTATACTATTATAAAATACAACTTTTTAGACAACATTGTAATTTAAAAAAAAATTAAGACACTTAAAAATAATTTGTTACAAGTAATTATGCATAACAACTTATTATTTACAAATTTATTCATCCCTATAGTAATATAGATATGTTTAATATCCTACATTAATCAAATAAAAAAACAAAATGATAGTTATCACAATAAAAGAGAGTTAGCTAAAGACACACAATCCTAAAAATATTTATACCCTGCCGCACCACGTGAGTTTCACCCAATAGTTTATTTAAATAAATTGTTTTATTCATAATACTACATACTTAATATTTTAAGATAATTATACACCTTGATTTTGTATCTACTTAATTCCTTGCAAGTAATTTAATGCAAAACTTATAATAAGAATTATACAGCACGATTAAGAAAAAAAAATTAAGTGTTATTTCCATCCTCAAGTGTTGTCTCAAGTTTTATCAGATATATGCTGCCATGCTGGGTTAAATTCGACAGAAGCACAAACTTAATTCCGATATAGTTGCCATCATCGAGTTTGGAAATTCTAGCAAACTATGGTTTGTGATTTGTGAACAATAAGTGAATTAAATACACAGAACATGTCAATGAATAAAATAACTAAATTGATTATTTTTTAATTAGAAATTCATATTATATCAAACTGAAACATGATACAACAATTATTCAAATGGAACTTCAATTCGTCCATTATTTCAAACCATACCGAAAACCAAACACATCGAAAGCCAAAATACATCAACTGAGAAGATAAATAAGCTTAGTAACCTTCAGGATGAGCAGCAGCATAATCCTCAAGAGCCTTGTAGGTGTTTTCGTACAATTCTTTCTCTTTCTTAAGAAAATCTTCGGACGGTTTCTCAGCACCCTTACAGTTGTAGACAATAGTTTGTTTGAACACACATCCTTCGTCAGAAGGCACAACCTTGATATGATAATTGATGGAGTCCAATATGCCCATCAAGTTATCGCCTTCGATGAACGAGTAGCTATAACTACAGTTGCTCACATCTATCGCATCAGTCTTGTGCTTTGCACTTTTGAATGGCACAGCTAGATTAAACGCAAACATATAAAGAGTAAATTTGTATAATCCATTAGAAAAGAAATAGTTATTAATTAATCGCTTAGTGGTATGATCTCTTACCATCACCAAATGTGAAGATCTTTATTGTTCCAACTCCTCCGCTTCCTTCTACGGTCTCAATAGACTTGAAAACTTGAGGGAAGACCTTAGGTGCAATGTTATCAAAATCACTGAAAACCTTAAAGACTTTGTCAGCGGGGTATTGAGAAGAAACCTCAACCTCTAGAGTAACAGACATTTTTAAATAGTTGAAGAGAAAGAAATTGTTGTTTTGTGGATGTTGATTTTGCTGTGTTGAAATGTGCATCAACTTTGTGGTATTTATAGCCAAAATAAGCCCATCAAATTTGACCAAAATAATACTTCGAGGACACTTATGATTCAACACGGATTTTATTATTCCTTTTGGTTTTGTCGTGTCAGGACCTGAGAAGGTGGCTGCGTTAAACATGGACTAAGCATTGAAAATAGTGGGATATTTAAAACTATATTAGATACTCGTGTGTTTACGATTTAAATAGTGAATATCATGGAAAAATATGAAATTGTGAAAATAAAATTGTGAGGTAGAAAAACATATCTTGGTTTTGAGAAGATGAAATCGTGATGTATATTAAAGCGGAGATGTTGCTTTATGTTAGTAATCGATCATTATAATGGTGTTTGAATTCGTAATTTTGATATTTCAAGAATGCTTCTTTAAAACATACATTGTTGAAATATTTTAATTTAACAATACTTATTTAAAGGGTGTGTAGCCTAATATATGGTATTATGTTGTCTTGATGTCTCTTGTAAGTGATGAACATTCAAGTCCTGTTGTGAACATGTGGTGTATATTTGGTGTGTGTGAGTTCTCTTCATAAAATTATACAACGTTAAAGGTTGTATTATAAGTATAGCAGGTTTGTAAATATATAAAATAAAAACATTTATAAAATTAAATTTACAGTTTTATAAGACTCTTAACTTATCTTAAATTATTATATATAAACTATCAATACTTTAGTTTGGATGATTTAAACCTTTACTCTTCAATAGAAATGATATCTTATTATTAGAATATTTTTTTATTAACAAAAATAAAATTTTAACACAGTTTAGACTTCATATTCTTAAAAATATATTTCATTAGAAAAAAGAGGATGATTGCATATCTCTCCATAAGCTTGTCAATAACATATTTTTTTAATTAATGTTTATAAAACATTATTGATTATATCGATAGCATGTGCCCTAGCCACCCACTTGAAAATAACAAATTCTTTTAAATTAATGCTTAAAAAGATTATGCATGTTTTAACATCATCTTAATTAACACTTTGCACCCTTGTAGTTTCATATAACTATAATTTACTCCGCATACCATCCTTCCAGGAAAAAGATCGCAAACTGTTGATGTTCTCGAAGATTCATAAGTTACATCTCCACCCCTTACATGACACGCCGACCATTATATACAGTTTGTTAATAATATATTTTTCTTATGGAATTTAATTTCAAAACAAAATATTATATTGCAGTATAATCTTTTTTGTTATTACATTATTGGGTTTAAATAAATATAAGAATCATATCAGAGCTAATTTATTTTATTACACTAAAGTTCATATCAAATTAAATTTTAAAAGATATTTCTATAAAAAATAATAAAGTAATGTATTAATAAGGATGTAATTCCTGTAGAAAAATTTCGTAAGTTATCTTTAGAGTTCGAATAAATTTAAAATTTTGAATTTTTAGATACTAGAAAAAATAAATTAATATTATTAAAAAATTAATGATAACAGACATAAAAAAACAAAAGGGTTAAATTGTATTTATCTCAAACTTTAAGAGTAGGGTATAACAGATAAAAATGTAAGAGATGATATGTATAACAATATCCTTTTTAAAATTTCTATTACCTTTTTTTACATACTCCAAAATTTAATAGCTTAAACTTAACCTTAAAACATTTTCTTAATAATTTAAACTTTTTTTACTTGATAATTATAGGTGATTTGTTATTTTTTTGAACTTTTCTTATTTGTTACTATCAATATATCATTACTAGGTAATTGACTCTAAGTCACACAAGCTTTTTAATATTGTTATTCTAATATTCGTTTAATCCGAATAATACTACACTATATAATATGTAAATAAGATTTTTTTAATGTTTGTATGATGTGTACTTATTTTTATTCAGCCTAAACCTAAAAGCTTAATGTTTTGTCCGTTGGTATTTGGTAACTTAATCCAGTAAATGAAAATAGTATTCGATAATCGATTGTTTGGTTCAATCATCTTTGACTTTTTGTAAACTTAAACGAGTTATCAAAAAGAGCAAAGACATAAGAGTCAGAGTCTCGATGACATTGTAGTCATGCAAGGAACCAAATTAAAGAAATATAAACATAAACCAAAAGTTAATAAAATTATTATTCGTTTTATTCGAATCTCCCCCAAATCGGGTGCGAATGGAACTTGGATCAAATAGGAACACCCTCGGCCCATTCACATCGGATCAGTTTTGGATATGATCATAAAACTTTCAATGCAATAAATTTGATAATAATAAACCATTATCCGATCTAATAAACACTATAGTTCACACACCAGTAAAAATACTGAACCCAAAGTAAGTGCACCACATCACTAGGTTTGGTTTTGTTATGTAGTCTTGAAACAAAAATTATATTACTTGTGGTGCATGTGGGAAAGTTTGATTGGATAACTCGTAGTCCGGCCAGGTGGTTTCGTATACTTTATATTAATGTTCCTTGCTAATGGTGTCATTTTCTTAACACGTCAATTGGTTGACCGTTATTGCATTTTAGCATTTTGAGTAAATTACCATTTGCATCCTTGTGGTTTGGTGATTTTGACCATTTGCATCCCTACAGTTTAAAAATCCTCATATACACCCTAACGTTTCATTTTGTTCCCATTTGCATCCAAATTACTAACGACGTTAAATAATTCAGTTAATTTTTATAAAATGACGAAAATGCCCTTAAACCCTAACCCACTACCCTTTTTTTCTCTTTCGCTGGAGTCAACACCTCCATCACCCACCCACCACCCGTCCACCACCCGTCCCCCCCACCCACCACACCCGTCCACCGCCACCGCCACCGCCGCCACCCCCCACGCCACCACCGCAAACTCTCTTCTCTCTCTCATTCTTTCTCAACATAAACCACACATATTCTCTCTCTCTCATCGCTCTATCACCACCACCATTTCCAGCGGAGGAGGTACGTGTGGCGCCACCACCCCCCTCAAATCAATCCCTCAACTTCTACCCCCAAATATCCCCACCACCAAACACCTTACCACTCCACAAAAAAGGGATATATTCTGCAAAAGATCACATGTTGGTTTTTCACCCTTAAGATATCAAACACAATGGGTGTTCATCGCTTCATCACGTCACTAAACAGCAATCAAAACCACAATCTAACATGAAAATTCAATCGATAACACCAAGAAAACAACTCAACACCAATTAGATCATCACAAACTCACAGTTTCTTTTTGAGCCCTTCACCATGTAAATCTTGAAGAATATCAAGAAACTTATCCAACAGCAAAGCATCATACTCAATCAGCTTATCATCCTCCGACTGTCTTATGCCCAGGCACCAAAAGCCTCAATTGCGCATCAATCGACGCCAATTTCTCCAAATTCCGATTCGCCATTCACCACACACACACTCTTACCGAAACTATCAAAACCCAAAATCTTTAAAATCAGTGGACGTATCACAACGCACTGATCAAAGTAAGAATCTTGAAAGCAACCCCTGTGCAAGAAACAAAATTGGTACTGATTGTTGTTGGGGTGCGAGTCAAAACTCAAACGATTCAAGTTGTGGGCATGAGAAAGCAGGAGCTGTAAGAAGAAACAGAGAAGATTTGTACCGTGGGATACAGCAGCGACCGTGGGGCAAATGGGCGGCTGAGATTCGTGACCCGAGGAAAGGGGTTAGGGTTTGGTTGGGTACGTTCAACACAGCGGAAGAAGCTGCTAGAGCTTACGATAAAGAAGCTGCTAGACCTACGGTGGTGGTGTTGATGGTGTTGATGGTGTTGATGGTGGTGGTGATGGAGTGATGAGAGAGATAGAGAGAATGTGTGTGTTTTATGTTTGAGAAAGAAAGAGAGAGAGAGAAAGGGAGTTTGTGATGGTCAAAGGAAAGAAGATGACGTGGATGTCCCATTTGTATCAAGGGTAATTTCGTCATTTTATAAAAAATTAACTGATTTATTTAACGTCGTTAGTAATTTTGATGCAAATGGGAACAAAAATGAAACGTTAGGGTGTATATGAGGATTTTTAACTGTAGGGATACAAATGGTCAAAATTACCAAACCACAGGATGCAAATGGTAATTTACTCTAGCATTTTTAATTGACATGTCAATTTGTTAACTCTTATACCCTTTATCCTATTATAAATTTATGCAGTTATCTATTGTGAGACTTTTATAGGTTTTTTCTTGGACGGTTGACCAAATGTATCCATTTACTTATGGATTGACTAATATGTGTCGTGATTCATTTCAAGTAGGCCAATCTATTCTTTCTATATGTTCTTTTTTGTCAATCTTAAAAAGTAAAGAAATTACAATTTTCATGTCACTAAATAGAGATCCTCGAAGCCAGACAGTATAAAACTGGATTTTAGATTGCATAAATTTAAATCAACATTGTCTAGATTGCATAAATTTAAATCAACATTGTCTTTTCAAACAGAAAAAAACACAATATCATTTTTAAGTAGTTTAACTATGATGTATTTTTTATTGTATTTAAAAAGGATGTTTTTATGTTGTAAGGTAGTATACAAATAAATCACAAAATTAGTTTTTAAAATATTACATTATGATATCTGGACTGAGATGTCACACCCCAACCTTGACGGCGGAATCGTCGAGGCGTGAGAGTTACGATTGTTCACAGCCACATAACATTATTGCCTGAAACATGTTAAAAATAAAAGGTCAACATATTGTTGGTGGAGCATTCTATAGTTTTGAATACATAAATATATAAAAGATGGTAATTCATGTTGTAAATTAGAGAATAAGGTAACTAGGGATATAAGACAGAATGCACAATCAAACCTTGACAAAGTTTTACAAGTCTCAAACGTTTACAAGTATATACGATTAGCTAAGTGTACTTGGATCAACCAAGCAGGCTTGTCAGGCCCATAGATCTATGACGTCGCCAGGCTAGCAATAGTTTAATGATTGTACATTATTCGACATTACATGGTAGCTACAAGATTCAACTAATCACAACACACAAGCAATTACCATAAGTTTACAAGAATCAAACGTGTTTACAAGTGCTACGTTTATAATGTAACATGTTTCACCCAAAAGTGTGTGAAATAATAAAATGGGTATAGAAATACTCACTTGGCGTTTAAGTATATATTGGATGATTAATAAGAAATAATAACCCGCGTCGTTTCAAACGAATTCCTTTACAAGGTACCTAAAACGTATTTATTACAAGATTAAAGTTCAATATAAGTTTAAACATTTAGACGTGAACTAAAGTTTTAGAATTTTGAAGTTTTGTATATTAATTCTCGAAAGAAATATCTTTTAAGTGTTTTAATCTAGAAATAAAATTAGGCTTTATATCGGATAATGTTTGAATATATTTTGTATATATTCTTGTAATAAATATCGTTACAATAACGTATTATCCGATAAAAAATTATTAATCTAAATTAATTGTGTAAGTATATTTTAATAATAATTATATTGTAAATAATTGTGAAATTATAAGATGTATAATTCCTACAATTTCATGATTATTTCGTAATTAAACGTGATATAATGTCCATTTTTATAAAATATTATTTATAATATTTATAAATAATATTTTATAAATACTATTAAGGTTTTTAAACCA
Source organism: Flaveria linearis (assembly GCA_024085815.1). Lineage (NCBI taxonomy): Eukaryota > Viridiplantae > Streptophyta > Magnoliopsida > Asterales > Asteraceae > Flaveria > Flaveria linearis. The sequence goes on from CM044002.1 coordinate 18,670,472, forward strand.
AATAAATTTACAGAAAAATATTTATGTAACATTTTAAATAAGAAAAAGTTTTTAAAACTTATTTTATAATTTTTAGGAATTTTTATATATTTTACAAAGCTTGAAAAGCATTAAAAAAATAGTTAAAGGTAGCCGGGTTCGAACCCGGGACCTCCAACTCACACACCCACAAGCTTACCAGTGAACCAAGGCATCCAGCCGTGCTTAAACCCCGTTTCAAATTCTTTTAAACACTGATTCAGAACTCCCCCAAATCATATAAACCCTAATTTGATTCCCCCCAATTGAACCCCGATTTGATGTTATTACCCATCGAGTTTATGAGGCTTTTGTTCCCCTTGTAAAATCGAGCAGAGGGTGTTTTCAATTACCTGATTGGGTATTTAATTCGACAGGACAGACGAAGAACAGTTCGCAATTGTTTTGAAACCAAATGATGATCAAACCTCGATGGAAATCAAATAACTTTGCAGATAGTTTCTATTGATGATAATGGTCAAAAGCCCTCTATTAATTTGGGTTTAGAAAATTCGGAAATGGTGTTCAATAGAGTTGCAGGTCGCGATGAAGATGATGATTGATTTCTGTGTTTGTGTTTGTTTTTGGTGAAATTGGCACTGAATTCGATTTGGTGTTTATAAATAATCGTGTTGGTAGCTTTAATTTTTGTTTATTATTGTTGTTTGAGTGTATTTTTGAGCTGTATCGAATCCGAGATAAAAGTGAAGATTAAAGCCGTTTGTTGACTAATTCAACACGTTTTATGTTGGAATTCAATCCGAATTGGATCCAAGGAAGCTTTCGGTGAGATTGTGGGGTTCAAAATCGAATAATTTGGTTGATTTGGTCGGGAATTTAGTGGCGTTCGATGTGGGAGCTTTGGATCCGATTATTTCGATGGTTAAACGTGTTTAACGGGTGCATTGGGTTCGAAACTAGTCCACGAACGCATTAGAACCGGTTTTGTGAGTTAAAATTGAGTAATTTTATCGATTTGGCCTCGCCGGAGTTCGGCCGGAGAATCGAGGGGAAGCAGTGGGTTTTTGAAATTTTACACAAATGGTCCCTGCGGTTTCTAAGTTAGCATTTTATGTTATAAACTTATTTATTAAGTTTCATAAATTACAAGACTGCCCCCTGGACTTTTGTTATTATTATTGTTATTATTATTTATTATTATTATTATTATTATTATTATTATTATTATTATTATTATTATTATTATTATTAGTATTATTATTATTATTGTTATTATTATCATTATTATTATTATTATTATTATTATTATTATTATTATTATTATTAATTTTATTATTATTATTATTATAAGAGGTTAAAACGCCGAAATACGAGATGTTACAGTCTCCCCTACTTTAGGAAATTTCGTCCCGAAATTTGTTTACGAGGAGGCTGAGACGACAAGATGAGGACACTTGGAGAACTTTCAGGTTTTGATAAAGTATCAAAAGAAGAAAATTCATCATCGATTAAGCTGACCGCTTTAGTGTTTACTTTATGTGCAATGGCAGAGCCATTAGAGGTAAAAAGAGAGTCTAAAGTGTGTGTCTTCTAATTAGCCTCATAAGCTTTTACGTTTGATTAAGAATGAATGTTAATTATCGTATAAATACAAAGTGTTACTGTCTCCCCTACTTTAAAGAATTTCGTTCAGAAATTAAAAATGAACTAAACAAACAAATACGGGTATCTCTGCTTCATATGATCCTCCCGTTCCCACGTGAACTCAGCTCCACACTTGTTCTCCCAACGAACCTTGACAATTGGAGTTGTTATGGTTCTAGTCTTCTTCATGATGCGATCCATAATCTCGACAGGTTTCTCGATGAAGTGCAATGACTCGTCGATCTGAATGTCTTCCACTGGAACATACAGACTCTCGTCGGCCAAACACTTTCTCAAATTTGAGACATGAAACACAGGGTGAACTCCACTAAGGTCGGAAGATAGTTCCAGTTTATAAGCCACTTTCCCAACCCTTTTCAGGATTTTGAATGTCCTACAAACCTCGGAGATAGTTTACCCTTCTTTCCAAAGCGAATAACACATTTCCATGGTGAAACCTTAAGAAGAACCATATCACCACCTTGAAACTCCAAAGGTTTACGATGCTTATCGGCATAACTCTTTGCCGACTTCTTGCCACTTCAAGGTTCTTGCGGATTGTAGCAACTTTGTCGGTCGTTTGTTGTATAAGTTCAGGACCAGTGATAAAGTTTTCACCAATGTCAGTCCAACAGATCGGCGATCGGCATTTACGACCATAAAGTGCTTCGAACGGTGTCATCTTGATACTCGAGTGATAACTATTGTTATATGAAAATTCCGCGAATGGTAAATGCGTATCCCAATTACCACCAAAGTCAAGGACACATAATCGTAGCAAATCCTCGAGGGTTTGGATTGTTCGTTCGGTTTGGCCATCAGTTTGAGGATGGTAAGCCGTACTTAAATCCAATTGAGTACCTAAGAGTTCTTGCATAGATGACCAAAAGTGCGAAGTGAAACGAGCATCTCGATCGGAAATGGTGTGCAATGGTATGCCATGACGACTCACAATTTCGTCAATGTATATACGAGCTAGTCTTGAAACCTTGTAGGTGTCTCGTATAGGTATGAAATGTACCGTCTTGGTCAACGATCCACAATCACCCATATACTATTATGACCACGAGGAGTACGTGGTAACTTGGTTATGAAATCCATGGATACATGTTCCCATTTCCACATAGGGATTTCAGGTTGTTCAAGTAAACCACTTGGTCGTTGGTGCTCGGCTTTGACTCTTGCACACGTGAGACATTTGGAGACATAAACCGCGATATCTTTCTTCATTCCAGGCCACCGATATTGACCACGCAAGTCCATGTACATTTTATCGGAGCCAGGATGAATAGAATATTGGGTGTGATGAGCTTCATTCAAAATGATGTGTCGAAGGTTATCACGATTTGGGATCCAAAGTCGATTCAGAAAGTACCATAGACCGTTTGGTTTTTCCTCCAGTTGTGATCGAACGTTAGACACCAAATCCTTATTACTTCCTTCGTCGGTTATTGCCGCTTGTTGAGCCTTGCGAATGCATAACTCGAGATCACTATCAATCCTTATGTTTTGGAGCATGATAGTAGCCTCGTTAACATCCACACGAACCTCGGTATCAAATTCTCTTAACGTGTGAAACCACTGTCTTCGATCTCAGATTTCTTGTAGTGAGACGGTTTTGTTATGGAACTTGCGACTCAGCGCGTCGGCTATAACATTCGCCTTTCCAGGATGATAGCGAATGTCATAGTCGTAGTCGCTGATTAACTCGATCCAACATCTTTGTCTCATGTTGAGATCTTTTTGGTTGAATACGTGTTGGAGACTTTTGTGATCGGTGTAAACTATGCATTTCGTCCCATAAAGATAATGTCGCCAGATCTTCAAAGCGAAAACCACAGCACCGAGTTCAATATCATGAGTTGTGTAATTCACCTCATGAACCTTCAATTGTCTTGATGCATGGGTACTTGGTTTTCATTTGGTCCTCACGTTCCCAGGTGTACTCTGGCCCACGTTTAGACTCCCAATGAACTTTGACAATGGGTATCCGACTGCGTTTGAGTTGTTTAACTTCCCGATCCATAATTTCCACAGGTTTCTCAATAAAGTGCATAGATTCATCAACCTGGACTTCGTCGAGTGGAATGTGGAGATTTTCATCGGCAAGACATTTCTTGAGGTTGGACACATGAAACGTCGGATGTATATTGCTAAGTTCCTGGGGTAGTTCCAGTTTGTAGGCCACTTTCCCAATTCGCTCGAGCACTTTGAATGGACCCACGTAACGAGGTGCTAGCTTCCCTTTCTTTCCAAAGCGAATCACTCCCTTCCAAGGTGACACCTTAAGAAGTACGAGATCACCGATATTGTATTCCATGGGCTTACGTCTTTGTCAGCATAATGCTTTTGACGATTTCTAGCAGCGACCAAGTTATCACGGATCTTATGAATTTTGTCGGTTGTTTCTTGTATCAATTCCGGACCAGTAATCTGTGATTCACCAACTTCAGACCAGCAGATGGGAGATCGACACTTTCGGCCATACAAGGCCTCAAATGGTGCCATCTGGATGCTGGTATGGTAACTGTTATTGTAAGAGAATTCGATCAACGGGAGATGAGAATCCCACGATCCACTGAAATCAATGACACAAGCCTGGAGCATATCCTCGAGGGTTTGTATCGTTCTTTCAGTCTGACCGTCGGTTTGCGGGTGATAGACTGTGCTAAGATTTAGTTGAGTCCCGAGAGCTGCTTGGAGACTTTTCCAGAAATGAGAGATGAAACGACCATCGTGATCAGAGATAATATCTAAAGGTACACCATGCCGACTGAGTATTTCATTAATGTAAATACGAGCCAATTTCTCGACTCGATATTCTTCTCGAATTGGAATGAAATAAGCCGACTTAGTCAATCGATCAATAATAACCCAGATACTATCGTGACCACTAGAGGTACGAGGCAGCTTGGTGATGAAATCCATGGATATGCTTTCCCATTTCCATAATGGAACCTCGGGTTGTACGAGTAATCCAGAGGGACGTTGATGCTCGGCTTTGACTTTGGAACATGTGAGGCATTTAGATACATACAAGGCTATATCCTTCTTCATGCCGGGCCACCAATATTGGTTCCGAAGATTCATGAACATCTTATCTGCTCCCGGATGAATAGAATAACGAGCCTTATGAGCCTCATCCATGATGGTTGTTCGAAGATTATCGCGATTCGGAATCCAAAGTCGATTTAGAAAATACAGTAGTCCGTCCGACTTGGTTTCCAATTGGAGTTCAGCACCACATGACATTTCCTCATACATGTTGCCCTCGGTGACTGATTCGTGTTGAGCTTCGAGTATACGGGTTAAGAGGTCGGTTTGAATGGTAACACTTTGAAGCATAACTTGACCCTTACGACTTAATGCATCGGCTACGACATTAGCTTTACCAGGGTGGTAACGAATCTCACAGTCGTAGTCATTGAGTAGTTCGACCCACCGTTGTTTCCTTATGTTAAGCTCCTTCTGGTTGAAGATGTACTGGAGACTCTTATGATCGGTGAATACAACACATTTAGTGCCATAGAGATAATGTCTCCAGATTTTGAGTGCGAATACGACAGCACCCAATTCAAGATCGTGCGTCGTATAATTTTTCTCATGAATCTTCAATTGTCTTGAAGCATAAGCTATAACTTTGCCTCGCTGCATGAGAACGCAACCTAGAACTTGTTTTGAAGCGTCACAATAGACAACGAAATCGTCTTTTTCATCAGGAAGTGTTAAAATCGGCGCTTCACACAACTTTTGCTTGAGGGTTTGAAATGCTTTTTCTTGATCCGGCCCCCAAGAAAAAGGCTTATCCTTGTGGGTCAAAGCAGTGAGTGGCACAGCAATCTTCGAGAAGTTAGGAATAAAACGTCGATAGTATCCGGCTAAACCAAGGAATGAACGAATCTCTGTAGGAGTTTTAGGTTCTCCCCATTTCTTTATTGCCTCGATCTTTGCGGGGTCAACGTGAATTCCCTTGCTGTTTACTATGTGACCAAGAAATTGAACCTCATTAAGCCAGAATTCACATTTTGAGAATTTGGCGTAGAGTTTCTCTTTCCTCAGAAGTTCGAGTATTAGACGAAGGTGATTCTCGTGATCGGATTTTGATTTGGAGTATATCAAGATGTCGTCGATAAATACGATCACGAATTTGTCTAGGTATGGCCGGCACACGCGATTCATTAAATCCATGAATACTGCTGGTGCGTTAGTTAACCCGAATGGCATCACTGTAAACTCATAATGGCCATATCTCGTTCGGAAAGCTGTTTTTGGAATATCATCATCGTGCACACGGAGTTGGTGGTAACCAGAACGAAGATCGATCTTTGAGAAATGAGTGGCTCCTTGAAGCTGATCAAACAGATCGTCGATTCTGGGTAATGGGTAACGGTTCTTGATTGTGAGTTTGTTGAGTTCTCGATAGTCAATGCACATACGGAATGAGCCATCCTTTTTCTTCACGAATAAGACTGGAGCTCCCCATGGTGACGAGCTCGGGCGAATGAATCCTTTGTCTGACAGTTCTTGCAATTGGCTAGCAAGTTCTTGCATCTCAGATGGTGCAAGTCGATAAGGAGATTTTGCCATGGGAGTTGCACCAGGTACAAGGTCGATTCGGAATTCAACTTGACGAACGGGAGGAAGACCGGTTAAATCTTCGGGAAAGACTTCAGGAAACTCTCGAACAACCGGAATGTCTTCAATCTTCTTAGGTTTCTCATCTGCCTTCACGATATGGGCTAAGAAAGCCACGTAATGCTTGCGGAGATACTTTTGGGCTTTGGTACAAGACATGAGTTTAAGCCCCTTGTAAGGTTTTTCCCCGTAGATTTGTAGTATGCTTCCGGCCGGGAGAGGAATACGAATGGTCTTTTCGTGACAAATCACTTCGGCATGATTCTTTGATAACCAGTCCATGCCTACTATAACATCGAAACTACCCAGTTGCATGGGTATAAGATTGATAGGGAAATCATGCTCACTTAGATTCAAGGTACAGTCGGGAATAACAGAATTAATTGTAATGGGTTTTCCGTCAGCTATCTCTACCGTAAAGGGGTTATCTAGCTTGGTTCGGGCACTAGCAAGTAAGGGCTTAAAGTCTAAGGATACAAAGCTTTTATCGGCACCGGTGTCAAAAAGAATCGAAGCGTATCGATTATTAATTTGGAACATACCGTTCACCACGTCGTTGCTAACTTGGGCTTGTTGGGCATTGATGTTGAATGCTCGACCTTGAGCTGCAGGGACGGCCTTGAGAAGCTTCGGACATTGGTTGCGGAAATGGTTAGGATCTCCGCATTGGTAGCAAGCTCTTGTTTGCGTGATTGTCGGGGTATGCTGAACAGTCGGTGTGGTAACTGGAACCCTTGCAGTATTCTTGCACACGTTGAATGTATGGCCGAAACGACCACAGTTGGTGCATTGACGACATTGAACGTTAGCGGGATGGTGATACTTGCAATTGTTACACTGCGGAAAGGGTCCAGCGTAGGGCTTTTTCATCAGCGGTTGATTGTTAACTACTGGTTGACGAGTTCGAGGGACTTGATTAATTGGCACAGCAGGGGTGATCACAGCAAAGTTTTGGGATTTAACCTTCCTCTTCCTGTTTTGAGAAGGTTCAGGTTTTTCCTCCTTAAGGGGTTCAGCTGAGGGTTTCTCAGGCACCTTTTTAGCACCCTTCCTAGTCAGGGTTCCAGCCTTGACATGATTATCAGTTAGCTGAGCAGCTAACCGGATGGTATCTTCCAAGGTTGCAGGATTTCTACCCCACACTGTGTCTTGAATTTGCATGGGTAGACCACCGATGTATTTCTCGATAGCTCGAGATAAAGGAGTAACCAGGTGAGGAACAAGTAGACTCAGTTCATGAAATCGGTTGGTATAAGCTAGATTTTCTTCACTTTCTTGAGTTAAGTCCCAGAACTCAGCTTCCAATTTCTTAATTTCGTTTCTCGGACAGAATTCCCGAGTCATGAGCTCCTTAACTTCATCCCACGTCAATGCTAATGCGGCATCAGTTCCACGGGTTCGTTTCTCATCGTTCCACCAAGTGAGTGCTCTCTTTTGAAGAACACTTGTAGCATAACGAACCTTGAGATTCTCGGGGCACTCACTATTGAGGAAAGTGTTCTCTATACTCTCGAACCACTGTAAAAGACCAGTGGCACCTTCGGTTCCGCTAAACTTAGTGGGATTGCAAGAATTGAAATGCTTGTAAGTACAAGCTCGTGGAGGGTTTTGTGCAGCTTGATTTTGAACGGTGTTGTTGCCTTGGTTCAAATGGGTAAGCAGTGTTGGGATGACCGCAGCAACTTCACGTGCCACTATAGCAGCAATCTTGCGGCCAGAGCTTCTAGATTGGAGCGGTTTTGACGAGAAGACATGCTGTATAATATGGAAAAAAAAACCTTTATGAGAAAAGGGTAATTGTTTTTTTTTTAAAAAAACTTTTCAAAATGGTAAAATCGTTGATTAGATTGTTTAAAATAACAATGAGAGGTTAGGAGTGTAAACGTTCGGCTCGCAAACCAAAGCGAATACGTTAACTTATCAAAGTATTTGTGTCCACCACAACCTTAACGAGGACATGCGTACCTATAAGCGAATACTCATCTCGAGGGTTCCCAGGTAAGGTAAACGGATCCATCGGTTGATTTGGATTTATATGAATACCTTGCCTAGACAGAACACCTTAAGATACAGGTATCTCACTCTTCCAGCATTGCATGTTCTCGGTCATGTGACACGGACTTTGACGAGATTTGAAAACCATGAATAACAATCGAGTTTTGGAGTTTGAAATCACTTGAATTAGGCACACAATGCCTTAGAATATGAGTTGAGATTCGTGTGTACATTGATAAGATTCAAAGTATAAGAAGAGTCACATAAGGCATATAATCACATAATCAAGTATAAACATGTAAGACACATAAAATCCTATCTAAGCATGTACAATACATGAGGGGACTCATGTGTAAAGGTACTTAGTTATAGTCTAGGTCATTCCATTTCTAATAACCTAATTCCCTATAACCATGGCTCTGATACCAATCTGTCACACCCCGACCGACGGCGGAATCATCGGAGCGTACGAGGGAATGATTGATTGTTCATAACACATGGTTGTCTAATAGTGGAAATAAAATTAAAATCAGATTACAAGATAATATAAGTTTAACATACACAAATACAACAATCGAAACCACAAATAATAATTGTCTTTTATTTTAACTAAGTCCGTGTCTTAAATGAGCACGTAGAAGTCCACTATCTTGCTTAACCTGAAATCATGTGAGAAAATAAAGTCAGCTAACGAGTTAGCTGGTGAGTAATCATAGTTTTGAATATATATATAGATTGATTGATTGATTGAGAATAATTCAATTCACAAGGTATTATTAAGACTTATATGGCAATAGCGAAGCATATAGATAAACCAACACAATATAAACCCCTTGACTTGACACTTGCATATAATAGACTCCACACAAACACCATAGATTGACTAACTGCCTCTGGCATAATCACCACTCGTAAGCCATGTGGGGTGGGTTATCCAAACCAGTAGATCTACCATTGATACCAGGATTGATTGATTGAATTAGGGTTTTACTGTCGTCCAGTTTATCATAGTATGTTCACATAGTTACAAGTAATAACATAACATGTCTTGAATTGAATTTAGAATAAAATAACAACAGAATATCATGATTGAATACTGTATCACATGATTTCCCCCAAATAAGAAATGATATAAAAAGGGGATATGAATACTCACCTGATTGATGAGATTTGAATTTGGACGTGATAGATTAGACACCAACGATTTCCTTATGATTAACCTAAGGAACGGTGTCTCGAGTTAGAATAATAATGATTTGGGAATTTGGGAATGTATTAGGATTTCCATTGGGTCTTGAATGGTAGTTTAAATTGATTAATTTTATTTGATTTGAATGTCTTGAAATAAACGAATTTGTTGAAAGTGATTATGTCAAGAATTTTAATAGAAATTTATACGTATAAGTTATACATTTATACAATTTATTAATAAATTGTATATGTATAATTATATTCATAATTATATATAATCAAGTAATTATATATAATTATATGTATAATTATATACATGATTATATGTATATAATACATTTATACATAAGTAAGCATAACTATATATTGTATGTTAATTATATACATGAGTTATAAATTGTATACGATTATGTAAAATGTAATTTATTCAAATAACAGTTGTTTCGATAATTGAATAATATATATCTATGTATATATATTGGATTCAATTTATTTATTGTATAATTATGTATTATACACTAATTATAAATTGGTGGAAAATATAATTAGTTATTTTATTTATTTAAAACAAATAAAAATAAATGAATAAAATATAAAAATAAATTTCAGAAAGTAATTAAGTGGTTTTAAAAATTTTTAATGTTTGTAAAAGTGTTTTATGATTTTTAGAATTTTTTTCTGAAATTTTAAAGGCTTAAAAGGCCTTAAAAAAATAGTGTAGGTGCCCGGGGTCGAACCCGGGACCTTCTGTGTGAGATGGGAGCATGGAACCGGTGATCCAAAGGCCTAAGCCGCGGTTATGATCCGGTTTTAATTCTTTTAAACCAACATAACCAAAACCCCAAAACCATTCGAACCCTAGGTTCGAATCTCATCCAATTGAACCCCAATTCGATTATGATTGCTTCTGAAATCATAGGGCTTTTATTCCCCATGAAAAACCGAGTATGTGGGTGTGTAGAATTACCTATATGGTGTCGATTTGGAACCGAACTCGATGAAGAACAGGTCCGCGACTAGGTGCCAATCGAATGATGCTCAAACCGTGATGATAATCAAATTAAATTGGTAAGAAGCTTTGGATGATGATCGAGAGTAGAAGCCCCTAATCAATTTCAGGTTTTGAAACTCCAAAGGTAAGGTTCGAGTGAGTTGCAGGTCGTGATGAAGATGAGGATTGATTTCAGTGTTTGTGTTTGTTTTTGGTGAAATTGAAACCTGAGTTTGATTGGGTGTGTATAGATGATCGATTTTGTAGCTTTGATTTGTTTATTATTGTTGTTTGGGTGTATTATCGAGCTGTATAGAATCCGAGATAAAAGTGAGAATTATAACCGTTTGTTTGACCAATTCAACACGTTTTTATGTTGGAATTCCATTCGAATTGGATCCAAGAAACTTTCGGTGTGATTGTGGGGTTCAAAATCGGATTAATTGACTGATTTGGTCGGGAATTTTAGTGATTTCGATGTGGAAGCTTTGGATTCGAATTTACCGATGATTGCTCGTGTTTAATGGGTGCCGTGGGTTCGAAACTAGTCCACAAGTGCATTGGAACCGGTTTTGTGAGTTGAGAGTGTGTAATTTTATCGTTTTGGCTTCGCCGGAGTTCGGCCGGAGACTCGCCGGAGTCTCGCCGGAAAATCGGGGGGGGAAGCCGTGGGTTTTAAAATTTTACACATTTGGTCCCTGCGGTTTCAACTTTTATATTTTTGTGTTAAACTTCTTATTAAGTTTCCATATTGACAGAATTTACCCCTGGACTTTTATTATTATTATTCTTAACATTATTAATGTTGTTATTATTATTATTATTATTATTATTATTATTATTATTATTATTATTATTATTATTATTATTATTATTATTATTAATTATCGAAAGCTTATAATTAAAATCCCCATGATCGTATTATTAACAAATATTAACAGAAGTTAATATAAAAAAAAATACGGGTGGTTACATCACCTTTCCTCGTTGCATAAGAACACAACCAAGACCTTGTTTTGAAGCATCACAATATACGGTGAAATCATCGTTTCCATCGGGTAGGGTCAAGATAGGAGCATTGCTTAGTTTGTGCTTTAATGTTTCAAAAGCTTCCTCTTGCTCGGCCCCCCACTCGAATGGTTTATTCTTTTGTGTTAAGGAAGTGAGCGGCTTTGCGATCCTCGAAAAGTTGGCGATGAATCGCCGATAATAACCAGCAAGACCAAGGAAAGAACGAATCTCGGTCGATGTCGTGGGAACACACCAATTCTTCACAGCTTCCACCTTTGCAGGGTCAACGTGAATTCCTTGGCTATTCACCACGTGTCCTAGAAATTGAACCTCCTTGAGCCAGAAATCACACTTCAAGAACTTCGCGTACAATTGCTCTTTCTTCAACAGTTCAAGAACTTGTCGCAAATGCAGTTCATGCTCAACGTTGGTTTTGGAGTAGATGAGAATGTCGTCAATGAAGACGATCACAAACTTATCTAGATAAGGCTTGCATACTCGATTCATGAGATCCATGAAAACAGCAGGAGCATTAGTCAAGCCAAAAGGCATCACCGTAAACTCATAGTGCCCATAACGAGTACGAAACGCGGTCTTTGGGATGTCATCATCATGGACACGTAATTGATGATATCCAGAACGTAGATCAATCTTTGAGAATATAGTAGCTCCTTGAAGTTGATCAAACAGATCGTCGATACGAGGAAGAGGATACCGTTTTTGATGGTCAACTTGTTGAGCTCTCGGTAATCGATACACATACGGAATGACCCATCTTTCTTCTTCACAAATAAGACAGGTGCACCCCAAGGAGAAGAACTAGGGCGGATAAACCCTTTTTCGGATAATTCCTGGAGTTGGCTAGAGAGTTCTTGCAATTCTGTTGGTGCAAGCCGATATGGTGATTTAGCCACGGGGTTTGCTCCCGGTATCAAATCAATTTTAAATTCAACTTCACGCACGGGAGGTAAACCACTAAGGTCATCGGGAAATACTTCAGGAAAGTCTCGTACAATAGGGACATCCTTAAGTTCTTTCCCTTTGGTTTTTGTGTTGACCACGTAAGCCAAGAAGGCCATATACTTCTTGCTTAAGCACTTTCGGGCTTGAGTGCAAGACATGAGTTTGAGTCCTTGTGATGATTTCTCGCCGAACACTTTCAAAGTATCCCCGGATGGTAACGGTATTCGGATACATTTCTCAAAACAAACGATCTCGGCATGATGTTTGGCTAGCCAATCCATACCAATGATGACGTCGAAGCTTCCAAGTTTCATGGGAATAAGATCAATAGAGAATTCGTGTTCATTAAAGCTTATGATGCAATCACGTATTATGACGTCAACGACAATAGGTTTTCCATCGGCGACTTCGACCGTGTAGGGTCTTTCCAGATTAATACGTGATTTAGAAAGTTTGGGCTCGAATTCTAACGACACGAAACTCTTATCCGCACCCGAATCAAATAATACAGATGCATAATGATCATTCACAAGATACATACCTGTTCGGTAAAAAAAAATTATTATTGATACGATGATTACAAAGATGAAAACATCAATAATACAAGAAATGATTTAAACGGGGTTCTTCGTCGTACCATTCACAACGTCATTATTGACTTGTGCTTGGTTGACGTTGATGTTGAAAGCCCTTCCACGAGCTGGTGGCACGTTGCCCGCATTGCGAGGACATTGCGGACGGAAATGACCAGGCTCGCCACAGTTATAGCAGGTTCGGTTGGCAAGCATTGCAGCGTTGTTTGGCGCACGAAGACAAGTAGTCACCAAGTGGCCATACTTTCCACACAACGAGCAGATTCGGCATGGAACGTTACCCGCGTGATGGTACTTGCACGTGTTACACATTGGCAGAGGACCCGCATAAGCCCTTACCACGGGCATTTGTGTTGCTGGTGTAGCCCCGGGAATACACTGTCTTTGGGGTTGTTTGGGTGCAGCCACGGCATAGTTGTGTGCCGGTGTGAATTTGCGCTTCTTATTGTTGTTATTGTGAGACGGTTCAGCTTTAGTCTCCTTAACGACTTCAGTAGCCGTCTTTTCCACCCTTTTTGCACCTTTCACAGACATGGTGCCCGCTCGTATGTGGTTCTCAGTGAGTTGAGCGGTGATAGTGATAGCTTCCTCCAAGGTCGTGGGTCGGCTACCCACCACAGCATCTTGAATTTGGGGTGGTACACCTTTATGAACTTCTCGATGTTACGGGGGACAGTGTCAACCATATGGGGCAATAGTAAACTCAACTCATGATGCCTAGTTGAGTAGGCCAAATGATCACCACCATCTTGCTTCAAGTTCCAGAATTCTTCTTCCAACTTTTGCAATTCACTTCTCGGGCAAAACTTCGCGATGGCGATGTTCTTGAATTCATCCCAAGAGAGTGTCGAAATAGCATCAGCTCCTCGGTTTCTCTTCTCGCTATTCCACTAGGTAAGTGCCCTTTGTTGGAGCATACTAGTGGCATAACGGACTTTGAGTGCCTCGGGACACTCACAATTGACAAAAGTGTTCTCCATGCTTTCGAACCACTCAAGAAGACCAGTGGCTCCTTCCTTGCCACTAAAGTTATTGGGTTTGCATGAGTTAAAATGTTTGAAAGTGCAAGTACGATCATTCCCGTTTCGGTTGTTGCTATTTTCTCCATGAGCACCGCTGTTGTTCCCATTGGTGTTGTTGTTGCTATTAGCCATCATGGTGCTATTAAGTTCAGCAACCATGGTGGGAGCACAGCAGCCATTTGTTTGGCGATCATTGCTGCAAGCTTGCGGTCGGAACTCCCACGCTTTCCATGATGACGAGACATACTGAAAAATACGAATTGGATTAGGAACGGGTAAAAGGACAATAAGGATAGACAGTTAAAGAAAGGATTATGAATTATACGGAATGTTTCCAGTCGGTAACGCATCACCATTTGGAAACGTTGACATGTCAAGGTAAATTGAGCCAATTGCCTTAGAAACTTGTGTGTGTTGACCATAGTTTATCACTCATCCCAGAAATCCCCAGGTAAGCGTAACTGGTCCCGTATGATTTATGCAAAACGCTTACCTTAGCCCAAAGGCTTTTTGCCAGGAAATCCAGAATACAGGTGTCTATGTGTCACACAATATTTCTTAGGTTCATGAAATCAAAACCTTGATGAGATTTATATAGATTAGACATAACGTCTAAAGATCCAAGTCATAAGCATAAGTATACGATTCCGCGTGTCGTCGAAGATAAGATTAAGAGGTTTCATGTTCGGGGAGAGTCAGATGAGTTTAGGGAGACAAGTAACTAAGTTTAGGCAATCCTATGCTAAGGCATCAAATTGCACATAAGAAGGCATAGCATTATGTAACATGCAAACCATGTATTTACAAGATAACAAGTACTATAAGGTGCATGCATAAGCTATAGTCTAGGTCACCATTAATAACCTAAATCCCTATAGTTATGGGCTCTGATACCAATCTGTCACACCCCAACCTTGACGGCGGAATCGTCGAGGCGTGAGAGTTACGATTGTTCACAGCCACATAACACTATTGCCTGAAACATGTTAAAAATAAAAGGTCAACATATTGTTGGTGAGCATTCTATAGTTTTGAATACATAAATATATAAAAGATGGCAATTCATGTTGTAAATTAGAGAATAAGGTAACTAGGGATGTAAGACAGAATGCACAATCAAACCTTGACAAAGTTTTACAAGTCTCAAACGTTTACAAGTATATACGATTAGCTAAGTGTACTTGGATCAACCAAGCAGGCTTGTCAGGCCCATAGATCTATGACGTCGCCAGGCTAGCAATAGTTAATGATTGTACATATATTCGACATTACATGGTAGCTACAAGGTCCAACTAACCACACACACAAGTAAATTGCCATAAGTTTACAAGAATCAAACGTGTTTACAAGTGTAATGTTTATAATGTAACATGTTTCACCCAAAAGTGTGAAAATAATAAAATGGGTATAGAAATACTCACTTGATCAATATGTATATAATTGATGATTAATAGAAATAATACAAGTCGTTCCAACGTAAACCTTCACAAGGTACCTATGTATATATTTACAAGATTTTAAATAATAGAATTAGTGATTTAATGAGAACTAGGATTTCAATAGAGATTTGGGGTTTTTGATAAACAAACGAATTAAATAATGGATTACTTATAAAAAGAATTACACCATTTAAGTAATGAAATTAAAGTATTTATAATAACGGGTAAAATTAAATATAAACTGTAAGTAACTTTTAGAATTATTTAAATAACATGGTTAACAATAATTATAAGCAACGTATTGTCCAATAATATTTTATTAATATAAACTATTAAAAAAAATTTCATCGTATATGAAATAAACTAAAAACGACTTTTGTTATATTGTTTTATTAAAAAGATATTTGATATTTAAAAAAATGCAGAAAATAATTCGGTGCGCTTAGAAGTTGTTAGAGTTTACAAAAAATGTTATTTCATAATAAGTAAAATTTTTTATAATTAATTTAAGGGCTGAAAAGCCTAAAAAAAGATAAATGAGGGAGCCCGGGGTCGAACCCGGGACCTCAAGCTTGTCAAGTGAGTGGGGAACCGGTAGACCAAGGCCGCAGCCACGGTATATCTTGGTCCCTTTAGTTTTAAACACAATTTTGAAGAATCCCCAAATTACTCAAGAACCCTAAATCGATTTGGATCAAATTAAACCCCAAATGACTAATGTTAAGGAATGGAATGTTAGGGCTTTTAATCCCCTAATGAAATCGAGTATGGGGATGTGTCGAATTACCTGATATGAACTCGACTTGAAGGTGAACACCACGTAGAACAGGTCGCGGTGAGGGTGGGATCAAAGACGATGTTTGAGTGTTTTTCAGACGAAATTGAGATTGGTAGTAGCTTAGAAATGGAGAAATGATCGTTTATATAAGTTTAATTTTGACAA
This sequence comes from Flaveria linearis, assembly GCA_024085815.1. NCBI lineage: Eukaryota > Viridiplantae > Streptophyta > Magnoliopsida > Asterales > Asteraceae > Flaveria > Flaveria linearis. The sequence continues at coordinate 18,686,878 of CM044002.1, forward strand.
TTGTTAATGTTTGAGTGGATTTAATTAGGTATGTTTAAAGTGGTTTGATTAGTGGACCATTACTTGTAATCCGGATGCTTTTACTCGAATTAAGGCGTGTTGACAGGCTCGAGATAGCCCCAAGAACGTTTTGGTGCATTTTGGGGATTTAAAATCCGGGTTTTTGGGCTGATTGGAGGTCGCTGGCGCCGCGGCCAGCGGTTGCCGGCCGGCGACCGGAATGTCGGGGGAGAGAGAGAGAAAGCAGCGGGTGTTTGGGGTATTTACATAAATGGTCCCTGAGGTTTCCAAGCTTTATTAATTTATGCTTAAACTTCTGTTTTAAGTTTTTAAATTGTCAGTAATACCCCCTTAACTTATTATTATTATTATTATTATTATTATTATTATTATTATTGTTATATTATTATTATTATTATTATTATTATTATTATTATTATTATTATTATTATATAATTAACATTATAAGCTTTCACGTTGATTAAGAATGAACGTTAATTTTTAATTATTGTAAAAATTACAAGATGTTACATATGACCCCTCATAAAGATTTCTTTAGTGAACTGACCCAAGAAGACTTAGGTGTGGTGCAATTGGGAGATGACAAACCATGTAAGGTTAAAGGACATGGTGTCATAAATTTGAAATTGCATAATGGGTCAGAACTAAAACTGATCAATGTCAGGTATATACCTGAATTGACCAGGAATTTGATTTCACTAGGGATATTTGAGAAGGCTGGGTATTGTGTGAACCTCAAGAATGGTAAGGCCGAAATCATAATGGGGTCTAGGGTTCTGTTAGGAATTAGAAAGGAGAATAACACATATGTGCTGGATGGGGGTGTCTGTTCTGACTTAGTGTCACTGGCAGAATCAAGACAGTCTAATGTGACTGATCTGTGGCACAAAAGACTAGGTCATATAAGTGATAGAGGTCTTATGGAGCTTAGAAAACAAAGCTTGATAGAAGGAGTGAGTAATGCTGGGGTTGGTTTTTGTGAGCATTGTACTATGGGTAAGGCACATAGAGTCAAGTTTGGTAATGGGAAACACACCACACAAGGTATACTTGAGTATGTTCGTTCAGATTTGTGGGGGCCTGCAAGAACATTGTCTCTAGGTGGAGCCACTTATTACTTGTCCACAGTAGATAATTACTCTAGGAGAGTATGGGTATTTCTCCTAAAGCATAAGAATGAAGCTTTTGAGAAGTTTAAGGAGTGGAAAGCTCTGGTAGAGAACCAAACTGGAAAGAAACTTAAGAAGCTCAGGACAGATAGTGGTCTTGAGTTTTGTAATAACCAATTCATTCAATTTTGTAAGTCACATGGTATAGCTAGGCATCTAACTGTACTAGGAACCCCTCAGCAGAATGGGTTAGTGGAAAGAATGAATAAAACACTCATGGAAAAGGTGAGATGTATGTTATCTGACTCTGGCCTGCCAAAGAACTTTTGGGCAGAAGCAGTGAACACAGCTGCATACATGGTGAATAGGTCACCCTCATCGGCCATTGGTATGAAAACACCAATGGAAATGTGGCCAGGGGCTCAAACTGACTATAGCAACTTAAGAGTGTTTGGCTCATTAGCTTTTGCACATGTTAGTCAAGGGAAATTGGAACCCAGAGCTTAAAGATGTATTATGCTTGGATATCCTGAGGGAGTAAAAGGATACCGGTTATGGAGGCTTGATGAGGGCAGTCCTAGAGTTATCAGTAGCAGAGATGTAGTGGCCTTTAGAGAAGAAGTCATGTACAGAGATGTGATGAGAAAGGAGCAAGGATCTAGCTCTGGTGGTATGACTGAGGAAGTTCAAATTAAGGTGGAGAATACAGATGAACAAAGTAGAGGTAATGAAAGAGAGTTAAGAGCAAGTAGTGAACCCAGAGTAGAGACTGGTGGGTATAGCCTTGCCAGAGATAGACCAAGGAGGTCTATAGTTCCACCTGCAAGGTATAGATCAAGTGATGATGTAACTGCTTTTGTGTTCAGTGTTGCTGAACAGGAAGAGGAAAATGAACCTCTTACCTTTACTGAGGCTATACACTCAGTGAATGGTGATAAATGGAAAGCAAATGAAGAAATGGATTCATTGAAAAAGAATCACACTTGGACTTTAGTGGATAAGCCAAGTGGTTAAACTGTGGTCAGCCGTAAGTGGCTTTACAAGTTAAAGGAGGGGATTCCAGGGGTAGGCGGACCCAGGTATATGGCCAGGTTAGTGGCAAAAGGTTTCACACAGAAAGCAGGCATAGATTATAATAAGATGTATTCTCCACTTGTAAAGCATTCATCTATCAGGATCATGTTGTCTTTAGTGACTATTTGATTATGAGCTAGAGCAACTTGATGTTAAGACTGCTTTCCTTCATGGCAATCTTGAAGAGAAGGTTTAAATGAAACAGCCTGAGGGATATGAGGAGCTAGATGGGGAGAACAAGGTGTGTTTACTTCAAAGGTCTTTGTATGGATTGAAATAGTCACCCAGGCAGTGGTATAAAAGGTTTGATGACTATGTGTTGTCAAATGGCTTTCAAAGAAGCAGCTATGACTCATGTGTGTATTATAAGGAGTATTGTACAGACAAATATGTGTATTTACTTCTGTATGTGGATGACATGCTCTTGGCCTGTGAAGATAAAGCTGAGATTGTAGCTACTAAGGCTCTACTAATGAATGAGTTTGACATGAAAGAGCTTGGGCCAGCTAAGAAAATATTGGGCATGGAAATTTCAAGAGACAGAGGTTGAGAAAGTTACACTTATCACAGAAGTCATACATTAAGAAGGTGTTAAAGAGGTTTAATATGCTATCATGTAAACCAGTTGTGACTCCTCTAGCTGTACACTTCAGGTTATCTAGAATGGATTCTCCTCAGGATGCAGAAGAGAGGGAGTACATGGATAAGGTACCTTATGCTAATGTTGTAGGAAGTTTAATGTACCTTATGGTTTGTAGTAGACCAGACATAGGATATGGAGTTAGTATGGTAAGTCGTTTTCTGGCAGATCCAGGGAAGCTGTATTGGGAGGCTGTTAAGTGGTTGTTGAGATATCTATATGGTACTCAATTGACTGGGTTATGCTTCAGTGATAATGCAACTTCTCATAAGGGAATTCTCGGTTATGTGGATTCAGATTATGCCAAAGACTTGGATAGAGGAAGGTCGATAACTGATATTCTTTTATGGTGTTGGGTAATTTGGTCAGTTGGAGAGCATCTTTGCAACATGTGGTTGCCTTGTCCTCAACTGAGGCTGAATATGTAGCACTAACAGAAGCAGTGAAAGAAGCATTATGGATTAGAGGTTTTGTTACTGAGTTAGGTTTAACTTTAGAACAAACTGTGGTGCTTTGTGATAATCAATGGGCAGTGCAATTGACTAAGAATGTTGTATTTCATGAAAGAACTAAGCACATTAGTGTTAGACTTCATTTTATCTGAGATGTGGTGAGTGCTAAAGAGGTGGAGGTTCAAGAAGTTAATATTAGTGATAAGTTTACAAGAATCAAACGTGTTTACAAGTGCTACGTTTATAATGTAACATGTTTCACCCAAAAGTGTGTGAAATAATAAAATGGGTATAGAAATACTCCACTTGGCGTTTAAGTATATATTGGATGATTAATAAGAAATAATAACCAGCGTCGTTTCAACGAATTCCTTTACAAGGCACCTAAAACGTATTTATTACAAGATTAAGTTCAATAATAAGTTTAACATTTAGACGTAAACTAAAGTTTTAGAATTTTGGAGTTTTGTATATTATATTTATTCGAAAGAAATATATCTTTGAAGTGTTTTAATCTAGAAATAAAATTAGGCTTAATATCAGATAATGTTTGAATATATTTTGTATATATTCTTTGTAATAAATATCGTTACAATAACGTATTATCCGATAAAAATTTATTAATCTAAATTAATTGTGTAAGTATATTTTATAATAAATTATGTTTGTAAATAATTATGAAATTATAAGATGTATAATTCCTACAATTTCCATGATTATTTCGTAATTAAACGTGATATAATGTCCATTTTATAAAATAATTATTTATAATATTTATAAATAATATTTATAAATATTATTAAGGTTTTTTAAACTAAATAAATTTACAGAAAATATTTATGTAACATTTTAAATAAGGAAAGTTTTTAAAACTTATTTTTATAATTTTTAGGAATTTTTATATATTTTATTAAAGCTTGAAAAGCATTAAAAAAATAGTTGAAGGTAGCCGGGTTCGAACCGGGACCTCCAACTCACACACCCACAAGCTTACCAGTGAACCAAGGCATCCAGCCGCGCTTAAACCCCGTTTCAAATTCTTTTAAACACTGATTCAGAAACTCCCCCAAATCAATATAAACCCTAATTTGATTTCCCCCAATTGAACCCCGATTCGATGTTATTACCCATCGAGTTTATGGGGCTTTTGTTCCCCTTGTAAAATCGAGCAGAGGGGTGTTTTCAATTACATGATTGGGTATTTAATTCGACAGGAACAGACGAAGAACAGTTCGCAATTGTTTTGAAACCAAATGATGATCAAACCTCGATGGAAATCAAATTAACTTTGCAGATAGTTTCTATTGATGATAATGGTCAAAAGCCCTCTGTTAATTTGGGTTTAGAAGATTCGGAAAATGGTGTTCAATAGAGTTGCAGGTCGCAATGAAGATGATGATTGATTTCTGTGTTTGTGTTTGTTTTCGGTGAAATTGGCACCTGAATTCGATTAGGTGTTTATAAATGATCGTGTTGGTAGCTTTAATTTGTTTATTATTGTTGTTTGAGTGTATTTTGAGTTGTATTGAATCCGAGATAAAAGTGAAGATTAAAGCCGTTTGTTTGACTAATTCAACACGTTTTATGTTGGAATTCAATCCGAATTGGATCCAAAGAAGCTTTCGGTGAGATTGTGGGGTTCAAAATCGAATAATTTGGTTGATTTGGTCGGGAATTTAGTGGCGTTCGATGTGGGAGCTTTGGATCCGATTATTTCGTTGGTTAAACGTGTTTAACGGGTGCATTGGGTTCGAAACTAGTCCACGAACGCATTAGAACCGGTTTTGTGAGTTAAAATTGAGTAATTTTATCGATTTGGCCTCGCCGGAGTTCGGCCGGAGACCCGCCGGAGTTCGGCCGGAGAATCGAGGGGGAAGCAGTGGGTTTTTGAAATTTTACACAAATGGTCCCTGCTGTTTCTAAGTTAGCATTTTATGTTATAAACTTATTTATTAAGTTTCATAAATTACAAGACTGCCCCCTGGACTTTTGTTATTATTATTGTTATTATTATTATTATTATTATTATTATTATTATTATTATTATTATTATTATTATTATTTATTAGTATTATTATTATTGTTATTATTATCATTATTATTATTATTATTATTATTAATTTTTATTATTATTATTATAAGAGTTTAAAAAGCCGAATTACGAGATGTTAAAATATTACATTATGATATCTGGACTGAGATGGGTATAAACTCAGTGTCACGGGGAGAGAACACGTACTCATGGCATAAAGTTCACATCAATTATCTTTTGTTAAAAACACATCATTCACATCAAATATGTTTCATTTAAAATAATCCTTCATCAAGTCCTTAAAAGCTAATCATTTTATATATTCATTGTTTTTGTATTTTGATTGAAATGTTATATTTATAATACTAATACGTAATATTCTAAAATAATTATAAATCTTGATTGTATATCTACTTGATTCCTAGACAAAGTAATTTAATATGAACTATATTATAACAATTATAAAGAAATATTAAGAAGAAAATATTTATATAGTAATTTTCATATCCTTGAGTGTTTTCTCAAGTTTTATCCTGTGTGAGTTATATTCAACGCAAGCACAAGCCTCCGATATAGTTACTATCATCGAGTTTGGAACCTTTTGCGGATTATGGATTATGAACAAGAAGTAAACATATATAAACAAAATATGCCAATGAATTTCGTCATCTAAGTTTGTAATCTTTTGAATTGACGAGGATTATACAATTATCTGATAAGGATTACACAATGAACTGTAAACATAAAAAATTTAAATATTTTAGTATTATGTTATTCGAAAATCATCATTTTAGAAAAACACAATGGTCAACATAAACACAATGGATAACGCTAAAACCAACACTAAACTGGACGGTTAGTAATAGACACAATGAGCTATTTGACGAAAATTACATAATTACCTGATCAAGATTACATAAAGAACCGGAAAATATATAATAATTATATTTTTAACATTCTGCTATTTAAAATTATTATCGGAAAATATATAATAATTATATTTTTAACATTCTGCTATTTAAAATTATTATTTTAGAAAAACAAGATGATCAATATTAGACATAATGATCGGACAAATATTATACAAATATCTGATATTACACAATAATCTGACGAATATTACACAATGAACTGAAATAACGTGAAAAAAATATTGATTTTTTATGTATCAACATTATACGCGTTTTAAATATTAAAAAAAATAGTTTTTATGGTGCGCAAATATAAAAAATATTAATGTTGTATGTAAGTTATGAATGTTTAAAAAAATGAAACCTAAACATGTGAATAACTTTGGTTTTATCATTTAAATTTTATTTTTTAATATTATACCACCGAATTGTCTTTGCCTTAGATCTAATATCTAATAGATGATAATTATATATTGTCACCCTTTTTAGTTTTTAATATCTACTATATTAACTACATCCACTTTATTATATCAAACTGAAACATGATACAACAATTAATTATTCAAGCGGAACTTCATCCATTATTTCAAACCATACAGAAAACCAAAACACACTGAAAGCCAAAATACATCGACTAAGAAGATTAATAAGCTTAATAACCTTCAGGATGAGCAGCAGCATAATCCTCAAGAGCCTTGTAGGTGTTCTCGTACAACTCTTTCTCTTTCTTAAGAAAATCTTCGGACGGTTTCTCATCGCCCTTACAGTTATAGACAATAGTTTGTTTGAACACACATCCTCCGTCAGAAGGCACAACCTTGACATGGTAATTGATGGAGTCCAATATGCCCATCAAGTTATCTCCTTCGATGAACGAGTAGCTATAACTACAGTTGCTCACATCTATCGCATCAGTCTTGTGCTTTGCACTTTTGAATGGGACAGCTATATTAAACACAAACATATAAAGAGTAAATTTGTATAATCCATTAGAAAAAGAAATAGTTATTAATAAATCACATAGTGGTATGATCTCTTACCATCACCGAATGTGAAGATCTTTATTGTTCCAACGCCTCCGCTTCCTTCTACAGTCTCAATAGACTTGAAAACTTGAGGGAATACCTTAGGTGCGATGTTATCAAAATCACTAAAAACCTTAAAGACTCGGTCTGCCGGGTATTGAGAAGCAATCTCAACCTCTAGAGTAACAGACATGTTTGATGAGTTTCGGAGAGAAACTGAGAAAGAGATTGATGGTTTTGTTGTGTATGTTAGATGGATATGTTGCGATGAAGTGGGCATCAACTTTGTGGTATTTATAGACCAAAATAAGCCCATCAAATTTGACCAAAATAATACTTCGAGGACACTTATGATTCAACACGGATTTTATTATTCCTTTTGGTTTTGTCGTGTCAGGACCTGAGAAGGTGGCTGTGCTTAATATGGACAAGTAGTGAAAATAGTGAGATATTTAAAATTTTGATTGACATGACTTATTTATAGGTATTTCTTTTTTATACTTTTTTTAGTTTGATTGTTTATATATTAGTCTTCTTATATTTAGTTTATTTTTAATTATTTTAATAATTAGATTATTACTCTTCACTGAAAAAACTAGCTTGTTTTTGGTTTATAGATAACATAAAGAGTAGTAGATACAAGTTAGAAGGTAAAATAAGAAAGAAAAAAATAGTTAAATATGATTGATAAAAGAATTACCTCAAATTTAATTTCATACCACCTCTAAACAACCGCTTGAAAACATGTAGAATGATTGTTTGCATGCTTAATGGTTGTTCGAGTATAACACTAAATAACCGTTTGCAGGTTATGTCAAATCTCATGATTATGTCAAATCTCATGACTTCCTATTATTTTAAACAGTCCGCTTGAGTTTGTCGCCGAACAGCCGTTTAAGTTTGAAGTTGACCTATTTAAGTTAAGGGGTGGTATGGCTTATAATAACTCATTTAGATTTATTATTTAAAAGTTTGTTAGTTAGAAGAGTGGGTTACAAAATTCATATATTAGTTTTACCAAATCTGCACCAAATGTAATTTTTCCCCGAATATGTAAGTGATTTAATATTTTATTTGACCCTGTTACCTTTAAAGTGAGGACGAACATTTGTCACATGAATTGGGGTGGTAAATAATTATCAGCATTATATTATTAGATATTTCTACGAACTTACGAAGCATCTTCTTAGTATATATCAAAGATAAAATATTAAAAGGTCAGATTATGATTATGATCTTTTAAAAAGTAGCTTTAAATAAAAGTTATTTTAAGAAAAGTGATATTACATAGTATCATAATAAATAACTAGTAATTATAGCGCGCGCGTTGCCGCGCGTATGCGAGTTTTAATGTAACCCCAAATCAAAAGCAAAATGAATGTTCAAAACCACAAAATCAGTAAAATACACAAAGTAAAACACACCAAAACCCCAAATCCATAACACACCAGAACATGCGGAACCCAAAAAACTAAATCAAAGCCCAACACCATACACAAAACAAACGAAAATCAAAGCCGTAAGAAAGCGACACAGTCCAAAATAGAAAACCGATAAAAATCAAATCCTCAAAAAGAGCAAACAAAAGGAAAACCCAAACATTAATAGCGAGAATCGTCAGGGTATCGATAACGAAAGAAAGAAAGCAGAAAACCGGAGAAAGACAACGTCAACGAACCCTACAAATCAAAAACATATGCCCATATACAAAAAACCTCATCCGAAATTCTCGAGCCCACACACAAAACAAACCATATTAAAATACAAGCAAAAAATAATAATAAACACACAAACAAAAATACACACAAAGAAAATTAATAAAAAAAGGGAACACACAAACAAAATATACACACAAAGAAAATTAAAAAAAAAAGAGAAAATCCCACCGACCGACTTTCTTCTTGTAACACATGTGTAATGTTTGATCAATATAATGAGAAACTCTTCTATAAATGTTTGTTGGTTGATTAATATTATATCTATTTATATTATTTATTGATACACGCATATATGACAATGTTATATAGGTTTACAGTTGTTAGACATAGTTCTGAACCATTAAAGGTTCAAGAATGTGTTTAACTAAGGATCCTGATTCAGTCGCACGACTGGACCATGCGAATGGGCCAATCGCACGACTGAATCAGGTGATTGAGTCAATCGCACGATTGAGTCATAAGACTGACTCAGTCGTACGAATGAATCAATCGTATGACTCAGTCGCACGACTGAGCCAGTCGCTTGGCTCAGTCGTACGAATGAAAGCTGTAACCTATAAATACCACTTAATACGTGAAAAAATGGAATACTTCGATAATTCTCAACCCTAGCCGTTCCAGATCGCACAGAGCGTCCCTTCCAACTTCATAGAGCGTTCCTGATCATTGCTAATCAGTTCTTAACGTTTTTTAATCGTTAGTCTTGATCCGGGTTTACATTCTCCCTGATTGGATCGTTAATCAAATAGAATTCCGCGCTATTTGATTTGGTTTCACGTTGAATCAGTTAGTACTCCGTCGTACTCGGTCCTAACATGATGCATACTTGAGTTTCTTATTAGGGTGGCCGGGGCATCAAGCGGGTAGAGGAGGCGGGTGGGTTGACCATTGAAAATAAAAATAAAAATAAAAATAAAAATAAAAATAAAAATAAAAATAAAAATAAAAATAAAAATAAAAATAAAAAAAAAATAAAAATAAAAATCCTTACGTGTTGTAGGATACTTGAAAATAATATTTCCACCCAAAAAAACATATAAATCCCCATTCCACCACACCACACTTTCCTCACAAAACAAAAAAAAACACATAATCCCCCCTTTCCTACACCTGCAATCAAATTATCATGTCCGGATACCCCCACAACCCCTTCGGCTACGGTGCTCCACCGTCGTCGCAACCCTACTCCTCCGCCCCTACACCACCGCAGCTCAGCCCTACGCCACCGCAGCCCAACCCTACGGCGCACCACCGCAACCCTACGGTGCACCAGCACAGCCCTACGGCGCACCCCAGCCCTCGGCCCCATACGGTGCACCACCGCAGACAAAACCCCCCAAAAGACCACAACAAACCCTCGGCGGCACCCTACGGCGACCCTCAAGGCGCCGGAGGATACCGGGGTCGTACGACAGCCCGTTCGCGGCGTTTCTGCCATCGACGTTCCCTCCGGGGACGGATCCGAACGTGGTGGCGTGCTTTCAGGCTGCCGATCGGGATGGAAGCGGGGTGATTGATGATAAGGAGCTGCAATCGACGTTGTCGTCGTATAACCAGAGCTTTAGCATCCGTACGGTTCATTTGTTAATGTATATGTCACCATAATATATAATAATAAAATAAAAAAAATAAAAAAACTCCGCCACCGACATCTTAGATTAATAGTAACTAGGAAATGAACCCACGCGTTGCCGCGGGGTTCTTATTTGAATGTCTAACAGACACAAGTGTTAAGTAATCTTATAAATTGACACAATAAAATTATTAGTATTAAAGTTACATTTAGTTTCAAATTTTTATTTACCAGAAGTCATCAAAGATCAACAGTTAAAGGTGAAAAAGAATTACCTCGCTCTTTGTATATAGTCTAGTCACTTTTATCCGATCATTGTCAAGAAGATCAATAAATCTAATGTATCCACCTGAGATCACACTTGATAATAGCAGAAATTAGTAAAGATTCTCACTTGATAATAATAGAAATTAACAAAGAGTTTAACTGTTTAAAAGACAAATCAAACAGGTTGATTATATAAAGATTAGCAAAATTTATCTTTACTAAATCAAGTTCTTTATGTTTCAAGTTTTTTTTCTCTTTTTCTTGTGGTCTTACTATAACAAAAGTTAGTCTAACATACCTGGGAAATTTTCTTAAATGGGTCAACCGGGTCATAGCAAATAACCTGGTACTATAACAAAAGTTAGTCTAACATACCTGGGAAATTTTCTTAAATGGGTCAACCAGGTCATAGCAAATAACCTGGTAATTTCATAACCATGCTCGAATCAGAGAAGAACCTGCAAAATAACGCCTTGAATATTAAAAACCAATTGCAATGCAAAGTAACTAATTGAAGGATGCATGCATCAATGTTGATTCCTAAAAGAAATTTATGATGTAAATGGTTCAGATTCATTAATGCAACTTTTGAAAGATACCACATGTCTATACACGTAAGGTGACAATATAATCTGTCAAGTAATTACATCAAATTCAGTCTTCATAACTTTCCTAAACATTCTAAGCTATTGATAACATATCAACTGACCAACTAACCATACCAACCGCCTCAATAAAACACCATGAATTTTGATAGGGAAAATAACAGTTGTTTCATGAAAGAACCTCATAAGGATTTATGGGTCGACCCAGCTGTTATGGGGCAGGCCCATGTGGGTTAGTCGGTAGTTGTTGAATCGATCAAAAGGAGATAGTGGGATAGAGGGTTAGTGGGGTGGGTAGTTAGGTTTTTATTTTACTATTTATTCATGTTCACGTAGAGAAGCAGAGATAGAGAATTAGTATTTGAGTAGTTCATTTGTAATTGGAGTTTCACCCTACTCCAATTGGGTTGTTTTTGTTCATAATTTTTAGTAATCAAGCAAGCCGACTTTTGGCATCTATCAGAACCATACCCTGGTTTTCAACAAATCAGGAGAACACTATTGGAGAAGTCAATTTTATTGATAAGAGAACCATACTTAGATTCATAAATGCTGCAAAAATAAACTACAGATCCAAAAAAACTGACATAACTGGATTCTCATTCTAATTGAGAACCAAGAAGGGAGATTGCAAGAGCAGGGAGAAACCTAATATCCACTTGTCTGGGATATATAGCTAACAATCTGATAGAAATCAAGTAATGGAGTATGATAAATAAGATAAATTAACTAATAGAAATCAAATAAAAAACCAGGAAATAAATAAATGAGATAAGTGCAGAAAGTTGATCCATAAGCCTTTGGGTCTCATATGAATACATGAGCCATCCTTCATTTACAGAAAATAAAAGCTGCAAAAACAAACCACAGATCCATATATCTCGATCAGGTAACAAAATTAACATAACTTGAGAAGGGATATTACAAGAGCAGGGAGAAACCTAATACAATCATTAGGGATTTGGGCATTGTTCCATACATCACACCCATTATCCCTTTAGCCACTGCAGCAAACCATGGCCTGTTTTGCCAAGTTCAACATTGCACAAGAGAATATAAATATAATCAAACAGAGAACACATAACTCGATTAGAATCAGGACAGGAAGAAAATAAACGAATAGGTAGGTAACCACTCACCCCAAATTAACGAATAGGTAATACCAACCATAAAGTAGGTGATTCCACCTAGTTCAAAACCACCAAAGTTTTACAAATAAATCTGGACACATTACATATTTTATAACATGGAAATAGAACCTGAAGTTCTCCAAAGTCAAAAGCTGTGTTATTTCTTTGAAAAGATCTTCATTAAAAGCTGAAAACACCTTCAAATCCTTCACTAAAATTTCAACAGCTTTAGCACGATCCTTCCTATAAATTGAAAAAAAGAAAATATAAGAATCTAATGCATCATTCCAGAACAATGTCATTATGTGTTTCAAAGTTCAAACCCAATTCTATTCTACCATTTTATAACAATTAAAAGTCCTAATAAGTAAATCGCTAGATAGCAAAAAGTAAATAACAAAGCGTAAAAAGTCTCCAGCTTTATCATCATTAATTGCATTTCAGGTTGTATAACATAACCACCTGCATAAGAAATGCCAATTCGAGACACCTGCATACGAAAGCACTCAATTTAATAATGTAATCATACAGAAACATACTTATCTAGGGCTTCTAGGTACTTCTGTTTCCGTATCTCAAAGAAGATCTTCATCGAATATCTGTTATGGTCCACCTTCGTGAATCCAGAAAGATACTTCTCCACCTCATCCCATTCCCCATTCGTCACCATTTCCTCAAAGTATCAAATATTGAAGAAAAAACCAGACTCTTGCTCCAGTCTTAATAACAAACCAAACCCAATAACACTTAAACACAACACCACAACCAAAATCAAAAGCAGTAAACCATTTAGCAGTAAACCCTACCTGTGAATAGTCTCCTTAAACTTCTCTTCATCCAAAAACTGAAGTATTAAAAACACCAGCTCTCTGCTAAGAGAAGACATAGTTTTCCTCTCTTCCCAAAATCTGCACAAAATCAAATTTTTAATAAAGTTTAAGAATATACATATATAAAAAACCCTGTAGAAGGCCATCATCGTCAATTTGAAGGTTCTAAGCTCTGAGGGGAACATGAGTAAATTCTTAACCAGAGGATGATTGAAAAAGAGAGCAGATAGGAGAGTAACAAATTACCATGTCTAGTACACAAATAGTCCAATACCAGTTACAAATTTCCTAAGAAAAAAACATAATGCATCACCACACATCATACTGAAACTTAAACACTTCCAAAATAAACCAAGAAATGATCAGTAGACAACAGGGTCTATGATCCGCTTTCGTAATCGGTGGAGTCTCGTCGCGAACGTACCTGTTGACCATCCGCACCGGCGCCGGCGACCGTACCCTCTCCGCCGGCAACTCCGGCAGCGGATCTAACGGCGGAGATCCGTGTGACGCTTCTAGTTCCGCTTGTGGCTCTGGTTCTACTTCAAATCGTTCGGGAGTGAACCCATGGCTTAGGGATGATAGGGATGATAGAGAAGACATGGATGACAACGGACAATCTTCCGGCCACTTCGCCGGAGAAGAAGCGTGTGGTGTGGGCGCCGCGAAGTAGGCAGTGATGGCGGTGGAGTGGGTAGGGTTTTGTTGGTGATGGTGTGAGGTCGGTGGCACTGTAGCCACCGACATAAATCTTTAATAAGAATAGTAATTTTTTTAAATATAAAATAATATCATCTAGTACTCTAAAACCATCTTACTTTATACTTTGCACCCTAATCGTAGTTCTTAAAAAACTAATTACCGAAATTTACGCCCTTTTTAGTATGCATCTACTATTTATGTTCTAGAAGAACCTTAAGTTACACTTCACCCCTGACGTGACATGCCGACCAAAATATAATAAATTGCAATAATTTTTTATTTCTTAATTTTCTTTTGAACGCCAGTTACTTTACCTAAAAGTTAGCAAATAGTTTTTTTTTATGATTTTTATCTTTTTTTCTACTTTTTATCGGTTGATGATTCATTCTAAGTGATTTATTATTTCTTTTGATGTTTTTTACTACTAGTATTTTTTTAGAACTAACAAATACCGTTTGTAGCACCACCACACTCGAACCTCCGCTATATGGGACGTCAGCAGTTTTTTTCATTGTCACATGGAAATTATTTATGCGTTATCAATTTCTCTTTTTTCATTCAAATGATATCATTCATAGAAATCGAAGACATAAGGAAATGAACTTAAATCATAGTTCAGTTATTTAGTGCAAAATTTATTTTCTTTTCTAACCAAATCTTTTCTTTATTAGCTTCTTTAATCAATACACATCGTAATTTCCCATTTCATGCCCGAATTTAGAGTTTTATGGCCTTTGCTAAGTGCTTTAAACCATTCGAACTCACCGCAAGTCCGCAACCACTTCCTGATTCCAATGAAAGTGAGAGACTCTTTGTTCTCATCATCTCCTCCATGTATGTGTGTATTGTTTATGATTTGGGTTAATCTTGTGGGATTTGATTTTCTTAGGTACTATATCTGGCTTCTTTAACGTCATAATTTCTTCTCGCATAGCCACTGAGGTTTATCTCTTCTCCGAGTGATGTGGATTATAATTATTTTTTTTCTCAACATTTTGCTTTATTACTAAACGTTGTTACTTATACGTTATTTCAATAACTATAACCTAAAAGCTCATTTCACAATTACTAAATCTTAATCAATAACTATTTAATTTAATATTTTTATTAATCTCGCGTATTACACGAGCTTCTAATCTAGTAATCTAGTAAATAATAATATACTCAATCATATAGGATGATAACTAAAAAGTAAATAAATGCAAACTAAAACGCATCAATATATGTCATTTGAGTATTGGAAACGAAGTTTAAGGAATTCATTTTAGCAAGTCTTAGTATATTTAATATATATTAATTAACAACTTAAGGTTGTATTGATGGTTGTACTTTAAGCTTTTGAGGTGGTATATGCCTTTTGTTTTTTGATTTCTTTTATTCTTTTTATTTTAAACTAAATACTTTTATATCTTTTACATTTTAACCTATATAATTTTTCACTTTTAACTTTGATCGCCTATTCTTTACTTCTTTTACAAAATTTCGTTTACATTTCGCTCTAAATTTTGAGACTTAATACGCCGTAACGTGCGTGCATAGTTCAATGTTATAACGCTTATTTTTTCCTACTTAACGAACCCAATGCAACATCCGGATCCTAGATCGACTTAGCTATTGCTTTGTAACGTTTTACGTTTCACAAGCGTGGTTCAATGTTTTTACGTCTACTTTCCCTTCGATTTTTTTTCTTTTTTATTTCCATTTTAATACGAGTTTTTTCTGTATTGATAACCGCTAACGGTAGTGTGATATTAGTGATATATTGTATGGTTTTTACGCCACCGCTGCAAGCGGGGGCTTGATACTAGTTTAATCTACAAACAAATCTATAACTCTGAAATGTATATGACAGGGCCCACTGTAACAAAAAAAAAAAAAAAAAAAACTATACTACTGCGGGTCTGCCTTGGGCCCTAAAAGATTAAGTATTGGATCATTTGGGCTTCATTTGTTGGGCCATCAATCACTCCAAATCGACTCCAAGACTCCAATTAGTCGATGAAGAAACAATCAGCTTTCTTCAACTCATCATCGACAGATGCTTGTGCAGTTGTGATTTGTGAAGATTCTGGAACTCTCAAGTGTAAACCCAGGTTCGATTAATCTTATTGATTATTGTGGTTCATCATCAATTACCATTTGTTCAATATTCACTTTCACTTGAATGAAAGCTAGGGCTGTTTGTATACTTCTGTTCACACAAGTCTGATTTTAGGGTTTTGCGAAGATGGTGTTTGGTCAGGTGGTAATTGGTCCTCCTGGTTCCGGCAAGACCACTTACTGCAATGGCATGTCACAGTTCCTCCAACTCATCGGGAGGTACACTTGTGTTCGTTTTCACTCTTCATCACTATTCAATGTGATTATCTCATGATTAATCTTAATTGGTGACGAGATTGTAATTTATGTTTCAGGAAAGTTGCTGTTATCAATTTAGACCCTGCAAATGATTCATTGCCGTATCCTGTTCAAACTTTGATTGTTTCATCAGATTTGATCATAGTTTGCCTTTTGGTTGATGTTATATTAATAAAATGTATGGTTTCTTTAATATGTATTTTTAAGATATGATTGTGCTATCAACATTGAGGATCTTATAAAACTCAGTGATGTGATGAATGAACATTCTCTAGGTCCTAATGGAGGTTAGACGTCTCTCCTGCTTGTTATATAGAAGAACTTGATTTTCATTTGTCAATACTACCTTTTGAGCTTCTCTTATCCTTTTAGGTCTTGTGTATTGTATGGATTACTTGGAGAAAAATATTGACTGGTTGGAATCTAAACTGAAACCTCTTTTGAAAGGTTAGTACGCATTACGCCCTAGCATGGACATAGTGAGTTTTTTTTTTTTTTTTTACTTAATTTTTTGTGATCATCTGTTAGCCTTTTTAATTTTTACATTCATATATGATTATATATATTTTTTGGAGTATCTTACCCGTAACAAACTCACTAGGTTACTTTCTTTGTTTATCAATACATATTCTTTAGCTGATGTTTTTACATTTGGCTCTTATTATATCAAACTACCAGTCTACCCTTTCTAGTATTAGATTTAACTTCTGGCAACTTTTACACCTTCCATCCCATGAAAATTCAGATTTCTTTCCTACTTATATTGTCCCTTGCATTTGCAAAAATGTTTTTGAGAACTTTTTCTGTTATATCTCTCTTTGTCCTGTACATCATTGCAAATATGCTTATCTTATTGATTTGGGTATAAACCTTTTTTTTTAATTTACTTGTCAATTCTCATGGGATGAGTTAGTGTATTTTGACTGGAGGACATTAAATATTAACTCAAATTAGAAAGAAGTTAAGAATAATAAAAGTTTAAGCCCCAACTAGATAATGAATACATGAACTTATAATGGATTATGGCTTGATATAATTCATTATGCAAATTAGGGTTCTCAAATAAATTTATTTGCAGACCACTATTTTCTCTTTGATTTCCCTGGCCAAGTAGAACTGTTCTTCCTTCATTCGAATGCGAAGAAGGTCATCATGAAGCTGATTAAAAAACTGGATCTTCGGGTAAGGTGATGTCTTTTTTTGGTTTTGCAGATTTGTTTTGAATTACATTCGCAAACACACACAAACCTTTTTCTGGAAGTGTGTTTACAGTTATGGCTTCCTTTTACAGTTGACTGCAGTTCATTTGGTTGATGCCCACCTCTGCAGTGACCCCGGTAAATATGTGAGTGCATTGCTTCTATCGCTGTCAACAATGCTCCATATGGAACTGCCACATGTAAATGTCTTGTCTAAGATCGATCTTATTGAGAGCTATGGAAAGCTAGGTATGAAACCTTTTTATTACTACATTCTTTCCAGAATTTGACTTAGGGGGTGACCCCAGGAAATATGTGAGTGCATTGCTGATTTTTACTGCAGCCTTCAATCTTGATTTTACACCGATGTGGAAGACTTGTCTTATTTACAGCACCATCTAGATCAAGATCCCCGATCTTCCAAGTATAGGTAGGTTGCTGATTGACACCTTAACTGGTTTTGGTAGAGTTGGTTGAATGGGCCGGTATGGAGGGTTGGGTAACGGGCTTTGTTCAAGACGGTTGTTTTTTATATGTGGATAAAAAAAGGTCTGGTCAGGCTGGATTAGATATTCTTACGAAACTATAATACTTAAATTGTGATAATAATTGATTTTTCTTAGTTACCTGTTTGACTCGTTACCAACAAGATACAAAACCCGAATCTACATGTTTCTACACATATGGGTTGAAGTGGTCCCCCTTGGTTTTAGTTCTGGCATCTCACTTAACTTTAGAAGCATATACAGTATACTCAAAGTGAACTTATCAGACCGTATTTATGGTGTTAGAAAACTCACAAAAGAACTCTGTGAAGTAGTTGAAGATTTTGGTTTGGTCAACTTCACTACCTTGGCTATTCAGGCATGTTAATTTCTACCAATTATATTACTAAGTAGGCTATGTACACAAGATTGACATCAGTCAGTGTTAAAAAAATTTTAGGATAAAGAGAGTGTTGCAAGTCTTGTGAGACTAATAGACAAGACCAACGGGTATATATTTCAAGGCATTGATGCTAGTGCTGTTGAGTTCAGCAAAATTGCTATTGGAGAAACAGATTGGGATTACTACAGATATCCTTTAATTGATTGCAATTTTCTTACCCTTGGCTTATTTCATTTAGCTTGTGTGGTCTGCATTTGGTTTTAAGTTCATATACTTTCATCATTTAATCATATTCATATGCATGTGCATGCTGTTTTTGATCCTCCACTATGCATGAGACTAAAACAGTATTTTTTATATCAGTATAGGTGGCAAATACGTGTGTCAAACCTGTTGCATATTCGATTAAATATGTTTAAAAAACTTTTATTAATTAATGATCCATTTTTTCTTAGAGAAGGCAACTTGAGGGTTGTTAACAACCTGAGTGTGCTTTGGACCATTACCATATTAAATATTTAAACCTATTTGATTTGTTTCTCTTTTAACTAAATATGTTGAGGTTATCAGTTATCACTTTTTGATGTGCTGTCAATGAAAAAGTATCAGATATGGAATACTTGACAATAGTTTTCACAACAGCAGCAGTGCAAGAGAAGTACATGAAAGATGATGAAAATTTTGATTCTGATGACTAATCAAAGGGTGAGTTCATTCCAAACTCTTCCATATTACATTAAGATGGAACTTTTAACTCTTTTTGATGAATGCATCAGGTCTTCAGCGTTTGAAGGAATCATTAACTACACAAACAGTCCCTAAATGTGTCTTCCAATGTAAAAATTCAAAGGCTACTGTTGTTTAAGTTCATGACCATGTAGGTGATGGAAAATGGAACAGCAGGATATCAAATAGATTTTGTTTGGGTATGAGTTACAGATTGTCGAGTAGCAGTTTAGTCTTAAACTTTTGTTTATACTTTATACTGACATGACATTGATGTTGTTATAAAAATGTATGCATTATGATTTCATGTTATATTATTAAACTCAAATGTTGTGCCATTGACTCGGTCTATGGCAGAAAATGCTGACAGCAGACAGGGTGAGGGGTTGACACACACTGGCAAACTTTTTGGTCTATATTATTTCCTACGTATGAATTGGCTCAAAGTCAATATTGCGTTGCTATCCAAACAGTTTCTGATATTGCATGAAAATTGGTTAAACCAATGGTGCATATCCAAACAGCTTAACCAGGTTCACTTTTGGTGCTGGTTGAAACAAATCTTATATGGATGTTTC
This sequence comes from Flaveria linearis, assembly GCA_024085815.1. NCBI lineage: Eukaryota > Viridiplantae > Streptophyta > Magnoliopsida > Asterales > Asteraceae > Flaveria > Flaveria linearis. The sequence goes on from CM044002.1 coordinate 18,706,716, forward strand.
TGTTTTCTTTTGTGCTCAAGTATGTTGATGGGACCGAAGGTCTCAGGTTCGATCCGTGGAAACGGCCTCTCCACAAAATGTGGGGGAAAGACCGCGTACATCTTCCCTTAAATGGGACGGACCCTCCCTGGACCCTGCGAAAATGCGGGAGCTCTTTACAGCACCAGGTACGCCCTTTATGTTGGTGGGCAATGAGAAGACTTGGAAGCTTTGGAGATTGTAATTTAAGTAATGAAAGAATCATTGAATTTTGTCATCTGAACTTCTCGTATATATGATTTTTGTAATATTAACACGTAGCCTAAGTTTGGTGTTACTAAGATCATCACCAATAAGAAACTTTAAACATAACAAAAAACATGTCTAGTCAAACGTCACATCAAGAAACACTTGGTTCATTAAAAGCGTAAAAAATCTTCAAACTTGAAAACATTGCCATCATCAGCTCTTTTGTTTTTAACTACCTATTTCTTTCCGTATGCTCACAAAGTCGGTTTTAGGTGTTCATGGGGAAGAAGAACAGATGCCTTAAAACCGCCACGCCCCAATGGAAAGAACTTGATAAAAGTCTACGAGGTTGTTCTTGGGGCCTAGAAAACACCTATTGAGCTATTGGTGATGGTCTAAAACTAGTAAAAGTAGAGAAAGAATCACAGCTTAGGTTTGTTATTGGCCCTGAAGATGCTTTCATACCCCAAAAAAATCTAATTTAAAATTCACTTAATTCTCCATTCATCAGTTTTGCTTTCCAAATAAGATGTGCACGCACTTCACAACAGACAACAGATCTAAAATATTTAAAGAGTAGACAGTTTGGTCTGGCAGAAATAAAAACCAAACCAAACAGAAACTACTTGCATTATTCTGTAGTACACAAAGGATCTATAGATTACATACTTTTACATTTTAATAAAAAGAACACTCTAATCTGCTACCTGTATGCAAATTGCATTTGGGAATCACTTTCTTCCGATTTGGAAGGGCAAATATATCCCATCTTTTATCATGCTTTCCTTCCAATGTTCAAGTATACCATCCGCAGACGGTAACTTGTTTCTCTTTGATTCATCAAGTTCCCCAATTCACCAGCCAAGAAATCATCCTCTGAATCATAATCATCATCCAACGCCTCATTATTCGTCAACTTTGACTTTTCAAAACCAAGACTTTCAAAAGATTCGTCGAGCGTTAACTCATCAGCAAAACGTTCCATTACATCGTGTAATTTCTGTCCTTTAATATCTGTTGGTGTTTCTAAATCAGGCTCGTGTGTAAGGTTACTGCTTGAACTTACCTGATATGAGTTGTTTGACTTTGACCCACAAAGTGATTGCAGTAATCTTGATAATTTATAGGCTGAGGCTTCCATTGTTATATCATGGGTGTCAATTTTGTCAAGAAGTTTTCTTAAAAAGGATCGAGTAATTTTACCTTTGTACTCCTCAAATAATCCTCTCCATTCCTTCTCTCGAACCTGAAATGGGGCGTGGGCCATGCTGTTAAGAATTGTCAAAGCTTTGTCATAATCGTCTTGGATCATAGCTCGACATATGATTTCAACGAAGAATGATGAAGGTGGTATTTCACCCGCTTCCAGCATTACATCAAATGCATGCTCCAGTAAATGGGTCTGAAATAAACATACACATATATTTAAAAATGGAACTTCCAAGATAAATGATAAAATACTCATCATTTTGTATCACACTAAGGCCAGAACATTTTTAGATCCAAATAAGGTTAAGAATTTAAACCAAAACTTAGAGGTGCCAATTACTTGTAAATATTGGATTTGGGTTGTGTCCGTTTTATCTCGCTCAAGTCAGATGAAAGTGTTAGGTAATAGGGGAATGGGTTAAATGGGTTGGGGTTGAAAGACACCCAAAGTATAATTATTGTTTTATTCCAAGATTTTTATATTATTATTGTTCTTGTATACATAAATAATGTATTAACTATTTATAGAAAACTTAAAGAAATGGCCAAAAATATGTTAGTGGGTCAACCCAACCAAACCCATTCTGTTGCATATCGTATTAAGAAAGTGGCTCGTTCCGAAGCAAATCCATTATCCAATCCACCTGACCCAATCATCTCAATACTGCTGCCGGTAAAGCTTGACCTCAAAAGTTAAACCATATGTCTGAATATCCCCAAGAAACCAACAAAAAATGAAAAAGCACAAACCTTCCCAGCCCGGGATGCTTCAACAAGCAGAAATGAGTGCTTGTTCTGATCAAGCTGATACCCAGAAAACACCATTTCCTTATAAACATAATCAAAATACTCCCATTGATGAGAACTAGCAGAAACTCTTAGCATTTCTCCATACGTGTATGCATCCGGGCTAACAAACGGGCCATCACGACCCACACTAATGTTATGGCCATTGGACCTTTTTGTTTCTTCAAATAATTCCTTGGCTTCAAAAACATATCGCTTCGACCATAAACTTTAAGCATGGCGTTTATAATTCCAATGTCGGGAGGACAATGCTCTTTACTGATATCAAAGATTCGTATACAATTACCAATATGTCCTCCATCCATTGAAGACAATATCATGCCCGTAAAGGTAACCACCAAAGGTCTTGTTAGAGGAAGTCTTTTCATCTTATTGATCTGCATTAGAAGTCAATTCATGAGTACCTATGAAATTTACATCATCAGCAACATGTAAACAGGTATAATGGGGTGTTTGAATGAGTGTATGAGAAGTCACAATGATCTCCTTTTACCATTTGCAACAGAAGTGGTTATATAAGAGTAAAATACATTTATCTTTAGAGTGTTAGTCCGATTTCACTAGGCATCAATTTATCCCTTTTTTACAAAAAAAAACTGCCATATTTGTTTATCTTTATCTATTCTTTTTCTAAAATTATCAGAAATGGACATTTTAACATATTATTACAACCTCAAACAGAAAAAATATACCAAAGGCAATCTCCAAAAGCCTGTCTAGTTATAGCTGATTATTTGATTCTGATTAAATACTTTCGCTTAAGCGCACATCTGAGCTCCCCGTAAATGAGTTTTCATTATATAGGATTCGAATTAATCAGATCTTGGAGAAACCGGAAAGGGTGAAAAAAAATTGATTATTGAGATGCATGTAAATGTACCTTACTATTCCTCTCTTTAATCAATTGATTATCTAATTGCGATTCTTCACATTGCAATAATCAATTTAACGCACAACCAAACGCCCTCTAAGAAAAAAACTTGAATTCTAAAAGTTTACCTCCACAATAGCTTCTTGCCACATCCCATTGTAGCAAAGACAAAATGCCAGCTCACAGTATACCGAAGCGGCCCCAACAATACCATTTGATTCCATATCCCTCACCGCTTCTATTGCTTCACTCACTTTACCTTCTTTCGAGAAGGCCTTAACTAACACTAACAAATTATACAAAAAAATCATCGACATGTGTGAAGTCATGTTGATACATTCAGAGGGAAGTAAAGTTACCTTTATAAGTAAGGGCATTTGGAGCATTCCCACTTTTCTTCATCTTCTCAAAGTACTCATGCACAAGCTCATACTTCCCAGATGCTAACATTACCTTTCAGAAACGAATTACTCTTAAGAGTTTATAAATGACAAAACTATCCCTCACCTAAAATTAACATAATTTACATTGGAAATGTATAACTGTGCAACTGTTAGCTTTCTTCTTTTTCCTCCAACCCAAGGACACGTAATATAAACATAAAAGGAAAAAAAAAGAATTCACATTTAATTAACTAATACCTCCATTGCAAGTCCATAAGTTGCTCCACTTGGTTTCAAACCACTTCTTCTCAATTCCTCAAACACCCACGACACTCCTTTCCATTCTCCCGACAATGTACAAGCATTCAGTACCTATGAAGGAATTTACAAGATTACCCCTATCCCTATAACAAATAACAATCCTTGAAATCTGTAACATAAATTATGTAAAATCGATCTTACAGCATTATATACAACCAAATCTGGTTGGAGAACAGGATCCCAGTTTTTTCGTTTCTTGATTATCTTTGAAGGTTGTTGCTTCATGCAATCAATTACTTTCACGAGTTCTTTTAGAAGACCTGATTGCCCGAGTGCAATGGCAATGCAGTGGTATGCAGCCATATCAGGGTATATGTGGTAATCGGCCTACATCAGTTTCAAGGGAGATTTCATTCCATCAGATCAAAAATACAACTTTGGCATATAATTAACAAGCTATATTTGTATCATCACCCGCATCGAATTAAAGATTTGAAGGGCTTCATGGGGTCTTCTTGATTTACCCAAACTGACAAGAGTTTTGTGTACACAAACCTAAAAATTAAAAGAACACAAAAAATTCAAAATGTAAAGACCATTTTAGCGTAAAGTATATACTGGTATGAGTTATCATCGCCGTAGTTTCAAAATCTATTAGCTATGGTGATTCAATTCTTCATATATGCAAGTTGAATTGGCCAATACTGGAAGCAAGTAACAAAAATATTACTAAAAACTGAAGAAAACTACACCTGCTCTTAAAGTGTCTATGCTCTTTAGAGCTGTACACCCACTTCACAACAGATAAAGCATGCCTCCATTGACCTTTATCACCAAGCCCACCCACTATCTTCAACAACTGATCTTCTGTGAACTGCAATTCTGACTGTTTCATCATTCGAGAAAACTTCCAGTTCTTCATACTCAGCTCTGTTCCACTAAGCCTATTCAACACAGAAATCAATCAACTACCAGATTATTGATAAACATATAAAATTACTGGCCTTTAATCACTCTCAAAAATGGCTAAAAGATACTAATTTCTATAATAGAGAGATATACCTATCAACAAGAAACCGAATTGCTTCACCATCACTAACTTTTCTCTTGGGTGGAACCCAATTACTCTTCTTCTCAAGCATCCCATCTTCCAATTCAATATCATCTTCCAGAATCCATCTAAACTTATCACGCTCCTTCTCAATAAACTCACTCAACTCCTCCAAATGCTCATACTTCAAACTCTCCCCACCCACAAACTCCTTATTAGCACTCGCATACTCCCTCAATTCAGCTCTCTCCAGCCTCTCCCACGGCTTCCCACCAACGACGACGGAGCCGCACCGCCGTCTCCGACCACATCCTGTTTACCTTTAGCAGCCTTAACAATTGCCCTGTTGAAGGATTTGAATTCATCCTTAAGGGTTTGAAATTGGGCTTCTTGTTCTTGTTCTTGTTGTTGTTGTGGGGTTTGGTCGGATGGAGATGGGCGGCGGCGGTTGGTTTTTTGAATGTGTTTCTTGCGGAGGATGTGGATGATTTTGGGGGTGGGGGTGATGCCCTTTTTGATGAGGTTTCGTTTGATGGGTTCGGTGTCTTGGTGGTGTGAAGGGAGGGGTGGACGTGGGGGTCCTCTTAACCTTAAAGACTCCATTGTTGAGACAGAAGAGACAAGTTTCAGCTCATCTGTAGGTGGAGGTTGCAAAAATCTTTAGGCTGGGGGTTTCAGCAGAGTATAAGTACAACAACCGAATGCAACAATGAGTACAAGTTTACAATGGATTTGGTTTGTGATGATATTTATATGTTTGTTGAAATTTAGTTTTCTTTTTTATTGAACGGGAAGACTTTGTGATTTATTGGTTATTGTTCTAATGGTTGTATTAAAGAAAATGTTACTTAAGTTATTTGTTGTAAGAGCGGACGGAATCTTTCCATAGTTTATAAGGAAGTTTAATTTTGCAGTATTAATTTTCTCATGAATTATTCTATCTTGATTTCTTCTCTTAATTTTTTCGTTTTTCACAAACTTTTCTCTAAATTGGTCAATTTTCTCCCTTGGACTACCAATTGTCACTTCTCAAAGACTATGAGGTGGTGATCCTCTTGGTATCACATGCCACTTCACTATCAACTTGATATACTCCCGCTTCTTCCCTTGTAGACGTTGTCGACCCTAAGGGTGCACAGACTTCTTTCTAGAAAGGTTGCGGGAAGGTAAATCCACGTCAACAAATGTGAGAGGGCTCGTGAAGCAAGCAAGATGTAGTCATCGTTTTGGAGGAAAGTTTGTAAAGAATGGGAGAGGAGAGTATAATGGAATGGATTGTTAAAGCATAAACATTGTCCCTCTCTATCAGGACTGATGACCATGAGAGCGGGAGACATTTTTTTGCTCCATATCGTCCACCCTATGGATCCATGTAATGTGTATGGGAGCCACAACAAAGGCGATGAAAAAGATTATTCTAATTTAAAATGATTTGGTCATACTAGATTGTTTATCGTCTTCCTGAGCCATGAATAGGATTGTATAACCATTAAACTTAGAAAAAGTCCTGAGAACACAGCCCTAAGTACCATCCTTTGATGGGTTGTTTACGCATCTCAAATGTATCAAGAATATACATACACATGTGCATCACAAGTATAAGATAAATAGCGTATATTTTAAAGGAAAAAACATCTGTCAATATCGCTTGGAAAGGAGAGAGGAGAGATACATCTTGATCATCACTCTGGTTAAGTAGAACAAACAAAAGACATTAATTTGTATATATGATCAAAGTAACACAATCTTAATTAGTACATTCATTTTATATTTTTGTATATTTGATCAAAGTAAGACAATTTTAGAGTTGTATGCAATTGAGGTATCCTGTATGAGTAAATAATCTCTATACAATCCCAATGTATGTATGTGAATAGGGGCTTTAACATTTTAACTTTATAAAAGAGAAGAATATTATTCATCATCTTAAGATACCTCATAGTTTTCCTTAATCATAAAACCACATTCATATCCAATACATCAAATCGATAGCAAAACTATTGACATGTTTCCGGAAAGAGCAAAGATGTAGGGACACCTTACCTCTATATCTTAGGGGATAAAGAAGGTGATTCCAACCAGACCCCGGCTCCCATGCACATTCTTACTCATAAAACATATTAATAAAACAGAATTTGTAGAACATAAAAGTAGCTGAAAATGATATTAAACACAGCACAACAATCAGTGTCAGGAAGAAAGAATGTCACAAAACAATTAGAAAGGATACCACAGGACACACCGATAGGCAATTCACTCAAAACATCTCTCTAATCTACATTAAGTTTGTGGCAAACTCGATACAAAACCAAGCACACGAAAATGGTGGTCCGTTTTCTTTCTAGTTTGCTTCGACGAAGTCTTTAACTTTTTGATTTTGAATGCTTCACAAGCCAATCAATGACTGAGTCAATGTTTGTTGAATTCTTGCATGATATCATAAAGCAACACACTTCTCTGTCTGTTATAGACTTCAAATCCCTGTACACCATCCATCCATCCATAAAGATTAGTTACAAACAAGGTAGCATTTTGGATCATAACGAAAGGTCTAATTGCACGAAAATGTAATCATCTTTCCTTAAATTTCTGTTTATTGTAACCATGAATCGGAAAACTCACAAGCCCAAGCGGTTAAAAGCATAAATCAGTGGAAGTTGGATTAAAACTAAAACCTCTACAAGGAATCAGGTGCTTACCAGTTACCACTATGCCACCTCCTTGAAGATTTAGTTTTATACTACTGGTAACATAGTATTCTGTATTTACTCACTAGCATACAAACTTTCAAAAAGTTTTCATTTAAGGTAAAGAATTTCAAGAAATTTAACCAAACTTTCAAGTGTTATTAATCCACATTATCCAAGTCCAACTACTGTAAAATAAATAAATAAAACTTTGTACATATTTAAGTGCAAGAAAATAATAGGGTACCATAACAAAAATCTTTAAAATTTAAGAAGCATTCATGTGTTGTATTTATTAGAATATATAAGAATCAACCAAATCCTGCATGATAGGATGTATTATGTATGTGAACATTGTGTGCAAGATGAACACTTCTGTTCAGGAATCGTGCATAACCAAATGATACATATTCTTAAGCTGGCAACGTACAAAGATATTAAAATTGGTCTTACATTTGATCTGTCAAAGCTTGCTTAGAGAGGGCACCAGCCTTATCAATTTTGTTGCCCAAAACCAGCAAAGGAATACCACTCAAAGCAGCTTTGCTCAGCAGATCATGGAGTTCACCCTTTGAAATGCTCAGGTTATCATGATCTGCAGCATCCACAACATAACTGCACACACCCAAAATGAAATCAACAAATTAATAGCTTTTACAAATCATAAGTCAAATGTTTTTCAAAATGCGTTTTAGTGAAAGAAACTTACACGATAGCAGAAACTGCACGACAATATCTCTCCCACATACTGCGAAATCGGGGTTGACCTCCAAGATCCCACAACTTAATTGTCACATTTCCTTTCGTTACCTTGCGCATATTGAATCCCACCTAAACGCCAAAAGTTTCTTTGTAAGGAGCAATAGATACTATTTAAAAACTTTGTCGGTATCAACAATGAAAATTTTGAGCAAAACTCACCGTTGGGATCATATCCTCACTGTATCCACCAGTCTACAAGTAAGATAATACAAAACGATTTTGACCCATGTTATAGATGATTTTCAAGACACTGAAGAACAAAATGTGTATGAAACTGCTTTAATCTACTTACAGCAACAACATTAACAAAGGAAGTTTTGCCAGCATTCTGGAGACCAATCAAAGAAAGCTCCATTTCTTGCTTGAAAAATAGGCTGTAACAAGTGCTTTCAACATTAGTTCTTAAGGCAAACCCTAATTGCATCATATCTAACAAGTTGACGTTTTTGTGGCAAACCCTAATAACAGGTAATATCATGATCATTTCGCACACATAAAGATAATCAATGATAGAAAGAGACAGATAGGGGAAATATCTTAATTCAAAGATAAACTCCTCAATTAAGAAACGAAAACCCTAACTCAAAACAATCAAACACAAAAACCCTAGAAGGAATCGGTCTTACACAATTAGACATTGAGATTCAAACCAAATAGAATCGCATTCGAAGCATAAATCAAAGGATAAGGGACTGAAGGGGGCAGGAACACATACCTTCGCAACCAATCGAGAAAAGCTTCCCATATACCCATAACGATTAGAAAAAAGAAGAAACAAAAATCTCGATCCAAATACAAAGAAAGAAAGAGATCTACTGAATCGAAGAGATCACTCTGAAGCGAAATTAAGGGAATTCCATGAAGGATTAGCGTTTAGAAAATTGGGAATTCACTTATAAACTGACTTGTGATTTTGTGGGTGTTTGGGAGTGCTTTTACTTTTTAACTTATTAATTTTTGAAAAGTTAAAAAATTATTTTATAGTGTTTGAAAATATTATGATCGTGAGAAAAATAAGTTAATAAGTCACTCCCTACTAACTTATTAACTTATTGAAAAAGTCAATAAATCAAAAAGTTATTTTTAAAAGCAATCCCAAACACCCCCTTTGAAGCTTCATTTCACTGCCATAGCGTCATGTGGACCAATCACGTAAAATGGGATTACGAAATACAAATTAAAAAAAACTAATTTAACTTTTGAATTTTATTTTTTATTGTTCTTTGACTAGTAACCCGAAAAATAAAATTATGTAGGTTCATATGCGAGCATGAAGTGATACATGATAATATTACATTACTAGTTTAGAGCCCATGTATTACATGGGTGGAATAAATAAAACATATTAAAATCATTAGTTTTATGAATATTTTATTTTTTAGATGTTATTATCAATTGGTGGAATAAAAATATAATGAATATTTTAAAAGTTATAACACATAATGAATTAGAAATTATTTCTCTATATTAAAAGAAAATATTTTTGATATCATATAATTTCATATGTATTAATATATTTTAAAATTAGTACATTTATATTTTAGATGTTTAATAATTTAGTTTACTTATTTACAATAATTATCATTTAATATGAAAGAGACAAGAAACAAAATATAGACATATTTGTTTTAACATATTTTAGTTAAAAAGGAAAGTCAAATTAATTTGTATTTATTATGAGAGAGAGGCGGAAAAATAATTTTTTTGATATGCTAGAATAATGACACGTGTCATTTGATATGCTAGAATGATGACACGTGTCTAAAGAAAACCTTCTTTTATTATATGTTATAGATTACCTGCTTCTAGCTACTTGTTAGATTTTAATAAAATTTTCGCTGTTCTAAAAAAAGAAAAAAAAAAACTAACTGACATATACTCAAAAATTAAACTCAATTTTATTTTCATTGTTATTTGTTTAGTAGTGATTTAAATGAAAATAAACTTTTCTTAGATACACACTCAACGATATTATTTATATTTACACACTAAAATATGATTTTATATTTATCTGAGAGTATTTATATTATTATAAAATTTACATATTTACATATTTTAGACATCTCAAATGTTATTCGGTGACTATATATGTACTATCATATTAACTAGGGGTTAGCCCCCGTGCTTCGCAACTGTCTTTCCTGCAAAACGATAAGATACTAATGCACTACAACCTATAACTTGAATATTTTGGGCTTAGAAGTTGTAACACGTTGTAATTGCAAATCAAATATATGATTGTTTTGCCATAAAAACGAATAAAAATCTTTTTGACGTCATCACAAACCACACATATTTTGCCAACAACCGAAACAGGTTTCCATTTAGAGTGGGCATATAAAGAGCCATGTTACACAACCAAAGCATACCATTCCTTATTGTTAAAAAATCATGAGTCAAACAACAAATAAACGCACCATCGCCGAAGCGAAGTAATGTCGGAAATGACTGGTCAAAGATTGGTGTCTCTACGCGCCTCTCTCTGAAATAAATTTGAGGAATAAAAATGAGTTTTGCAAATAAAAAGCCACATTAGGAACACAAATAAGAGACACTACAAGAAATGTAGTTTTTGCGACTACCTTTTTTGCGGCGATAAATATTTCGTTGCAAAAAAGTCACAAAACGATAAAAAGATATAACTTTTTTGACTTTTCAAGTCAAAATATTTTTTGCGGCGATCTTTCGTCGCAAAAAAGGATAAATAAATTAATTTTTTTTTTAATATCAAGGTTCCTTTTTCTAAGGGCGGGAAAAATCCCGCTTCATTATTTGCGGCGATATTTCGTCGCAAAAAAGAAGATTATATTTTAATTAAACAATTCTTTATAATGTTTCGCCGCAATTGATCAATTGCGGCGATATGTCGCCGCAAAAATCCAACCACAGGTTTAAGTCGGGATTCTTTTTGTTTCAGGCTCATTTACAAAAATCCAACCACAACACCACCTGCGCACCCCACCCCGCACCACCACTACGCACCGGCCCCCTCTACCGCTCGAGAAACCGTCGGTCGGCCCCTCCACCGCTCGAGAAACCGTCGGTCGGCCCTTCCACCGTTGGATCCACCGTCGGCCGGCCCCCTTCCCCACGCGCGTACCACCGCTGCTGCTCCACGTCCACCGCCGCTGTTCCTCCTCCTTCAACGCCTCTTTTGCACCATAGTCACCACCACCGCTTCTGATTTCAAGTAATAACCTCAATTGTTTCCAATTTGGTGTTACTTTGTAGTTAATATTTTGAAATTAGGGATTTTGTGTTCATTTTGCCTAATTTGTAGTTTTATGGTTATGACATGGATGTTTAGCTTAGTTAAGATCAAGTAATATGTGTGTATGTATGTATTTAACAATGTATATTTAAGTGTGTTAATTTTGTGTTAATATGTGGTTCTTGTTTAAGAAAAAATATGTGTATGTTTATGTATGTGGTTATGAAATTAGGGTTAGAAATTTTATGAAATTGTTAATAAAGTTTAAGAAAAAATGTGTTTAAGAAAAAGTCTAAGAAATTAGGGTTAGAAAGTTTATGAAATTGGTTCTTGTTTAGAAAGTTGTATGTGTTTAATATGAAAGTTTATGTATGTGTGTATGTTTATGTATGTGGTTATGTATGTGTTAATATGTATGTTTATGAAAAAATATGAAATAACATGTGTGTATGTATTTTAATCATGGATGTTGAACTTAGTTGAGTTGAAATAATATTGTGTTAATTTGTAGTTATTTGCGGTTTTGAAGTTTATATTGTTTTGAAATCATGGATGTTGAACTTAGTTAAGTTGAAACGTGATTCCGATGTTGAATTGAATTGGACCAAGCGTTCTATTTTCTTCGAGCTTGAATATTGGTCTTCAATTCAACTAAAACATAATTTGGATGTCATGCATATCGAAAAGAATGTGTGCGAGAGTTTGTTGAATACGTTGATGATGAACAAGGAAAAATCCAAAGACACTAATAAGGCAAGAATGGTGTTAGAACAATGGAACATTCGACGTGACTTGTGGCTTGTAGATAACGGTCGCGGTAAGCTCTCAAAGCCTCATCCCAAGTTCTCTTTCTCAAACGCCGAAAGGAGTCTTTTTTGTCAATTCATTAAGGAAGTAAAACTACCTGATGGTTTCGGCTCTAACTTTAAACATAAGGTAACCGATAATGATACCTAAATAACGGGGATGAAATCACATGATCATCATATAATGATGCAACGGTTGCTTCCGATTGGTGCTCAAGCGTACTTGGATAAAAACATTTCAACACCAATAATTGAGATGTGCTTATTCTTTAAGCAACTTTGTGCTCGAAACTTGATGTCATCTGACATGCAAGATGCTGAGGAGAAGTTGATTAAAATTTTGTGTTCTTTCGAGCAAATATTTCCTCCGTCATTTTTTGACATAATGATTCATTTGGTTATGCATTTACCTGAGGAGGCCATTCAAGGTGGGCCAGTTTATATGAGGTGGATGTATCCATTTGAAAGATACATGAAAAAGCTGAAAATTATGTTAGAAATAAGGCTAGGCCCGAAGGTTCCATTGCGGAGGGGTATGTCGCAGATGAAGCCTTAACTTTCTGTTCAAGGTATCTTGACGGTGTACCGACGAGATTTAATCGGCCGGACAGAAACGAAGATGCCCCAGTTCCCACACGTGAGTTTTATGTCTTCTAATCGCTATGCACACCTATCAGCAAGGGGGTTGATAAAAAAATGGATGGTGTGCTTTGGGCAAATCTAAATTGGTTTGTCCTTAACAACAGCTCTGAGATCGAAGAATACAAAGAGTAAGTATTTTCTATTCCGGGTTGTGTTTTCGTAAGTTATCTTTATAGTGATTATTATTAACGCAAGTAACATTATTTATAGTGAATTTATTACTCAAATGCCGCATGGAACTGACTTGGAAGCAAATTTTCCTAACTGGTTTAAACAGAAGGTAAACTCATTTGTGTATAAAACCGATTATACAAACCGATCATACAAATTTTCCTAATTTTCTCTTATTTCAAATAGATTAACCGTCGGCGAGTAAATGATGAATCTAGTGTTAGTCCTCAGTTATTTGCTTTAGCAAATGGACCACGACATGCAAACTCTTACATCGCTTGTATAGTTAACGGTGTGAGATTTGTAGTTCATAGCCCAGACGTACGCCGTACAACTCAAAATAGCGGCATCTCAACAACTGGTCAAGATGGAACAAAGTATTACGGTTTGTTGGAAGAGATTCTGGAGCTAGGCTATCTAGACCGTTGTAAGGTTGTGTTGTTTCGATGTAAATGGTTTAAAACTAATAACAACAAACTTTGTGTCATTAAGAATAACATAACCAGTATTTCTACCCAAACTGAATGGTTTACAAATGATCAATACATTCTTGCAACACAAGCAGAGCAAGTTTTTTATCTTGACGAACCGTCTAAAGCCAGTCAAAGAGTTCAATCAATCAGACATTGGAAGGTCGTCCAAGAGGTGAATCATCGGAAGATTTGGGACCGAGATATTATAATGGAAAATAATGAAGCAGATTTAATTCATGGCAGCACTTCATCTGAGCTTTTGTTGTCTGCTGACTTAGATAATTTAACTTATGATGGTATGAGTAGAGATGAAGCTACAGAAGTCGATGTTTCCCTTGAGCATGTCAATGTAGAGGACGAGACATATGAAGATACGGATGAGGGTGAAGACGACGATACAGACCAAGTTGTTGACGTTTCTGATAATTCAGATGATGAATCAGACGAATTTAATAATGATTGTGGAGAAGATTCTTATCACACCGATGAATCCGATTGATTGTAATTTTTAATTTTAACCGAATCATTTATTATGTTTGATCTATTATGTTTATTGAATTGTTTTTTTCAATTATGTGTTTAGCTAATGATTCAATTACGGTATATTTGTATACTTATATAATCTTTTTTTACAGATGGCAGACGTGGCCCGAGGTCACGGTGGGGATACCTATGGTCGTGGTCCACCTGGTGGTGGTCCTCCCGATGATGATCGATCGTGGCAGCCGCCACGACAGTGCGAGGTCAGTGATGACTCCGGCAGCGGCAGCGGACGAGGTATGACCAATTTTTTATACTATTATCTTTTAAAATGAAAATATATAATTTACATAGAATTTTTATACTATTATCCATTTGCAGGACAAGGCAAGCGTGAAAAGACCACACTTCAAGGTATACGAAAGAGAAATCCACAAGGAAATTTGCTCACAATTGAATTTGAGCAAGGTACGCATGACACCTACAAACCTGTGGGTGTCAATCAGGCGACCTTTGCTTCACTGGTTGGCACAATCGTTGACAGATTTCCTCAAAACTACAAGAGCTGGAGAAAGATACCTGCGGATTTGAAGGCGACTATCTGGGCTGACTTACAGGTTAAGTTTTTGATAATTAAATTCAGTGATTAAATATATATACACTAAGCTATTTGTTTTCATAAATTGCAGATGTATTTTGATATGACTCCCCACGAAGGCCTGAGGGCAGGCATTGAGAAATATGCTGCAAACCGGTATAAAGATCACAAATACCGGTTCAAGCAAAAGCATTTAGCAAAATAGGCGGGGAGGACAGGGTTGATATTTCTGATGTTGTGCCACATGATATGCAAGAATCTGAATGGAAAGGCTATGTGGATTACTACACTTCTCCTGAAGTCAAGGCTCGGTCTGCAACCAACAAGTCCAACAAAGGGAAGCAGACGATCAAGGGACATGGCGGCCGGACATCTTTAGCCCAATGTCGTTATATGTTTGTAAGTTATTTTAATCTAATGTGTTTATAACTTGTTTTATGTGTTTGTAAGTTACTTTTATATTATTATATAACTATAAAATGTGTTTACAGCGGGAAGATGGTTCTGATGAATCTGGGAGTGCCATATTAGCATATCGTCGCTTCTATACCGATTCAAGCGGTAATTTCTATCAACCTGAACCCGCTGCATACTATGTAAGTAATGTACACGTCTTACAATTTTATAAAAATAAAGTAATATATAAAATCACCATATATATAACATTGTTTATTTTTTTGTAAACTATAAAGGAGCAAATGGTCGCGCTTCAACAACAACATCCAGAAATGTCAGAGAAACAGATCATGCGCCAGGTGTGTATGGATGTATCTGTTCCCAATTCTTATTTGTTATACAAATATATTTCTGGATATATAAAATGGATTAATATGTATATTTGTGCATATGTATATGGGTGGATGATATGAATATGTATGTGTATATATTAGAATGTATGTATATGTGTGTATGAATGTATATGGGTATTGAGATTAAAATGAATATATATTTGTGTATGAATGTATATGGGTATTGAGATTAAAATGGATTTATATGTATATTTGTGTATGAATGTATATGGGTATTTGTGTATGAATGTGTATGTGTATATATTAGAATGTATGTATATGTGTGTATGGATGTATATATGTATTTATGTATGGATATATATGTGCATGTGTATGGATGTATATATGTATTTATGTATGGATGTATATGTATATGTGTATGGATGTATATGTATATGTGTATGGATGTATATGTGTATTTGTGTATGGATGTATATGTGTATTTGTGTATGGATGTATGGATGTAAAATAGATGTATATGCGTATTTGTGTACAGGTGTTGGGGGAGCGGCCCGGGTGGGAACGTGGCATCGGTCCAATACCGAGCGTGCCTTCACAACCCCCACCGCCACCTCATAGAACAGATCAGCGGATGTTCTCACAATCTGAGGTTGAGGAGATAGTAGCAGCGAGACTGGCCAGAGAGCAAGAACAGATAATGGCTAATATGATGGCACAAATGCAAAGTCAAATCCAAAGCCAAGTCCAGAGCGCGTTGAGGAGAAGTGGTCATTCTCAAGAAGATGAAGAAGATGAAGATGATGAAGGTGGGTCGTCATAGGATTGTTTGATGGTTTTTAGTGATTGTTATGACTATTTTAAAACATTTGTTTGTGTAACTTTTAACTTATTAAATTTGGACAATTTTTTGTTTATATGCTATGTTTTACGATTGGTTTGATGGTTTTGATAGTGTATACCGATTTGAAACAGCAGGTTTGGTCTGGTACCCAGAAAAATCTGGGTGGATTGCTGCAAATGCAGCAAAATTATTAAAAAAAAATTTGGTTTTTGCGGCGATATATCGTCGCAAAAAAGAGGAGAATATATTGAAAAAGATCGCCGCAAAAAAGATTTTGGTCAAAAAATTTGCGGCGATATGTCGCCGCAAAAAAGAGTAGAATATATTGAAAAATTTCGTCGCAAATAACATTTTGGTCAAAAATTTGCGGCGATATGTCGCCGCAAAAAAGAAGCACTCGTCGCAAAAAATATCGTCGCAAAAGATTTATCTCAGAATTTCATTTTTTTTAAAATAAGTGGGGCCCACAAAAGAAATCGTCGCAAATAACATTTTGCGACCACTTTTTTACGGCGACAGTTTTGCGACGATATTTTCGTCGCAAATAATATATTGCGACGAACAATGAGTTTTTTGCGACGATATTTATCGCCGCAAAAAATCCTTTTTCTTGTAGTGAGAATCAAAACTTTAGATCATAAAAACCCAAAAATTTAGTGATCAAAATAGAAAAAATAAAATTTAATATTCATTTTCATTCTCTATTAATAATAGAGTAGAATAATAGAGTAGAGTAATTTGTTCAATATGTTAAAGTATAAAGTTATATAAAAATATAATTGTTAGAAAAAAAAATTATATCAATGAAACATACCTTCCTACTCTAATCTTTCTACTCTAATAAAAGAGTATCTTGTTATGACACGTGTTAACACTACAATCATCTCCCTAAAATTTTCCCAACTCTCTTTTCTATTAAATAATTACTAGTAATATTATTTAATACTTTTTTAGATTTAATAAAATAAGAAAGAGATTTATTTATTAATGTTATTTCTAGAAATATAATTTTATATAAAATAATACTTGTTTCTAGAGCATAAAATTTTTTTAAAAATACAAATATTTTAAAATTGGTATTTTTAAAAAGTCAATTTTTAAAATAAAAAATAATTAAATTTGGGCGTTATAATTAGAAAATTTTTAAAAATGACATTTTTATATAGTTTCTTTTAGAACAAATGTTTATTTATTTGTTTTTGGAAAAAAAAATAAAAAAAATTTAAAAAGGTGATACCACGATTTTATTACTCATAGTTATTTGTTATACATAATTTCAGTAATATCATATATTAGAATATCATTTACCTGTTAGACACTGAATTAATAACAATGTAAGTATGACACATTTACAAACACACATGAGACTATCATAATTTGTAATGAGATCACACTTTCTAAAATTTGATCCAAACAGAATGATTGATCAAATATAATATTTGATTTAATCATTTTAAACAAATAATGCAAATCTTGCTTGTTAACAAAGCTGTAAGAACTAAGAAGTATTTATATGAGATCATAAATCACATTCGTTTTGTCAGGAAAATAAAAATTCCAAGCGTGTGAAAGAGCTGATAAAGGAGGGAAAATCTTGATTCATACACACTGCCAGTCTGCCATAACAGGGACGCAAATGGCGGTCGATTGCTGAATCAATTTGCGTATCAACTAAATCTTCGGGTTCTTGATTCTCCGATCATCACTCGTCTGTACAAAACTCCATCAAACACTACCCCCCAAGCTATCCTTACCTTAATCACCAAGTTACTCTCTTAACAACAACTATGCATTCACCACCTTCCCTTTTCCCCTTTTCATGCCAATCCCCTAATCCCCTTTTCTTGATTTCTCTCATAATCACATCCCCCATGTCCAATTTCAAGGCCTTCAAGCTTCCGTTAATCTCCCTCTTGCTCTTCACCTCCCTCTTCACTCACAACTCATCGGTTCTTGCGTCCCCTTTTGCTCGAAACAGGAGATTCAGCAGGCCTGATCCCCTTCACCGA
This sequence comes from Flaveria linearis, assembly GCA_024085815.1. Lineage (NCBI taxonomy): Eukaryota > Viridiplantae > Streptophyta > Magnoliopsida > Asterales > Asteraceae > Flaveria > Flaveria linearis. The sequence goes on from CM044002.1 coordinate 18,724,955, forward strand.
TTGAGATCGTATACAGGAGGTTATGATATCCGCAACAGACATTATTGGGCGGTAAGTGTTTGTTAAAAGTCCTCAATTAATGAAGTTTTGGTCTGTTTTATTATCTTGATTGATGGATTGAGTCTGTTTGAAGATGGGTTTTCTGCGAATGTTGTATATTATTGATGTGTGTTTCGTAAAAAATGGTCAGTCTGCGGCGTTTACAGGCATCCATGGGTATGCAATGGCTGGAATTTGGATGATATTTGGCTTAGGTTTTGGGAGTTACTTGATGGTGAAAGGTGTTAATGGCGGTTTCAACGCGTTTCTTGATCACCCAAGTTCTTACTTTCTTGCATGTTTTGCACTCATTGCCATGTTCATTGTAATTGCCATGTAAGTTTATCGTTATCATCATCATCATTTTCACCAACATTCAATCTGCTTATTCAATTATTGTTTGGTTTTTTTTCAGAATCTTTTCAAGTTTGATTTTGGTAGCAAATCAAAGCTCTTTACACAAAAGCAAGACCCTTATGGATACTGTTTTTGGAGCTGCGAGTAATATGCAACAGACGATTGAAGCTGTTATACAAGGGTTTTTAAAAATCCGGACCCTTTTACAGCCATATGATCGCCAAACATCTGACCTTTTGAATCAGATAACTAGTCAGATGAGGAAGGAGACAGTTTCAATTCAGAATTTTGTTAAAGAAGCCCGACAAGCTTCCCATCGTGCGATGAAGGCAGTGTAAGCAATTATCTTTTTTTTAATCTTTACATGTGGTTTCGGCTTTGTAGCAATACATTATGCTTTTAACAATCTTTTTCTGTGTTTTAGTTACATTGCAAATCTTGTGTTTGTAACAGCTAACTTGGTGGTTATGGTCACAGGATGTGGTAAGATTTCTTTTTGATGAGATATTTACATGATATACTCAATAAAAATGAAATTAGATTGCGATCTATCCTCATGATTCCTGCTTATTGTATGGTTTAATTTGACAAATAAACAAAATAAAATTGGTTTAGATTAGTAAATTGTTCTTTTTGGCTCAGTTATCCTCTTCCTGCATTGGCACCCTGGATTTATCATGTAAGTTAAATGATAAAAGCTTGTGTAACTTTTTTAAATTACTGCTATCAACACTATGTGTACTAACACCTTCTTCACACACAGCTTTATTGTCGCTTGCTGGATTTTGACAACCGTTAGTTGGATTTTAACCGGCTTTGACTTCTTCTTTCATGTGTGAGTATCAACTTGTCCTGTTTTATGTATTTAAACAATTCAAAATCTGAGCCATGAAGGGCCGATTTCATAAAAAGGTAACCACCTATTTTTTAGGTTGGAAAAGACCATCAATGATCAAAATATCTTAATTCAAGGTAACCAACTTTCAAAAACTTTCAAATTAATGTAATTTGACCCGACCTAGTAACTTTTGACCATGTTGCCTTTTTCTTAAGATGTGATTATGATGAGGCGCTGACATGGCACCTAGAAAAATAGCTACCTTTTTATGTCATTGAACCCCCATAAATTTGCAACAAATTCATGTCCAACGACTGAAATCACTAGATGAGAATGCAGTTTTGCAGGGGATACATGTGCAGCTTTTGAAGATTTTGAACAAAATCAAAATTCCGAAAATAATAGTATCATGACAATTCTCTCTTCATGTTCAAACTTGTCAACCTCAGATAAATTCATGGCTCAAATTGGATACACAGTTCATAAATATATAGCCGAGGTACATTCAATATCATTATGTTTTGATCGTCACCATAGCAATTGATGATCAGTGTATTTTTTTCCATTGCAGTCAAACTCAGAAATAACATCATTGGCTTTCAAAATGATTCAACCAAATGACCAAAGTGATGATTCATTTATGATCCAGAAAATTTGTGACCCTTTCTCTGGCCCACCTAATTACACATATGCCCCTGGAAATTGCCAACAAGATTCTATTCAAATTCATGATCTACCAAGTGTTAGTGTCTAAATCCATGAACTTGAACTAATTTTTATTTTATAGATCATTGTCGTTTTAAGGAACTCAAGCAATTTTGTTTCCACACTTTTTGGAGTGTATGTGCAGATTCTTTCTACCTTAACTTGTGAAAAGAACACACCATCAGAAATTTGTAAAGCCGAAGGGAGATTTTTTCCAGAATCATCATACGGAAAAACCATGGCTTACATTCAGTCTGTTGAGAACTTGATAGCTACATATCCAGATTTGGAGAGCCTAGCCGGATGCACGCCATTGAGACACGCGATTGCTGATGTGGCATCACACCAATGCAAACCATTCAGAGCCTCAGTTAAACTGCTATGGGCTAGTATTCTAACCCTTTCTATTGATATGATGATTCTAGCATTGTTTTGGATCATTAAAGCTTACCAAGAGAAGGGGAGACACTTTTCTTTATGTTCAACTGTTCCTAGGAACCATCAACAAAATTTGTAAACAAAAGTATAGAATTACAAAATGAACGCGCAACCAAGTCGCAAGACTTTGGTTGACCCATTGAGGTTCATGTATATAACATCAAAATATTTATTTTTCAAACTATACAAACTGTGAATTGATCAATAAAATCATATGTGCAAATTTGTAGTATGTGGGACCCGTTATGTGGCTTGATTCGATTATTGTTATGGTCTTTTAATGTAGTGAGGGGATGAACAGAGACACATCAGGGTGTACATTATACCAGTCTTGAAACATTTAAATACATGCTTAAAGAAATCTGGTTTAGGATAAACAAATTGTTTGGTATCATCACTTTATGATTTTTAATGTTTATTTTTGTTCTTGAGATGAGAATGCTGTTAAGTATTTGCCTCTTTTGGGAACAAGTGTGGGTCCATCTTTGCTGGATGTTGGTTCCAAACTTGACTTTAGGTTTTTCTGTTTTACACATGCTATGCACTCTACATTTCTACTTCTTACAAACTCTTTTATTTGTACTTGTTATTTTATTGAGAGGAATTATTAACTCAAAACAGGAATAATATTTTTTATATTTATTTTTAAAAATAATAAAACTAGTTTTAAGTTTTATATTATGTTCATAGAATTCATTTAGCTCAATTATAAATATTTATAAATAATTAATTATATTAAAGCTATGTTTTAGTTACAACAACTTTATGAAAATTATGAACACAATCATTGGTTTTAATTTAAATTAATTATTGCTTTTCTTTGTAAGAAAATACTATATAATTGGGAGCGTGATTATGAGTAGTAAAATACTTTGTTCTTTCAATCAATATTATTTTATGTCATCTCAAATAAACTAATCCTTTTGCTATAGTGTTTAGTGTTATTTGATGTATGGTTTATTGAATATGTTTAACGTTAACCATAATTTTCATAACCAAATGTTCAAGGTATGAGTTAATGTTCTTGGATGTAAGGATTGTGGGCACTTTTTCTTATGTTTAGACTACACTACCACTAATGTGTAGTATATTCATCTTGACATTATAATGTCCTGAAATTAAGGCTACTCTCATGAGGAGTTCAAACTAACAAGAAATTAGTGAACTTCGTTGATACGTGAGACAGGAAGACGGTCCTTATCAGGATATATTAAGACACCACATAACGCTCCCAAGACTGTCAACGACAATTAGCTAAGTATATTTATTTAATTAGCTACATTGATGTTCTAATTTGTGTTTTTAATGGTTGTTAAGATTCAAAAAATTGAAATAGATAAATTGTCATAATAACATTAATATTAAGTTTAAAGGAGAAATATCTCTGCGTCCAAAGAGGGATTTAAGAATTTGTATTAATGAATGATGAAGACAAGTCAAGTTAAAATAATTACATTAAAATGTAGCAAAACATATGTTTTTAGAGGTTGCTAGTAAAAATTAAAGGTTGTTAAAGCTTAGTAATGAAATTATATAAATATGTAAACTTTAATAAGAAATTATAAACTTTAATTCACTGCTAACTAAAGTTAACACTCAATATTTGGTCCGTCCTATCTATATCTATCATAAAAATTATCTTCTAGTTCTAACAACTTCTTTACCCACTTAAATTCTAATAATCACCTAACCAGATTTAGTTTATTGTTACATTTTTTATTATGATAATTCTCTTAGGAGTCATGATAAATATAGGAATGTTGTATATAGGCTGTTAGCATGTGAAGATCCAAATTTGAAATATGCGTAATTTCAAGTGATGGTAGATTAATTCATTTATTTATAAGTGGTTTTAAGCGCACCGTCATAAAAGACCAGATACATCATTGTATTCACAGACTTCGTTCATGCATCAAATCTATGTAGACTTGGACACGGCATGGTAACGTTCAACGCACTATCCTAAACGAGGAACCACCATTGCATTGACGTAATGTCACGGTTCGCTTAAGTGTTAGACCTAGACAATTTGAACACACCATTATAATATTAGATACATCGTTGTAAATAATTTAGACACAACAGTGTACTAGATTTTAATGAACTTTAAATCACACACATATTTAATAAATTTTTAAATGTTGTTTGTTAATAAATAATGTGTATAAATATCATACTCAGATTAAAGAAAAATTCATGTTTTATTACACACATATTTTAAAATGAAAAACATGTAATTTGAGTTTAAGAATAATAAAACTAGACTCTCTCCTTTACATTTGCTATTACTTCTAAAGTTTTGTTTAATGTTAATCATAACCTCCTTACCATCTTGATTTTAACCATATAAATAAATATGCCTTTCACATAAAAATTTTACCTTCTACTATTTGATCTTCGTTGTAAATACATGTTTCCACCTGCGTTGAACAAGAGACGGTGATGTAAGGGAAGTATACTAAGTGGGTGTTTGTGAGTGTTTATTTTTATCAACTTTTAACTTTTTAATTTTTAAAAAGTTAAAAAGTTATTTTATAGTATTTGACAACGTGATTGTTATGAGTGAATAAGTTAATAAGTCATTTCATACTAACTTATTAATTTATTAAAAAAATCAATAAATCAATAAGCTGTTTTTGAAAAGCAATCCCAATCCCAGACACCCCTACATGTAATCATACAATAGAACCAACTAGTCGTTGAAGTAATCATCATCAACACCACCTATAAAACCACAGATTGATTATTATTATTATTATTGAAAATACATTTGTTCTTGATTGAGGCTTGAGAGAAAAACAGCTTCAGCAAATTTTGGTCTCAAGTCATAATCATCAACGTTCATCACTTCCAGATCCAAGTTTACGACTCAAGAAACCATTTTGCAAACTTCACAACACTAATCGGTCGATTGATTGACTGAATGATTGTTATTTATGATATCAGGTAATCTGAAACGATGTTCATTTGCTTAATCTTTAAGGTATTGATTGTTTGCGTCTTTTTGAGGTTCGATTTGCAGTTCGTTCTTATCTTTTGTTGTTTAAGAAGCTCAATTGAATATCAATCATCAATCAATTGTTCAATTTAGGCTGTTTGGGAGCAGGGGTTCGAGTTTCATTAGACGATTTGAAGTGATTTTGCTTCAATTCCGAGCCTTCTGATTGGGATTCCCAAACTTAAAATTAGGGTTTTAGTTGATGAAGTATTTCACCAATTTTTTTTATCATTTCTGTAACCTTAAATTCATTGTTTTTGTTTGCAATTTGCTACTTATCAAGGGTACACCATAGGTTTCAAGCAAGAACAAGAGTGGGCTTATCAAGATTGACTATTTTGACAGCCCCATGTTTATTGACAAATCTTAGTAGCAGATAACTGTAATAAACAAATCATTAGTGGTAGCATGTCATCTTACAATCTGATTTTATAAGTTTATATGTTATGTTGTAACATCCTTCAAGTAAAAGAGGAAACCGAATATTTTTTGATCGTATAAGCATCTTTTAGTACAGCAATGGAAAAGTTTCCTTTAGATTGTGATGCTACATTTGGATCTCCAGAGGTTCTATTTTCTTAATTGCTTCATATCTTGAAGGTTAAATGCAGAACAAATTGAGGATGAGGAACAAATACAAGAAACCAACCACTTTAAATTGCGATGCAGGAAGCAGATATAGGTTCTCCCTTGTGGTATTCATCTTCATAGGATGCATAGTTATGTTCCACTTTTACTTCCTTAACCAAAGCCAACACAGTCAACATGCAGTAATGCAAATGCATAGTCAACATCCGTTTTATCGTGAGCTTGTAGAAGTGCAAGATGAGGACATAAAAATCCCACCACCAAGAAAGCGATCTCCACGTGCGATAAAACGAAAACCTAAACGACCAACCACCTTGATTGAAGAGTTTCTTGATGAAACTTCTCAACTTAGATACATATTCTTTCCTGGTCAAAGGACTGTGATTGAACCGATGAAGGATGCTGGTAATGAGAGTCTTTATTACCATCCTGGTAGAATCTGGTTGGATACTGATGGGAATCCTATTCAAGCTCACGGGGGTGGTATTCTATATGATGATCGATCAAGGACATACTATTGGTATGGTGAGTACAAAGATGGGCCCACTTACTATGCTCACAAAAAGGCAGCAGCGCGGGTTAGTATCCTAATCTTGATCATTGGAATTCTTGGTTTTTCCTATTATTTGAGATCGGGTATGTGGTGCTTGAAACTCATTTTGTTTGCCTCTAAGGATTGATTTGTTTGTGTTCTTTTTAATTCATGACAAGCTGACAACAATACACTGTGGGTTGGGTTGCAATTCCTTACATGATCTATGTTATATTTAATCACAACTAGTATTTCCTGTTATATTAATTGAACCTTGAATTTAACCAAAGAATAGTATGCTCTATTTCTCCTGAGAATTGTCACATTTTAAGACACTTATGACTCTCATCCTTACATCCATTTACATCCATCTCCTCCAAATTATTTGTTCAGGGAGTTGGATAGATAGAAAGATTCTTTTTGATTCATCGTCTTTTTATTTCATGGAATAAAGAGGTGCAATTGCATCCTTTTACTTATAAATAGGTTGATTTGTGTTTTCTTTATCTCAAACAGGCCAAATAAAAACTTTCGCTAAGTGAACCGGTTGAATGAGTCAAGCTGGTCGAAAGTTGTCTAAACTTTATTTTTAATGTGTACAACTTCATAAATCGTTTTAAAAAAGTAGGGTATTTTTTAATAATACAGTTTTGATTGCAGGTTGACATCATAGGTGTAGGCTGTTATTCTTCAAAAGATCTTTGGACATGGAAGAACGAGGGTATTGTGTTAGCAGCAGAAGAAACAGACGAAACCCATGATCTTCACAAGTCTAATGTACTAGAAAGACCAAAAGTAATTTATAACAAAAACACAAATAAATATGTAATGTGGATGCATATTGACGACGCCAACTACACAAAAGCCTCTGTAGGTATTGCCGTCAGCAGTTCTCCCACAGGCCCCTTTGACTACATCAAGAGCACAAGACCACACGGCTGTGAAAGCAGAGACATGACCATTTTCAAAGATGACGATGACATGGCATATCTCATATACTCATCAGAAGACAACAGTGAGCTTCATATCGGGCCCCTCACGCAAGATTACCTTGATGTGACAAATGATATGAGACGGATTCTCGTGGGCCAGCACCGTGAAGCTCCAGCCCTGTTCAAGCATGAAGGAATTTATTACATGGTCACTTCAGGGTGCACAGGGTGGGCTCCAAACGAGGCCCTGGCTCATGCAGCCGAATCTATTATGGGCCCATGGGAGACAATGGGGAACCCATGTGTCGGGGGTAACAAAATCTTTCGGCTTGCTACATTTTTTGCCCAAAGCACATTTGTTCTACCCTTACATGGGTTTCCTGGTATTTTCATATTTATGGCGGACCGATGGAACCCTGCAGATTTAAGGGACTCAAGGTACGTGTGGTTACCTTTGTTGGTTGGGGGTCCTGTAGACCGTCCTCTTGATTACTCGTTTGGGTTTCCTTTGTGGCCTCGGGTCTCAGTTTATTGGCATAAAAGATGGAAACTTCCCTACAAATGGAGTGGTAAGAAATGATATATAGAGGTATTTCTTTCTTTTTTCCTCCCTATTTGGGGTATACTTATTCTATGTACATTATATATCCTGGTGGTAGCTGTGTATTAAGTGTGCATTTTAGAGAGATAATAATAAAGCATGATAGTGACGTGAGTTGTTCAAACTTGGTTATAGAACTTCAGAATTCTTCAAATCAATGTGTGTCATATCTCATACACAACAAACGTTATAAAGTTCTAACAATTTTTTGTTTATATGCGAATTATACACGTGTACCATGAGATTTCTAACCGTGGCTACTAAATATTGTCCTGATGGAAATGAAATAACAGTCCAAAGCTTCATCTTTGTGCAAACCAAGTGAAGTGTCGAGTATGCAAGGGCAAAACCGAAGAGATCCCAAAAACAATAAATATACCCCAAAATAAGGTTTAGGGCTTCAGCATCGTGGGGATGATGAAAAATCTTTCCTGAACCACTTACTCTCCAAGTTTGTTTGGTATATCTATTATCAAAGACGACCCTTTTGCAAATATCTGAACGATACATGTGAGAATGACAAGGGAATGAGAAGAACGGATTCATATGGATATATAGTCTATACATGCATGGAAAAAGGAGATGCTAAATAGAACAAAGCTCCTCAACTTTGCTAGTTTGGCAAAAGAAGCATTAGTACACATTTTTACTGTTTTATCTAAGATCGTTTTAGCGACTCAAAATGATTTTGTGAACTTTTCATCATTGATGGAAGAGTAAAAAAACGATTTTGTGAACTTTTCATCACTGATAGAAGAGTAAATTTACCAAGCGCTTTCATCAAAGACAAGTATATAGTGATTTGATGACACAGATACATAGCTCTTCCACGCATTATATTTTCTCTTATACATCTATCAATATAATTCTAAGACTGAGTTCCATTTTTAAGAAAGTTCGTCTCTCCTTTTTCATGTAAGTATGGTTTTAGGAGTGAGTGACCGACCAAGGTGCGTACATGGATGTCCACAGACACGGACATAACCAAGGAGAAATGCCAAGGACGTGTCTAAACCAAGGGAGTGGTTGTTCATAACCATGACAAATGTTATATTCATTCTTAGCTTTCTTTACGTGTCGCACTGGTCAAACTAGGAAAACTTTAGTTGTAAAAATGTTATTTTAATATAGAAGACTTCTAGGTTGCCTATTAAAAAGATGATAGCAATTCATTCCAAGTTAAAGACGAATGAAGATGGGCTAAAGCATATAAATCAGCTTTCAGACTAGCAGTCAAAGTAGAATATATATGTTTATGATATCTGACAAACATTTCACAAATGCTTATGACCGGACAAATATTTCACAAATGCTTATAAGACCTGAATGGTTACGCGAAACAAAAAAGACTAGTAGTCAAAGTAAAATATTTTTGTTTACAAAATTTAAAAATATCTCATAAACGCTTAAATGATATAGTCAAGTGGGGAGTTTTCTAATTGCCGTTAACTTACTCGTCAAATTAAGAGAAACTGATTATGAGGATATCAAAAGAGTTCCCCAATAGAAAGTCTTAAATGCTTGAATCTTTACTGAAGATCAACCTACAAGAGTGGGAAGCGTATCACGCACTCACACCTGGTTTACTAAAGATCTCTATAGCTACTCGTCTCATTCACTAGAGTCTGTAATTGCCAGATAAGAATTAAAGTAACTGTAAAGCATCAGTAAACAAGTAAAGATTTACGGTCTTGTTGAAATCTCCATATTCAATAAATAAATAAAAAACTCAATCCATAAATTTTATTCATTACAACAAAAAAAAACCAGGACCAAAACTTATCATCTAGCAATTAGAATCATCCATCAAAATGACAATGAAAGCAAGGGAACACATAACGAATAATTCAACTATGGCTTATTCATCAAATGAATGCTCCCATGTTTCAGGAGTCAAAAAATAACACTTCAACTTGACTTTCAAAAGACACCAACTCACCAGTATATGGCAGTTTTCTGATCAAGGTTTGAGTGCAAGCGCCAAACCAAACTTGGGTGTTTTATCCAAAGCATTGGTCTCCAACTCACTAGACAGGGTCACAAGTGACTTCGGAATTATCTCATGCTGCAGCACTGCACCCAGCTTTCCATGGTTGTTAAGCTTAGCCTTGACCACGGTCAAACTATCGACAGCGTAAGACCCACCAACCGTGAAGGTGTTCTCATTTAGTGAGAACCTTCTAGTAATCTCTCCCACAGCAGCGGTCTTTTTTGATTCATCCAGATGATGTATGTACGATGCCTTTATTGTGTCCCCTTTATCGCCCCTGAAAGATAGAACCGAAAAGATATTATCAGCTAATGTCATAATCTGATATCACGATGGAGTGAAATTGCTTACAAGATTATGGATGCACTTGAGTCAGGTTTGTTAACACTTATGCCAGCGGTGTATTTGGTTAATCTTCCAGAAGACGGTTCATAACCGGCTTCTGCACCAAGTACAAATGTTGGAGTACCAATCGTAGCTGAAAAGTCAACCGTTGGGGTTTTGGTCAAAGAAACCGCTGACGTTAGAGTCGCATGGCTATGAAAGTACTGAATATCAAGCTGCAAAAGTACAACAGATTTGTTCTCAAACCCTCATACTGAATAAAAACAAGGCCAAAAGTCCAAAACAAATTGATATTTAAATACCCTGAATGTTTTTGGATTTAGGGTTTACGGATGAGTACCTTGCCCGAATTGAAATCAGGCAGTTTAAACGATGCAATGGTCTTTGTTGAGGGGACAAGCTCTGTGAAAGTCAATGTTGTTGCAATCTGCCAAATGACCATGATATTAGGTGAAACGTGACAAACATTTATATTTGTGTGTTTTATGAAAATTATGGTAGTGATCAACAAACCTTAGATTCAGTATCAACTTTGACATCAAACAATATATTATTGTATTTGTACACCGCGCCCACATCTCCAGTTGAAAGACCACCCTTTTTTGTTGCAGTTGAGGTTAATGCCTGCAATGAAGAGATATAAAGCTTAGATGCCATTCATATAAACCATATTCATTGATCATTTGTTCTTAATTGATGAGTCAGCTTTAGCTTTAGATTGATAATTGACCATATTAAACTATTAGTATTATTGTAATAATCACTATTTGCATTTTCTCCTGAATTTGACAATCCAATAAAGTTCATGATGAGTCGAGCTTAAATACTTAAAGACAATGCTTCAAACTATCTTTTACGAACTGCAAGTGATTTTTGTTTTACTAATTCCAAAAATATGACCACTATTTGTGAGGATTAAAACAAAGGAGGACAAAGATCCAATTATTGAATAAACAGTGAAGATGATGATTTTCACAAAAACTACAGAGATTAATATGTCCACAAGCATACACAAATAAGGAGAAACAGTTTAATCAGCCCTACTTGAGGCCATATAACGATCGCTTAAGGCAAAACACATGACCAGGTTTGCTGGATCAACGAATCTTGGAGGTTGTGCCATATGAATGGTTTTGTGAGGCTTTCTTGCAGAAATGCATTTTGAACATCTAATTGTCAAAGAGCCACAAAACCAAAGGTGTCACCATATCAACACTGGGTTAGTGAGATTTTTTTTGCAATAAGGCACACTTTATGTCTCTCAATAGTACCATATCTTATATTTGTACACCCATTTGCACCTAACTATATATATCTTAAGAAAAGGTCACAAGCATGAGGGTGTCATTGCAAACAAGCGATGGCCGACAAAGTACTCCTCCAACATAGCCTTGTGCCACGCAATAGATTTATCAATATTAGTAAAGGATGTAGGCTAAGTTCACAATGGTGTTGTAAAGTTAAGATTAGCTGATTGGGTCAAACAAGACTTTGGGTTTTCAGTTTGGATGCAAGGACTTGGGAGTTGGGATGAGTACGTATAGTGGGAGGAGAAGACATGTCAAGAACGCCTCAATACCTGAGAAACAAGGGCTGGCCCTGATGACTTAGGGCTAGCCACATGAGAGTCCTCTCCAATCAGGATCCATAGTGGAAAAACAAAGAGAGGGAGGAGGTGGTTTGTTCGGACAAGTTGTGTTCAAAGAAGAATTAAGCTCAAGATCATGGTGAACGATATATAAGCAATTGGTTTGGGGATCAAGACACTGATAGCCATGGTAGGTAAGACTGACAGCCATAGTTCAGATAATATTAAATGTTCTTCCTGTAACATGTCAAACACTACTAGTCATCTTGAATAGAAAAACCATAGTATATGATGCCTCAAGCTAATTCTTTATATGAATAAAGGAAGGAAATTGCAAAAGAAAGAAGAAGATAGAAAGTATAAAGATTGGTGTTTCACACTGCTATTTAATAATACACTGAAGAAACTAGTTTTGATTTGTGGTGTTGTTCTGCTTGATTAGGAGTGGCAATTATAGCAGAAAGTCGTGTTTTACACTTTTACATGTTTACAAAATTCAATTCTGCCTAAAGCATAATCAATCAAGCCACCTCGTACCCTACCTTCCCTTATTATTACTCCTCTAAGGGAAGCAATTCAGATCTACCCTACATGCCACAAGTGAATTCTCTTTAGATCTAACACAAGAATACTATTTCCAGGAAACGTTGTTACGAAAACCAAATCCATAGGATATCAGATGAATTCATATTAAAATTAGATGCGGTCATTTTCATAAGCAATCGAGGATTCAACTAAATTTGACGAATGGCGGTATCTAGGGTCAGAAAAGGAGAGCAGAAGACGCTTACAACTCCGGTTGCACTGATGGTAGAAAGAGAAAACTTGTGATCCGTAAGGTAATCCCTCGTTAACAGATCTAACAAACGGACGCAAAAGTTTATCAATCAAAAGTCATATAGAAATTACGGTTAATTGAATATGGAAATTAGGGGTGTATTGATAATTTGATTTGAATTACCTTTGGTTTTCTTGCCGATGTCGGAGAATAGCCCCGGTCCGGTGGTCATAATTGGCGTTGACGGAGAGTTTCCTATGCAGAGATGTGTGTGGATGGAGATGTAATTATTACGAATTATTATTATTATTATTATTTTATTATTATTACTATTATTATTATTGTTATTATTATTCGTATACTGGAAAAGAGAAAGTTGCAACCTCATCTACGCTGCCACTCACTAATGGTGCGGGTCTGTTGCTTTCACCTTAGCTCGCCACGTGTTTGATTATGACATACACCTAAGTTGGAAACCAACACAATTCGGATTCAAGGGGGCTCTCTTTTTATTGATATTTCTTTTTCGAAACAAATTATTCAAACTGTTTTATTTTTACATGTTTTGAACTATCCGAGGTCATCAATTCCGGTTGTCCCAAAGGCGACGTCATGCTGTTAAAGTGTCTCATCTCTATTCTAGTATCATCTCTATTCTAATAGTTAAAGGTTAAAATCTTTATAATGTATAGGCATAAGTGTTTAGTAAAAATAGATCATAAGTTTTTCTAACTAAATTTAAAATATGAACTACATGTATTGAGACGTGTTGGTTTATATTTTATGACCAAGGCTATGATCATCAGGTGCTAAAGTTTCAGCCCAGAAAAACACAATTGTATAAGTGACCTTTGGTTCCAGAAACCCTAATTTGAATATCTAATGTCATTTAATACTTTTCTCTCAATGAAAATTTTTTGTTTCCTAGTAAAATTAGGCTTTGTTTGGTTGCGTAGTAATATAATAAGCATATCAGTATCGCTTTTATCTTGATTTACTAGTTTGTTTTTTTATATACCACATGCGTATGTATATTTAATTACATCATCGTATACAAATTATATACTACACAAAACGTAAACAATTAACACTCATGTGCAGGTGCATGAAACACAAAAGGTACAGCTATTTATAGCTACTTCAATTTATTATGCTAATATATTATGATTATTTTTTAACTCATTTTGTTTTTCTCTTATAACTTTTAAAATATAATATTTTATAAAATTTCAAATACATCATGATGACATGTTTACTATTTTATATTTTAATATAAATTTTATTCATAACTATCTAGATGATGTCACACCCCGACCGACGGCGGAATCATCGGAGCGGACGAGGGAATGATGGATTGTTCATAACACATGGTTGTCTAATAGTGGAAATAATATTAAAATCAGATTACATGATAATATAAGTTCAACATACAAAAATACAACAATCGAAACCACAAATAATAATCGTCTTTTATTTTAACTAGGTCCGTGTCTTAGATGAGCACGTAGAAGTCCACTATCTTGCTTAACCTGAAATCATGTGAGAAAATAAGGTCAGCTAACGAGTTAGCTGGTGAGTAATCACAGTTTTGAATATACCTATAGATTGATTGATTGATCCATCGAGAATAATTCAATTCATAAGGTAATATTAAGACTTATATGGCAACCGCGAAGCATATAGATAAACCGACACAATATAAACCCCTTGACTTGACACTTGCATATAATTGACTCCACACAAACACCATAGATTGACTAATTGCCTCTGGCACAATCACCACTCGTAAGCCATATGGGGTGGGTTATCCAAACCAGTAGATCTACATTGTTGCCAAGATTGATTGATTGATTGAATTAGGGTTTTACTGTCGTCCAGTTTATCACAGTATGTTCACATAATTGCAAGTAATAACATAACCTGTCTTGAATTGAATTTAGAATGAAATAACAATAGAATATCATGATTGAATATATTGTATCACATGATTTCCCCCAAATAGGAAATGATATAAAAAGGGGATATGAATACTCACTTGATTGATGAGATTTGAAGTTGGACGTGATGGATTAGACACCTACGATTTCCTTATGATTAACCTAAGGAACGGTGTCTCGAGTTAGAATAATAATGATTTGGGAATTTGGGAATATATTAAGATTTCCATTGGGTCTTGAATGGTAGTTTAAATTGATTAATTTTATTTGGTTTGAATGTCTTGAAATAAACGAGTTTATTGAAAGTGATTATGTCAGGAATTTTAATAAAATTTATACGTGTAAGTTATACATTTATACAATTTATTAATAAATTGTATATGTATAATTATATTCATAATTATATATAATCAAGTAATTATATATAATTATATGTATAATTATATACATGATTATATGTATATAATACATTTATACATAAGTGAACATAACTATATATTGTATGTTAAGTATATACACGAGTTATAAATTGTATACGATTGTATAAAATTATATACATGTAATTTAATCAAATAAAAATTGTTTTGATAATTGGATAATATATACCTATGTATATATATTGGATTCAATCTATTTATTGTATAATTATATATTATACAATGATTATAATTTGGTAGAAATATAATTAGTTATTTTGTTTATTTAAAACAATTAAAAATAAATGAATAAAATATATAAATAAATTTCAGAAAGTAGTTAAGTGGTTTTAAAAATTTGTTATGTTTGTAAAAGTGTTTTTATGATTTTTAGAATTTTTTCTGGATTTTTTTTAAAGGCTTAAAAGCCCAAAAAAAATGGTTGAGGTGGCCCGGGGTCGAACCCGGGACCTCCTGTTTGAAATGAAGCGCAGGGACCAGTGGAACAAGGCATACAGCCGCGAAAGGATCCGGCTTCAAATTCTTTTAAACCAATTTAACCAAAACCCCCAATTCCCATTCGAGCCCTAGATCGAATCCGAACCAAATTGAACTCGAAATCGATCTTGATAGCTTCTGCAATCATGGGGCTTTTGTTCCCCATGAGAAACCGAATGTATGTGTGTGTTCAATTACCTATATGGTGATTGATTGAGGCTATTCCCGATGAAGAACAGTCGCGACTGTGGCTCTCGATTGTTTAGTGCCCAAACGATGTTTATAATCAAATTAAACTTAAGGGAAGCTTCTAATGATGATCTAGATTAAAAGCCCCTTAACAAATTCGATTAAGATTGACTGGAGGTTGGTTCAAAATTGAGTTGCAGGGTCGCGATGAAGGTGATGAGTGATTTCGGGTTTGTTTTTGTTTTTGGTAAAATTGACACTCGAGTTCGATTAGGTGTGTATAAATGACCGTTTTGTTAGCTTTAATTTGTTTATTGTGGTTGTTGAGTGGGTTTATGAGGTGTATAGAATCCGAGAATAAGTGAAGAATTTAGCCGTTTATTTGACTAATTCAACACGTTTTGTGTTGGAATTCAATATAGATTGGATCCAAGGAAACTTTCGGTGCGATTGTGGGGTTCAAATTGGGTAAATTGCCCGATTTCTTGTCGGGAATTTTGTGTGTTCGATGTGGAAACTTTGGATTCGATTTTACCGATGATTAGTGGTGTTTAATAGGTGCCTTAGGTTCGAATCTAGTCCACGAGGGTATTGGAACCGGTTTTGCGAGTTGAAATGATGAAATTTTGTTGTTTTCGGCTTCGCCGGAGTTTGGCCGGAATCTCGCCGGCGAGTCGCCGGAAAAACGGGGGTCGACGGGGGAATGGTTGGGTTTGAAAATTTACACATTCGGCCCCTGTGGTTTTAAGTTTATTATTTTATGTCTAAAACTTTGGTTTTAAGTTTCATAAATTACAAAACACCCCCCTGCACTTGATTTATAAAAAATATATTTTTATAAACAATTGTTTATTATTATTATTATCATTATTGTTATTATTATTATCATTATTATTATTATTATTATTATTATTATTATTATTATTGTAATTATTATTATTATTGTAATTATCAACATCGACGAATAAAATTTTTAACTTTTATTGAACAAAATACACGATGTTACAGTCCCCCCTGCTTTAGAAAATTTCGTCCCGAAATTTAAATCACGAGGAGGCTGAAATGAAAGATGAGGGTACTTGGTTTTCATTTGGTCCTCACGTTCCCAGGTGAACTCTAGGCCACGTTTAGATTCCCAACGAACTTTGACAATAGGTATCCGGCTACGCTTGAGTTGTTTAACTTCCCGATCCATAATTTCCACAGGTTCTCAATAAAGTGCATAGATTCATCAATCTGGACTTCGTCGAGTGGAATGTGGAGATTTTCATCGGCAAGGCATTTCTTGAGATTTGAAACATGGAACGTCGGATGTATATTGCTGAGCTCTTGAGGTAGTTCAGCTTGTAGGCCACTTTCCCAATTCGTTCGAGCACTTTGAAAGGACCCACATAACGAGGTGCTAGCTTCCCTTTCTTTCCAAAGCGAATCACTCCCTTCCAAGGTGACACCTTAAGAAGTACGAGATCACCGACATTGTATTCCATGGGCTTACGTCTTTTGTCAGCATAATGCTTTTGACGATTTCTAGCAGCGACCAAGTTATCACGGATCTTATGAATTTTGTCTGTTGTTTCTTGTATCAATTCCGGACCAGTAATCTGTGACTCACCAACTTCAGACCAACAGATGGGAGATCGACACTTTCGACCATACAAGGCCTCAAATGGTGCCATCTGGATGCTGGTATGGTAACTGTTATTGTAAGAGAATTCGATCAACGGAAGATGTGAATCCCACGATCCACTGAAATCAATGACACAAGCCCGGAGCATATCTTCGAGGGTTTGTATCGTTCTTTCAGTCTGACCGTCAGTTTGCGGGTGATAGGCTGTGCTAATATTTAGTTGAGTCCCGAGAGCTGATTGGAGACTTTTCCAGAAACGAGAGATAAAACGACCATCGCGATCAGAAATAATATCTAAAGGTACACCATGCCGACTGACTATTTCATTAATGTAAATACGAGCCAATTTCTCGACTCGATAATCTTCCCGAATTGGAATGAAATGAGCCGACTTAGTCAATCGATCAATGATAACCCAGATACTATCGTGACCACTAGCGGTACGAGGCAGTTTGGTGATGAAATCCATGGATATGCTTTCCCATTTCCATAATGGAACCTCGGGTTGTACGAGTAATCCAGAGGGACGTTGATGCTCGGCTTTGACTTTGGAACATGTGAGGCATTTAGATACATACAAGGCTATATCCTTCTTCATGCTGGGCCACCAATATTGGTTCCGAAGATTCATGAACATCTTATCTGCTCCCTGATGAATAGAATAACGAGCCTTATGAGCCTCATCCATGATGGTTGTTCGAAGATTATCGCGATTCGGAATCCAAAGTCGATTTAGAAAATACAGTAGTCCGTCCGACTTGGTTTCCAATTGGAGTTCAGCATCGCATGACATTTCCTCATACATGTTGCCCTCGGTGACTGATTCGTGTTGAGCTTCGAGTATACGGGTCACGAGGTCGGTTTGAATGGTAACACTTTGAAGCATAACTTGACCCTTACGACTTAATGCATCGGCTACGACATTAGCTTTACCGGGGTGGTAACGAATCTCACAGTCGTAGTCATTGAGTAGTTCGACCCATCGTCGTGCCTCATGTTAAGCTCCTTTTGGTTGAAGATGTACTGGAGACTCTTATGATCGGTGAATACAACACATTTAGTGCCATAGAGATAGTGTCTCCAGATTTTGAGTGCGAATACGACAGCACCCAATTCAAGATCATGCGTCGTATAATTTTTCTCATGAATCTTCAATTGTCTTGAAGCATAAGCTATAACTTTGCCTCGCTGCATGAGAACGCAACCTAGACCTTGTTTTGAAGCGTCACAATAGACAACGAAATCGTCGTTTCCATCAGGAAGTGTTAAAATCGGCGCTTCACACAACTTTTGCTTGAGGGTTTGAAACGCTTTTTCTTGATCAGGCCCCCAAGAAAAAGGCTTATCCTTGTGGGTCAAAGCAGTGAGTGGCACAGCAATCTTCGAGAAGTTAGGAATAAAACGTCGATAATATCCGGCTAAACCAAGGAATGAACGAATCTCTGTAGGAGTTTTAGGTTCTCCCCATTTCTTTATTGCCTCGATCTTTGCGGGATCAACGTGAATTCCCTTGCTGTTTACTATGTGACCAAGAAATTGAACCTCATTAAGCCAGAATTCACATTTTGAGAATTTGGCGTAGAGTTTCTCTTTCTTCAGTAGTTCGAGTATTAGACGAAGGTGATTCTCGTGATCGGATTTTGATTTGGAGTATATCAAGATGTCGTCGATGATACGATCACGAATTTGTCTAGGTATGGCCGACACACGCGATTCATTAATCCATGAATACTGCCGGTGCGTTGGTTAACCCGAATGGCATCACTGTAAACTCGTAATGGCCATATCTCGTTCGGAAGCGGTTTTGGGAATATCATCATCATGCACACGAAGTTGGTGATAACCAGAACGAAGATCGATCTTTGAAAAATGAGTGGCTCCTTGAAGCTGATCAAACAGATCGTCGATTCTGGGTAATGGGTAACGTTTCTTGATTGTGAGTTTGTTGAGTTCTCGATAGTCAATGCACATACGGAATGAGCCATCCTTTTTCTTTCACGAATAATACCGGAGCTCCCCATGGTGACGAGCTCGGGCGAATGAATCCTTTGTCTGACAGTTCTTGCAATTGGCTAGCAAGTTCTTGCATCTCAGATGTGCAAGTCGATAAGGAGATTTTGCCACGGGAGTTGCACCAGGTACAAGGTCGATTCGGAATTCAACTTGACGAACGGGAGGAAGACCGGTTAAATCTTCGGGGAAGAACTTCAGGAAACTCTCGAACAACCGGAATGTCTTCAATCTTCTTAGGTTTCTCATCTGCCTTCACGATATGAGCTAAGAAAGCCACGTAATGCTTGCGGAGGTACTTTGAGCTTGGTACAAGACATGAGTTTAAGCCCCCTGTAAGGTTTTTCCCCGTAGATTTGTAGATGCTTCCGGTCGGGAGAGGAATACGAATGGTCTTTTCATGACAAATCACTTCGGCATGATTCTTTGATAACCAGTCCATGCCTACTATAACATCGAAACTACCCAGTTGCATGGGTATAAGATTGATAGGAAATCATGCTCACTTAGATTCAAAGTACAGTCAGGAATAACAGAATTAATTGTAATAGGTTTTCCGTCAGCTATCTCTACCGTAAAGGTTATCTAGCTTGGTTCGGGCACTAGCAAGTAATGGCTCAAAGTCTAAGGATACAAAGCTTTTATCTGCATCGGTGTCAAAAAGAATCGAAGCGTATTGATTATTAATTTGAAACATACCGTTCACCACGTCGTTGCTAACTTGAGCTTGTTGGGCATTGATGTTGAATGCTCGACCTTGTGCTGCAGGGACGACTTGAGAGCTTCGGACATTGGTTACGGAAATGGTTAGGATCTCCGCATTGGTAGCAAGCTCTTGCGTGTGTGATTGTCGGGGTATGCTGAACAGTTGGTGTGGTAACTGGAACCCTTGCAGTATTCTTGCACACGTTGAATGTATGGCCGAAACGACCACAGTTTGTGCATTGGCGACACTGAACGTTAGCAGGATGGTCATACTTGCAGTGGTCACATTGCGGAAAGGGTCCAGCGTATGGCTTTTTCATCGGTGGTTGGTTGTTGACTACTGGTTGACGAGTTGGAGGGACTTGATTATTGGCACAGCAGGGGTAATCACAGCAAAGTTTTGGGATTTAGCCTTCCTCTTCTTATTTTGAGAAGGTTCAGGTTTTTCCTCCTTGGGGGTTTCAGCTGAGGGTTTCCTGGCACCTTCTTAGCACCCTTCCTAGTCAGGGTTCCAGCCTTGACATGATTGTCAGTTAGCTGAGCAGCTAACCGATGGTATCTTCCAAGGTTGCAGGATTCCTACCCCACACCGTGTCTTGAATTTGCATGGGTAGACCACCGATGTATTTCTCGATAGCCCGAGTTAAAGGAGTAACCAGTGAGGAACAAGTAGACTCAGTTCATGAAATCGGTAGGTATAAGCTAGATTTTTCTCCACTTTCTTGAGTTAAGTCCCAGAACTCAGCTTCCAATTTCTTATTTCATTTCTCGGACAGATTCCCGAGTCATAAGCTCCTTAACTTTCATCCCACGTCAATGCTAATGCTGCATCAGTTCCACGGGTTCGTTTCTCACCGTTCCACCAAGTGAGTGCTCTCTTTTGAAGAACATTGTAGCATAACGAACCTTGAGATTTTCGGGGCACTCACTATTAAGGAAAGTGTTCTCGATACTCTCAAACCACTGTAAAAGACCAGTGGCACCTTCGGTCCCGCTAAACTTAGTGGGATTGCAAGAATTGAATGCTTGTAGGTACAAGCTCGTGGAGGGTTGGTGCAGTTGGGTTTTGTACGCTTGATTTTGAACGGTGTTGTTGCCTTGGTTCAAATGAGTAAGCAGTGTGGGATAACCGCAGCAACTTCACGTGCCACTATAGTAGCAATCTTGTGGCCAGAGCTTCTAGATCGGGAGCGGTTTTGACGAGAAGACATGCTGTATAACATGGAAAGAAGAAACTATATGAGAAACGGGTAATTGGTTTTTAAAACTTTTCAAAGTAATAAATCGTTAATGAGATTGTTTAAACAACAATGAGAGGTTAGGAGTGTAAACGTTCGGTTCGCAAACCAAAACGAATACGGTGACTTATCAAAGTATTTGTGTCCACCACAACCTTAATGAGAACATGCGTACCTATAAGCGAATACTCATCTCGAGGGTTCCCAGGTAAGGTAATCAAGTTGTATGAATACCTTGCCTAGACAGAACACCTTAAGATACAGGTATCCCACTCTTTCCAGCATTGCATGTTTCTCGGTCATGTGACACGAACTTTGACGAGATTTGAAAACCATGAATAACGAATCAAAATTTAAAATTTGAGAACAATTTGATTTAGGCATACAATGCCATCTAATATGATTAGAATTTGTATGTGAAAGGTAGAATCAAAGTATAAGGAATTGTCATAATCACATAATAAGCATAAACATGTAAGACACATAAAATCCTATCTAAGCATATAAAATACATGAGGGACTCATGTGTAGGGTACTTAGTTATAGTCTAGGTCATTCCATTTCTAATAACCTAATTCCCTATAACCATGGCTCTGATACCAATCTGTCACACCCCGACCGACGGCGGAATCATCGGAGCGGACGAGGGAATGATGGATTGTTCATAACACATGGTTGTCTAATAGTGGAAATAATATAAATCAGATTACATGATAATATAAGTTCAACATACACAAATACAACAATCGAAACCACAAATAATAATCGTCTTTTATTTTAACTAGGTCCGTGTCTTAGATGAGCACGTAGAAGTCCACTATCTTGCTTAACCCCTGAATCATGTGAGAAAATAAGGTCAGCTAACGAGTTAGCTGGTGAGTAATCACATTTTGAATATACCTATAGATTGATTGATTGATCCATCGAGAATAATTCAATTCATAAGGTAATATTAGACTTATATGGCAACCGCGAAGCATATAGATAAACCGACACAATATAAACCCCTTGACTTGACACTTGCATAATTGACTCCACACAAACACCATAGATTGACTAATTGCCTCTGGCACAATCACCACTCGTAAGCCATATGGGGTGGTTATCCAAACCAGTAGATCTACATTGTTGCCAAGATTGATTGATTGATTGAATTAGGGTTTTACTGTCGTCCAGTTTATCACAGTATGTTCACATAATTGCAAGTAATAACATAACCTGTCTTGATGAATTTAGAATGAAATAACAATAGAATATCATGATTGAATATATGTATCACATGATTTCCCCCAAATAGGAAATGATATAAAAAGGGGATATGAATACTCACTTGATTGATGAGATTTGAAGTTGACGTGATGGATTAGACACCTACGATTTCCTTATGATTAACCTAAGGAACGGTGTCTCGAGTTAGAATAATAATGATTTGGGAATTTGGGAATATATAAGATTTCCATTGGGTCTTGAATGGTAGTTTAAATTGATTAATTTTATTTGGTTTGGAATGTCTTGAAATAAACGAGTTTATTGAAAGTGATTATGTCAGGAATTTTAATAAAATTTATACGTGTAAGTTATACATTTATACAATTTATTAATAAATTGTATATGTATACTTATATTCATAATTATATATAATCAAGTAATTATATATAATTATATGTATAATTATATACATGATTATATGTATATAATACATTTATACATAAGTGAACATAACTATATATGTATGTTAATATATACACGAGTTATAAATTGTATACGATTTGTAAGGCCCCGATCCCGGCACCCTACAGTCGGTCCTTCATTGCATATATTTTAGATAAACAATGTGTAAACATACTTTTAGTACATGATCGCAACATACGCAGCGGAATTAATAAGAAAACATATATACATTTCCATTCATTCATAATAGTCATTACATCATTGACTCGATTACAAGATACAACTTTCTTTACACTTCCTAACCTTACTATGATTGCTGGGGAGACACATAGAAACCCGAGATTCCTAACAATCTCGTTTATTCGAATCCTCAGCAATCATAGGGGCATACTACCTATGATTGCTGCTGATGCATATTCCTCAACAATCTAGGGTCGTACAGCGACCTCTACCGAAATAAGAAAATATATTTTTCTTCATAAAGAAGATATTAAATTCAAAAAATATATAAAGGAGATTTCTTGAGTAATCTCGTTGATTCAGATCCTCAAGAAATCTCGTAATGGCAGGCAACGTGACTTGTTGCGTGCGTTATGGCCCGCAACACGTGACGTTGCAGCATTACACAATGGAGAATGCCCTCCCAAAAGAGCTGAGTAGCCGCCTCGTACCATCCTCAGCAACACTACCTGCGATCTGGAAACACATAAAAAGTCAGCGTTGCTGAGTGAGTTCTAGTTTTATAATTAGTATATAACATACCCTTTTTCTGTATTATACTATACTGTACTGTATATGCGCACGCATCAACTGTGTGAACAAATAATGTTCGTTCTCTGTACTATAGGCCTTGTCTGTAACTTTATTTTTATGTTTCACTTTCTATGTGGACCAGTGGGCGATACCCCATCTATGTGCGCGAGGGGAGAATGGATGTCGGGCCATCTATATGCTCCGAAGAGCCAACTGTGTTTCCCCCGAAAGGGCTATGTGTATTCCCCGAAGGGTTCAACGGTTCCCCCGAAAGGGCTATGCGTACTATGTACAAGGCCGACCCGAACATCCGGGGCACGTCCAAAGGTCCTGCCAATCTCAATTGATTGACCCTGTGTGCGTCAGTGGTTAGCTAGCCCGCACACATTTGAGCTAACGACACATAGTCGTGTAACTCCTATAT